>JAHUXG010004920.1:0-268538 GCA_020740815.1 Sciurus niger | reverse complement strand
TTATAACATAAGCACCGTTCATGGTGCAACCCCCCATCAGCAGAGCAAATTGGGAATGAGGAGGGGAGATGATAGGCAAAGTGTCATTGAAATCCATTCTTGAAACTTTCTCAGAAAAGCAACTTCAATTTCAGGTCTTCTCAGCCTGCACGTTAGACTACTGCAAGAGCAATACATAAGGGGCTTGTATAGAAAACGTGGAGAGAGAATGCTCACATGTTGTTAGCAAAGTGAGAACGAAGAATACAGAGAGCACTACAGGTTTCATGAAGATTCAGTCGTGCATTTGCTCAGAAAACGCATTTTAGTTTTCCTAACATTGCGTCCATAGGCAAAGTTCAATTCATGGAATTCAAAATTGTTAGTTATAACAGAAGCACCGTGAATGCTGCAACCACAACATCTGCGGAGCAACGTGGGAATGAGGAGGGGAGATGTTTGGGAAAATGCATTGGAATCCAGTCGTGAAACTTTTGCTGAAATGCAACTTCAATTTCAGGGCTTTTCAACCTGCACGTATGAGTACTGCAGGAGAAATACATAAGGGGCTTGTACAGAAAACGTGGAGAGAGAATTTTCAGATGTTGAGAGCGAAGAGAGAAAGAGGAAAAGAGAAAGCACCGCGAGTTTCATGAAGATACAGTCGTGCATTGGCTCAGAAAACGCATTTCAGTTTTCCTAACACTGCGTGCATAGGCAAAGCGCAATTCATGGAAATAGAAACTGTTAGTTATAACAGAAGCACCATGTATGGTGCAACCCCCACATATGCAGAGCAAAGTGGGAATGAGGAGGGGAGATGATATGCATAGTGTCATTGAAATCCATTCGTGAGAGTTACTAAGAAAATCAACTTCAATTTCAGGGCTTTTAAACCTGAACGTTAGAGTACAAGAGCAATACATAAGCGGCTTGTATAGAAAACGTGGAGAGAGAATGTTCAGATGTTGGGAGCAAAGAGAGAAAGAGGAAAAGAGAAAGCACCACGAGTTTCATGAAGATTCAGTCGTGCATTTGCTCAGAAAACGCATTTCAGTTTTCCTAACACTGCGTGCATATGGAAAGCTCAATTCATGGAAATCGAAACTGTTAGTTATAACAGAAGCACCGTGCATGGGGCAACCCCCACATCAGCAGAGCAAATTGGGAATGAGGAGGGGAGATGATAGGCAAAGTGTCATTGAAATCCATTCGTGAGATTTACTCAGAAAAGCAACTTCAATTTCAGGGCTTCTCAACCTGCACGTTAGAGTACTGCAAGAGCAATACATAAGGGGCTTGTATGGAAAACGTGGAGAGAGAATGCTCAGATGTTAGGAGCAAAGTGGGAATGAAGAAAACAGTAAACACCACGAGTTTCATGAAGATTCAGTCGTGCATTTGCTCAGAGAACGCATTTTAGTTTTCCTAACACTGCATGCTTAGGGAAAGCTCACTTCATGGAAATCGAAACTTAGTTATAACACAAGCACCGTTCATGGTGCAACCCCCACATCAGCAGAGCAAAGTGGGAATGAGGAGAGGAGATGATAGGCAAAGTGTCATTGAAATCCATTCGTGAAACGTTCTCAGAAAAGCAACTTCAATTTCAGGCCTTCTCAACCTGCACGTTAGAGTACTGCAAGAGCAATACATAAGGGGCTTGTATAGAAATCGTAGAGAGATAATGCTCAGATGTTGGGAGCAAAGGAGAATGAGGAAAAGAGAAAAAACCGCGAGTTTCATAATGATTCAACAGTGCCTTTGCTTAGAAAACGCAATTCAGTTTTCTTAACACTGCGTGCATAGGCAAAGCTCAATTCATGGAAATCGAAAGTGTTAGTTATAACAGAAGCGCCTTGCATGGGGAAACCACCACATCTGCGCAGCAAAGTGGGAATGAGGAGGGGAGATGATAGGCAAAGTGTCATTGAAATCCATTCGTGAGAGTTACTCAGAAAAGCAACTTCAATTCCAGGACTTTTCAACCTGCACGTTAGAGTACTGCAAGAGCAATACATAAGGGGCTTGTATAGAAAACGTGGAGAGGGAATGCTCAGATGTTGGGATTAAATTGGGAACCAGGACAAGGGTAACAACCGCGAGTTTCATGAAGATTGAGTCGTGCATTTGCTCAGAAAACGCACTTCAGTTTTCCTAACACTGCGTGCATAGGGAAAGATCAATTCATGGAAATAGAAACTATTAGTTTAACAGAAGCACCTTGCATGGTGAAACCCCCACATCTGCAGAGCAAAGTGGGAATGAGTAGTGGAGATGATAGGGAAAGTGTCATTGAAATCCATGTGTGAAACGTTTTCAAAAAGCAACTTCAATTTCAGGCCTTTTCAACATCCAGGTTAGAGTACTGCAAGAGCAATACATAAGTGGCTTGTACAGAAAACGTGGAGAGAGAATGTTCAGATGTTGGGAGCAAAGTGAGAATGAGGAAAAGAGAAAAAACCGCGAGTTTCATGAAGATTCAACAGTGCATTTGCTCAGAAAACGCATTTCACTTTTCCTAACACTGCGTGCATAGGCAAAGCACAATTCCTGGAAATCGAAACTGTTGGTTTTAGCAGAAGCACCATGCATGGTGCAACCCCCCCTTCAGCAGGGCAATTGGGAATGAGGAGGGTAGATGATAGGCAAAGTGTCATTGAAATCCACTCGTGAGAATTAATCAGAAAATCAACTTCAATTTCAAGACTTTTAAACCTGCACGTTAGAGTACTGCAAGAGCAATACATAAGGGGCTTGTATAGAAAACGTGGAGAGAGAATGTTCAGATGTTGAGAGGAAAGAGAGAAAGAGGAAAAGAGAAAGTATGGCGAGTTTCATGAAGATTCAGTCGTGCATTTGCTCAGAAAACGCATTTCAGTTTTCCTAACACTGCGTGCATAGGCAAAGCTAAATTCATGGAAATCGAAATTGTTAGTTAGAACAGAAGCACCGTGCATGGTGCAACCCCTCCTTCAGCAGAGCAATTGGGAATGAGGACGGGAGATGATAGCAAAGTGTCATTGAAATCCATTTGTGAGAGTTACTCAGAAAAGCAACTTCAATTTCAGGGCATTTCAACCTGCATCTTAGAGTACTGCAAGAGCAATACATAAGGGGCTTGTATAGAAAACATGGAGAGAGAATGTTCACATGTTGAGAGCATAGAGAGAAAGAGGAAAACAGTAAACACCGCGAGTTTCATGAAGATTCAGTCGTGCATTTGCTCAGAAAAGGCATTTCACTTTTCCTAACACTGCGTGCATAGGCAAAGCTCAATTAAGGGAAATCGAAACTGTTAGTTATCACAGAAGCGCCGTGCATGGGGCAACCCCCACATCAGCAGAGCAAATTGGGAATGAGGAGGGGAGATGATAGGCAAAGTGTCATTGAAATCCATTCGTGAGAGTTACTCAGAAACCAACTTCAATTTCAGGGCTTTTCAACCTGCACGTATGAGTACTGCAGGAGAAATACATAAGGGGCTTGTACAGAAAACGTGGAGAGAGAATGTTCAGATGTTGGGAGCAAAGAGAGAATGTGGAGCAGAGAAAGCACCGAGAGTTTCATGAAGATTCATTCGTGCATTTGCTCAGAAAACGCATTTCACTTTTCCTAACCCTGCGTGCATAGGCAAAGCTCAATTCACGGAAGTCGAAACTGTTAGTTATAACAGAAGAACCATGCATGGTGCACCCACCACTTCGGCGAAGCAAGTGGGAATGAGGAGAGGAGATGATAGGCAAAGTGTCATTGAAATCCATTCGTGAAACGTTCTCAGAAAAGCAAATTAAATTTCAGGGCTTTTAAACCTGCACATTAGAGTACTGGAAGAGCAATACATAAGGGGCTTGTACACAAAACGTGGAGAGAGAATGCTCAGATTTTGGGATTAAATTGAACCAGGATAAGAGTAAAAACGGCGAGTTTCATGAAAATTGAGTCGTGCATTTGCTCAGAAAACGCATTTCAGTTTTCCTAACACTGCGTGCATAGGGAAAGCTCAATTCATGGAAATAGAAACTGTTAGTTTAACAGAAGCGCCTTGCATGGGGAAACCACCACATCTGCGCAGTAAAGTGGGAATGAGGCGGGGAGATGATAGGCAAAGTGTCACTGAAATCCATTCCTGAGAGTTACTCAGAAAAGCAACTTCAATTTCAGGGTTTTTTAACATGCACGTTAGAGTACTGCAAGAGCAATACATAAGGGGCTTGTATAGAAAACGTGGAGTGAGAATGATCAGATTATTGGAGCAAAGTGGGAATGAGGACAAGAGTAAAAACCGCGAGTTTCATGAAGATTCAGTCGTGCATTTGCTCAGAAAACGCATTTCAGTTTTCATAACACTGCGTGCATAGGCAAAGCTCAATTCATGGAAATCGAAACGTTAGTTATAACATAAGCACCGTTCATGGTGCAACCCCCCATCAGCAGAGCAAGTTGGGAATGAGGAGGGGAGATGATAGGCAAAGTGTCTTTGAAATCCATTCTTGAAACTTTCTCAGAAAAGCAACTTCAATTTCAGGCCTTCTCAACCTGCACGTTAGACTACTGCAAGAGCAATACATAAGGGACTTGTATAGAAAACGTGGAGAGAGAATGCTCACATGTTGTTAGCAAAGTGAGAACGAAGAATACAGAGAGCACTACAGGTTTCATGAAGATTCAGTCGTGCATTTGCTCAGAAAACGCATTTTAGTTTTCCTAACATTGCGTGCATAGGCAAAGTTCAATTCATGGAATTCAAAATTGTTAGTTATAACAGAAGCACCGTGAATGCTGCAACCACAACACCTGCGGAGCAACGTGGGAATGAGGAGGGGAGATGTTTGGGAAAGTGTCATTGGAATCCAGTCGTGAAACTTTTGCTGAAATGCAACTTCAATTTCAGGGCTTTTCAACCTGCACGTATGAGTACTGCAGGATAAATACATAAGGGGCTTGTACAGAAAACGTGGAGAGAGAATTTTCAGATGTTGAGAGCGAAGAGAGAAAGAGGAAAAGAGAAAGCACCGCGAGTTTCATGAAGATACAGTCGTGCATTGGCTCAGAAAACGCATTTCAGTTTTCCTAACACTGCGTGCATAGGCAAAGCGCAATTCATGGAAATAGAAACTGTTAGTTATAACAGAAGCACCATGTATGGTGCAACCCCCACATATGCAGAGCAAAGTGGGAATGAGGAGTGGAGATGATAGGCATAGTGTCATTGAAATCCATTCGTGAGAGTTACTCAGAAAATCAACTTCAATTTCAGCGTTTTTAAACCTGCACGTTAAAGTACTGCAAGAGCAATACATAAGGGGCTTGTATAGAAAACGTGGAGAGAGAATGTTCAGATGTTGGGAGCAAAGAGAGAAAGAGGAAAAGAGAAAGCACCGCGAGTTTCATCAAGATTCAGTCGTGCGTTTGCTCAGAAAACGCATTTCAGTTTTCCTAACACTGCGTGCATAGGCAAAGCTCAATTCATGGAAATCGAACTGTTGTTATAACAGAAGCACCGTGCATGGTGCAACCCCCCCTTCAGCAGAGCAATTGGGAATGAGGAGGGGAGATGATAGGCAAAGTGTCATTGAAATCCATTCGTTAGAGTTACTCAGAGAAGCAACTTCAATTTCAGGGCATTTCAACCTGCACGTTAGAGTACTACAAGAGCAATACATAAGGGGCTTGTATAGAAAACGTGGAGAGAGAATGTTCAGATGTTGGGAGCAAAGAGAGAAAGAGGAAAAGAGAAAGCACCACGAGTTTCATGAAGATTCAGTCGTGCATTTGCTCAGAAAAACATTTTAGTTTTCCTAACACTGCGTGCATAGGCAAAGCTCAATTCATGGAAATTGAACTGTTGTTATAACAGAAGCACCGTGCATGGTGCAACCCCCCCTTCAGCAGAGCAATTGGGAATGAGGAGGGGAGATGATAGGCAAAGTGTCATTGAAATCCATTCGTGAGAGTTACTCAGAAAAGCAACTTCAATTTCAGGGCTTTTCACCCAGCACGTTAGAGTACTGCAAGAGCAATACATAAGTGGCTTGTATAGAAAACGTGGAGAGAAAATGCTCAGATGTTGGTAGCAAAGTGAGAACGAGGAATACAGAAAGCACCACGAGTTTTATGAAGATTCAGTCGTGCATTTGCTCAGAAAACGCATTTTAGTTTTCCTAACACTGCGTGCATAGGCAAAGCTCAATTCATGGAAATTGAAATTGTTACTTATAACAGAAGCACCGTGCATGGTGCAACACCCACATCAGCAGAGCAAAGTGGGAATGAGGAGGGGAGATGTTAGGGAAAGTGTCATTCAAATCCAGTCGTGAAACTTTTGCAGAAAAGCAACTTCAATTTAAGGGCTTTTCAACCTTCACGTTAGAGTACTGTAGGAGAAATACATAAGGGGCTTGTACAGAAAACGTGGAGAGAGAAGGCTCAGATGTTGGGATTAAATTGGGAACCAGGAAAACAGTAAAAACCGCGAGTTTCATGAAGATTGAGTCGTGCATTTGCTGAGAAAACGCATTTCAGTTTTCCTAACACTGCGTGTATAGGGAAAGCTCAATTCATGGAAATAGAAATTGTTAGTTTAACAGAAGCGCCTTGCATGGTGAAACCACCACATCTGCGCAGCAAAGTGGGAATGAGGAGGGGAGATGATAGGCAAAGTGTCATTGAAATCCATTCGTGAGAGTTACTCAGAAAAGCCTCTTCAATTTCATGGCTTTTCAACATGCACGTTAGAGTACTGCAAGAGCAATACATAAGGGGCTTGTATGGAAAACATGGAGAGAGAATGCTCAGATGTTGGGAGCAAAGTGGCAACCAGGAAGAGAGTAAATACTGCGAGTTTCATGAAGATTCAGTCGTACATTTGCTCAGAAAACGCATTTCAGTTTTCCTAACACTGCGTGCATAGGCAAAGCTCAATTCATGGAAAGAGAAACTGTTAGTTATAACAGAAGCACCGTGCATGCTGCAACCACAACATCTGCGGAGCAAAGTGTGAATGAGGAAGGGAGATGTTAGGGAAAGTGTCATTGAAATCCAGTGGTGAATCTTTTGCAGAAAAGCAACTTCAATTTCAGGGCTTTTCACCTGCACGTATGAGTACTGAATGAGAAATATATAAGGGGTTTGTAGAGAAAACGGGGAGAGAGAATGTTCAGATGTTGGTAGTAAAGTGAGAACGAGGAAAAGAGAAAACACCGCGAGTTTCATGAAGATTCAACAGTGCATTTGCTCAGAAAAAGCATTTCAGTTTTCCTAACACTGCATGCATAGGCAAAGTGCAATTCATGGAAATCGAAACTGTTAGTTTTAACAGAAGCACCATGTATGGTGCAACCCCCACATATGCAGAGCAAAGTGGGAATGAGGAGTGGAGATGATAGGCATAGTGTCATTGAAATCCATTCGTGAGGGTTACTCAGAAAATCAACTTCAATTTCAGGGCTTTTCAACCTGCACGTTAGAGTACTGCAAGAGCAATGCATAAGTGGCTTGTATAGAAAACGTGGAAAGACAATGCTCAGATGTTGGGAGCAAAGTGAGAACGAGGAATACAGAAAGCACCACGAGTTTCATGAAGATTCAGTCGTGCATTTGCTCAGAAAACGCATTTTAGTTTTCCTAACACTGCGTGCATAGGCAAAGCTCAATTCATGGAAATCGAAATTGTTACTTATAACAGAAGCACCATGCATGGTGCAACCCCCACATCAGCAGAGCAAAGTGGGAATGAGGAGGGGAGATGTTAGGGAAAGTGTCATTCAAATCCAGTCGTGAAACTTTGCAGAAAAGCAACTTCAATTTCAGGGCTTTTCAACCTTCACGTTAGAGTACTGTAGGAGAAATACATAAGGGGCTTGTACAGAAAACGTGGAGAGAGAAGGCTCAGATGTTGGGATTAAATTGGGAACCATGAAAACAGTAAAAACCGCGAGTTTCATGAAGATTGAGTCGTGCATTTGCTGAGAAAACGCATTTCAGTTTCCTAACACTGCGTGTATAGGGAAAGCTCAATTCATGGAAATAGAAATTGTTAGTTTAACAGAAGCGCCTTGCATGGTGAAACCACCACATCTGCGCAGCAAAGTGGGAATGAAGAGGGGAGATGATAGGCAAAGTGTCATTGAAATCCATTCGTGAGAGTTACTCAGAAAAGCCTCTTCAATTTCATGGCTTTTCAACATGCACGTTAGAGTACTGCAAGAGCAATACATAAGGGGCTTGTATAGAAAACGTGGAGAGAGAATGCTCAGATGTTGGGAGCAAAGTGGCAACCAGGAAGAGAGTAAATACTGCGAGTTTCATGAAGATTCAGTCGTGCATTTGCTCAGAAAACGCATTTCAGTTTTCCTAACACTGCGTGCATAGGCAAAGCTCAATTCATGGAAAGAGAAACTGTTAGTTATAACAGAAGCACCGTGCATGCTGCAACCACAACATCTGCAGAGCAAAGTGTGAATGAGGAAGGGAGATGTTAGGGAAAGTGTCATTGAAATCCAGTCGTGAAACTTTTGCAGAAAAGCAATTTCAATTTCAGGGCTTTTCAAACTGCACGTATGAGTACTGAATGAGAAATACATAAGTGGTGTGTACAGAAAACGTGGAGAGAGAATGTTCAGATATTGGTAGCAAAGTGAGAATGAGGAAAAGAGAAAACACCGTGAGTTTCATGAAGATTCAACAGTGCATTTGCTCAGAAAACGCATTTCAGTTTTCCTATAACTGCGTGCATAGCAAAGCGCAATTCATGGAAATAGAAACTGTTAGTTATAACAGAAGCACCATGTATGTTGCAACCCCCACATATGCAGAGCAAAGTGGGAATGAGGAGGGGAGAAGATAGGCATAGTGTCATTGAAATCCATTCGTGAGAGTTACTCAGAAAATCAACTGCAATTTCAGGGTTTTTAAACCTTCACGTTAGAGTACTACAAGAGCAATACATAAGGGGCTTGTATAGAAAACGTGGAGAGAGAATGTTCAGATGTTGGGAGCAAAGAGAGAAAGAGGTAAAGAGAAAGCACCGCGAGTTTCATGAAGATTCAGTCATGCATTTGCTCAGAAAACGCATTTCAGTTTTCCTAACACTGTGTGCATAGGCAAAGCTCAATTAATAGAAATCGAAATGTTGTTATAACAGAAGCACCGTGCATGGTGCAACCCCCCCTTCAGCAGAGCAATTGAGATTGAGGAGGGGAGATGATAGGCAAAGTGTCATTGAAATCCATTCGTGAGAGTTACTCAGAAAAGCAACTTCAATTTCAGGGCTTTTCACCCAGCACGTTAGAGTACTGCAAAAGCAATACATAAGTGGCTTGTATAGAAAACGTGGAGAGACAATGCTCAGATGTTGGTAGCAAAGTGAGAACGAGGAATCCAGAAAGCACCACGAGTTTTATGAAGATTCAGTCGTGCATTTGCTCAGAAAACGCATTTATTTTTCCTAACACTGCGTGCATAGGCAAAGCTCAATTCATGGAAATCGAAATTGTTACTTCTAACAGAAGCACCGTGCATGGTGCAACCCCCACATCAGCAGAGCAAAGTGGGAATGAGGAGGGGAGATGTTAGGGAAAGTGTCATTCAAATCCAGTCGTGAAACTTTTGCAGAAAAGCAACTTCAATTTCAGGGCTTTTCAACCTTCACGTTAGAGTACTGTAGGAGAAATACATAAGGGGCTTGTACAGAAAACGTGGAGAGAGAAGGCTCAGATGTTGGGATTAAATTGGGAACCATGAAAACAGTAAAAATCGCGAGTTTCATGAAGATTGAGTCGTGCATTTGCTGAGAAAACGCATTTCAGTTTTCCTAACACTGCGTGTATAGGGAAAGCTCAATTCATGGAAATAGAAATTGTTAGTTTAACAGAAGCGCCTTGCATGGTGAAACCACCACATCTGCGCAGCAAAGTGGGAATGAGGAGGGGAGATGATAGGCAAAGTGTCATTGAAATCCATTCGTGAGAGTTACTCAGAAAAGCCTCTTCAATTTCATGGCTTTTCAACATGCACGTTAGAGTACTGCAAGAGCAATACATAAGGGGCTTGTATAGAAAACGTGGAGAGAGAATGCTCAGATGTTGGGAGCAAAGTGACAACCAGGAAGAGAGTAAATACTGCGAGTTTCATGAAGATTCAGTCGTGCATTTGCTCAGAAAACGCATTTCAGTTTTCCTAACACTGTGTGCATAGGCAAAGCTCAATTCATGGAAAGAGAAACTGTTAGTTATAACAGAAGCACCGTGCATGCTGCAACCACAACATCTGCGGAGCAAAGTGTGAATGAGGAAGGGAGATGTTAGGGAAAGTGTCATTGAAATCCAGTCGTGAAACTTTTGCAGAAAAGCAACGTCAATTTCAGGGCTTTTCAACCTGCACGTATGAGTACTGAATGAGAAATATATAAGGGGTTTGTAGAGAAAACGGGGAGAGAGAATGTTCAGATGTTGGTAGCAAAGTGAGAACGAGGAAAAGAGAAAACACCGCGAGTTTCATGAAGATTCAACAGTGCATTTGCTCAGAAAAAGCATTTCAGTTTTCCTAACACTGCATGCATAGGCAAAGTGCAATTCATGGAAATCGAAACTGTTAGTTTTAACAGAAGCACCATGTATGGTGCAACCCCCACATATGCAGAGCAAAGTGGGAATGAGGAGTGGAGATGATAGGCACAGTGTCATTGAAATCCATTCGTGAGGGTTACTCAGAAAATCAACTTCAATTTCAGGGCTTTTCAACCTGCACGTTAGAGTACTGCAAGAGCAATGCATAAGTGGCTTGTATAGAAAACGTGGAAAGAGAATGCTCAGATGTTGGGAGCAAAGTGAGAACGAGGAATACAGAAAGCACCACGAGTTTTATGAAGATTCAGTCGTGCATTTGCTCAGAAAACGCATTTTAGTTTTCCTAACACTGCGTGCATAGGCAAAGCTCAATTCATGGAAATCGAAATTGTTACTTATAACAGAAGCACCATGCATGGTGCAACCCCCACATCAGCAGAGAAAACTGGGAATGAGGAGGGGAGATGTTAGGGAAAGTGTCATTCAAATCCAGTCGTGAAACTTTTGCAGAAAAGCAACTTCAATTTAAGGGCTTTTCAACCTTCACGTTAGAGTACTGTAGGAGAAATACATAAGGGGCTTGTACAGAAAACGTGGAGAGAGAATGCTCAGATGTTGGGATTAAATTGGGAACCATGAAAACAGTAAAAACCGCGAGTTTCATGAAGATTGAGTCGTGCATTTGCTCAGAAAACGCATTTCAGTTTTCCTAACACTGCGTGTATAGGGAAAGCTCAATTCATGGAAATAGAAATTGTTAGTTTAACAGAAGCGCCTTGAATGGTGAAACCACCACATCTGCGCAGCAAAGTGGGAATGAGGAGGGGAGATGATAGGCAAAGTGTCATTGAAATCCATTCGTGAGAGTTACTCAGAAAAGCCTCTTCAATTTCATGGCTTTTCAACATGCACGTTAGAGTACTGCAAGAGCAATACATAAGGGGCTTGTATAGAAAACGTGGAGAGAGAATGCTCAGATGTTGGGAGCAAAGTGACAACCAGGAAGAGAGGAAATACTGCGAGTTTCATGAAGATTCAGTCGTGCATTTGCTCAGAAAACGCATTTCAGTTTTCCTAACACTGTGTGCATAGGCAAAGCTCAATTCATGGAAAGAGAAACTGTTAGTTATAACAGAAGCACCGTGCATGCTGCAACCACAACATCTGCGGAGCAAAGTGTGAATGAGGAAGGGAGATGTTAGGGAAAGTGTCATTGAAATCCAGTCGTGAATCTTTTGCAGAAAAGCAACTTCAATTTCAGGGCTTTTCAACCTGCACGTATGAGTACTGAATGAGAAATACATAAGTGGTGTGTATAGAAAACGTGGAGAGAGAATGTTCAGATGTTGGTAGCAAAGTGAGAATGAGGAAAAGAGAAAACACCGTGAGTTTCATGAAGATTCAACAGTGCATTTGCTCAGAAAACGCATTTCAGTTTTCCTAATACTGCGTGCATAGGCAAAGCGCAATTCATGGAAATAGAAACTGTTAGTTATAACAGAAGCACCATGTATGGTGCAACCCCCACATATGCAGAGCAAAGTGGGAATGAGGAGGGGAGATGATAGGCATAGTGTCATTGAAATCCATTCGTGAGGGTTACTCAGAAAATCATCTTCAATTTCAGGGTTTTTAAACCTGCACGTTAGAGTACTACAAGAGCAATACATAAGGGGCTTGTATAGAAAACGTGGAGAGAGAATGTTCAGATGTTGGGAGCAAAGAGAGAAAGAGGTAAAGAGAAAGCACCGCGAGTTTCATGAAGATTCAGTCGTGCATTTGCTCAGAAAACGCATTTCAGTTTTCCTAAAACAGTGTGCATAGGCAAAGCTCAATTCATGGAAATCGAACTGTTGTTATAACAGAAGCACCGTGCATGGTGCAACCCCCCCTTCAGCAGAGCAATTGGGAATGAGGAGGGGAGATGATAGGCAAAGTGTCATTGAAATCCATTCGTGAGAGTTACTCAGAAAAGCAACTTCAATTTCAAGGCTTTTCACCCAGCACGTTAGAGTACTTCAAGAGCAATACATAAGTGGCTTGTATAGAAAACGTGGAGAGACAATGCTCAGATGTTGGTAGCAAAGTGAGAACGAGGAATAGAGAAAACACCGCGAGTTTCATGAAGATTTAACAGTGCATTTGCTCAGAAAAAGCATTTCAGTTTTCCTAACACTGCATGCATAGGCAAAGTGCAATTCATGGAAATCGAAACTGTTAGTTTTAACAGAAGCACCATGTATGGTGCAACCGCCACATATGCAGAGAAAAGTGGGAATGAGGAGTGGAGATGATAGGCATAGTGTCATTGAAATCCATTCGTGAGGGTTACTCAGAAAATCAACTTCAATTTCAGGGTTTTTAAACCTGCACGTTAGAGTACTGCAAGAGCAATACATAAGGGGCTTGTATAGAAAACGTGGAGAGAGAATGTTCAGATGTTGGGAGCAAAGAGAGAAAGAGGAAAAGAGAAAGCACCGCGAGTTTCATGAAGATTCAGTCGTGCATTTGCTGAGAAAAAGCATTTCAGTTTTCCTAACACTGCGTGCATAGACAAAGCTCAATTCATGGAAATCGAAACTGTTAGTTATAACAGAAGCACCGTGCATGGTGCAACCCCCCCTTCAGCAGAGCAATTGGGAATGAGGAGGGGAGATGATAGGCAAAGTGTCATTGAAATCCATTCGTGAGAGTTACTCAGAAAAGCAACTTCAATTTCAGGGCATTTCAATCTCAACGTTAGAGTACTGCAAGAGCAATACATAAGGGGCTTGTATAAAAAAAATGGAGAGAGAATGCTCAGATGTTGGCAGCCAAGTGGGAATGAGGAAAACAGTAAACACCGCGAGTTTCATGAAGATTCAGTCGTGCATTTGCTCAGAAAACGCATTTTAGTTTTCCTGACACTGCGTGCATAGGCAAAACTCAATTCATGGAAATCGAAACTGTTAGTTATAACACAAGCACCGTGCATGGTGCAACCCCCACAAAAGCAGAGCAAACTGGGAATGAGGAGGGGAGATGATAGGAAAAGTGTCATTGAAATCCATTCGTGAAACGTTCTCAGAAAAGCAACTTCAATTTGAGGCCTTTTCAACCTGCACTTTAGAGTACTGCAAGAGCAATACATAAGTGGCTTGTATAGAAAACGTGGAGAGAAAATGCTCAGATGTTGGTAGCAAAGTGAGAACGAGGAATACAGAAAGTACCACGAGTTTTATGAAGATTCAGTCGTGCATTTGCTCAGAAAACGCATTTTAGTTTTCCTAACACTGCGTGCATAGGCAAAGCTCAATTCATGGAAATTGAAATTGTTACTTATAACAGAAGCACCGTGCATGGTGCAACACCCACATCAGCAGAGCAAAGTGGGAATGAGGAGGGGAGATGTTAGGGAAAGTGTCATTCAAATCCAGTCGTGAAACTTTTGCAGAAAAGCAACTTCAATTTCAGGGCTTTTCAACCTTCACGTTAGAGTACTGTAGGAGAATACATAAGAGGCTTGTACAGAAAACGTGGAGAGAGAAGGCTCATATGTTGGGATGAAATTGGGAACCAGGAAAACAGTAAAAATCGCGTGTTTCATGAAGATTGAGTCGTGCCTTTGCTGAGAAAACGCATTTCAGTTTTCCTAACACTGCGTGTATAGGGAAAGCTCAATTCATGGAAATAGAAATTGTTAGTTTAACAGAAGCGCCTTGCACGGTGAAACCACCACATCTGCGCAGCAAAGTGGGAATGAGGAGGGGAGATGATAGGCAAAGTGTCATTGAAATCCATTCGTGAGAGTTACTCAGAAAAGCCTCTTCAATTTCATGGCTTTTCAACATGCACGTTAGAGTACTGCAAAAGCAATACATAAGGGGCTTGTATAGAAAACGTGGAGAGAGAATGCTCAGATGTTGGGAGCAAAGTGGCAACCAGGAAAAGAGTAAATACTGCGAGTTTCATGAAGATTCAGTCGTGCATTTGCTCAGAAAACGCATTTTAGTATTCCTGACACTGCGTGCATAGGCAAAGCTCAATTCATGGAAAGAGAAACTGTTAGTTATAACAGAAGCACCGTGCATGTTGGAACCACCACATCTGCGGAGCAAAGTAGGAATGAGTAGGGGAGATGATAGGTAAAGTGTCTTTGAATTCCAGTCGTGAAACGTTTTCAGAAAAGCAACTTCAATTTCAGGGCTTTTCAACCTTCACGTTAGTGTACTGTAGGAGAAATACATAAGGGGCTTGTACAGAAAACGAGGAGAGAGAATGCTCAGATGTTGGGATTAAATTGGGAACCAGGAAAAGAGTAAAAATCACGACTCTCATGAAGATTGAGTCGTGCATTTGCTGAGAAAACGCATTTCAGTTTTCCTAACACTGCGTGTATAGGGAAGCTCTATTCATGGAAATAGAAATTGTTAGTTTAACAGAAGCGCCTTGCATGGTGAAACCACCACATCTGCGCAGCAAAGTGGGAATGAGGAGGGGAGATGATAGGCAAAGTGTTATTGAAATCCATTCGTGAGAGTTACTCAGAAAAGCCTCTTCAATTTCATGGCTTTTCAACATGCACGTTAGAGTACAGCAAGAGCAATACATAAGGGGCTTGTATAGAAAACATGGAGAGAGAATGCTGAGATGTTGGGAGCAAAGTGGCAACCAGGAAGAGAGTAAATACTGCGAGTTTCATGAAGATTCAGTGGTGCATTTGCTCAGAAAATACATTTCAGTTTTCCTAACACTGCGTGCATAGGCAAAGCTCAATTCATGGAAAGAGAAACTGTTAGTTATAACAGAAGTACCGTGCATGCTGCAACCACAACATCTGCGGAGCAAAGTGTGAATGAGGAAGGGAGATGTTAGGGAAAGTGTCATTGAAATCCAGTCGTGAAACTTTTGCAGAAAAGCAACTTCAATTTCAGGGCTTTTCAACCTGCACGTTAGAGTACTGAATGAGAAATATATAAGGGGTTTGTAGAGAAAACGGGGAGAGAGAATGCTCAGATGTTGGGAGCAAAGTGGCAACCAGGAAGAGAGTAAATACTGCGAGTTTCATGAAGATTCAGTCGTGCATTTGCTCAGAAAATGCATTTCAGTTTTCCTAACACTGCGTGCATAGACAAAGCTCAATTCATGGAAATCGAAACTGTTAGTTATAACAGAAGCACCGTGCATGGTGCAACCCCCCCTTCAGCAGAGCAATTGGGAATGAGGAGGGGAGATGATAGGCAAAGTGTCATTGAAATCCATTCGTGAGAGTTACTCAGAAAAGCAAATTCAATTTCAGGGCATTTCAACCTGCACGTTAGAGTACTGCAAGAGCAATACATAAGGTGCTTGTATAGAAAACATGGAGAGAGAATGCCCAGATGTTGGGAGCCAAGTGGGAATGAGGAAAACAGTAAACACCGCGAGTTTCATGAAGATTCAGTCGTGCATTTGCTCAGAAAACGCATTTTAGTTTTCCTGACACTGCGTGCATAGGCAAAACTCAATTCATGGAAATCGAAACTGTTAGATATAACACAAGCACCGTGCATGGTGCAACCCCCACATCAGCAGAGCAAATTGGGAATGAGGAGGGGAGATGATAGGAAAAGGGTCATTGAAATCCATTCGTGAAACGTTTTCAGAAAAGCAACTTCAATTTCAGGGCATTTCAACCTGCAAGTTAGAGTACTGCAAGAGCAATGCATAAGTGGCTTGTATAGAAAACGTGGAAAGAGAATGCTCAGATGTTGGGAGCAAAGTGAGAACGAGGAATACAGAAAGCACCACGAGTTTCATGAAGATTCAGTCGTGCATTTGCTCAGAAAACGCATTTTAGTTTTCCTAACACTGCGTGCATAGGCAAAGCTCAATTCATGGAAATCGAAATTGTTACTTATAACAGAAGCACCGTGCATGGTGCAACCCCCACATCAGCAGAGCAAAGTGGGAATGAGGAGGGGAGATGTTAGGAAAGTGTCATTCAAATCCAGTCGTGAAACTTTTGCAGAAAAGCAACTTCAATTTCAGGGCTTTTCAACCTTCACGTTAGAGTACTGTAGGAGAAATACATAAGGGGCTTGTACAGAAAACGTGGAGAGAGAAGGCTCAGATGTTGGGATTAAATTGGGAACCATGAAAACAGTAAAACCCGCGAGTTTCATGAAGATTGAGTCGTGCATTTGCTGAGAAAACGCATTTCAGTTTTCCTAACACTGCGTGTATAGGGAAAGCTCTATTAATGGAAATAGAAATTGTTAGTTTAACAGAAGCGCCTTGCATGGTGAAACCACCACATCTGCGCAGCAAAGTGGGAATGAGGAGGGGAGATGATAGGCAAAGTGTCATTGATATCCATTCGTGAGAGTTACTCAGAAAAGCCTCTTCAATTTCATGGCTTTTCAACATGCACGTTAGAGTACTGCAAGAGCAATACATAAGGGGCTTGTATAGAAAACATGGAGAGAGAATGCTCAGATGTTGGGAGCAAAGTGGCAACCAGGAAGAGAGTAAATACTGCGAGTTTCATGAAGATTCAGTCGTGCATTTGCTCAGAAAACGCATTTCAGTTTTCCTAACACTGCATGCATAGGCAAAGCTCAATTCATGGAAAGAGAAACTGTTTAGTTATAACAGAAGCACCGTGCATGCTGCAACCACAACATCTGCGGAGCAAAGTGTGAATGAGGAAGGGAGATGTTAGGGAAAGTGTCATTGAAATCCAGTCGTGAAACTTTTGCAGAAATGCAACTTCAATTTCAGGGCTTTTCAACCTGCACGTATGAGTACTGAATGAGAAATACATAAGTGGTGTGTATAGAAAACGTGGAGAGAGAATGCTCAGATGTTGGTAGCAAAGTGAGAATGAGGAAAATAGAAAACACCGTGAGTTTCATGAAGATTCAACAGTGCATTTGCTCAGAAAACGCATTTCAGTTTTCCTAACACTGCGTGCATAGGCAAAGCGCAATTCATGGAAATAGAAACTGTTAGTTATAACAGAAGCACCATGTATGGTGCAACCCCCACATATGCAGAGCAAAGTGGGAATGAGGAGGGGAGAAGATAGGCATAGTGTCATTGAAATCCATTCGTGAGAGTTACTCAGAAAATCAACTTCAATTTCAGGGTTTTTAAACCTGCACGTTAGAGTACTACAAGAGCAATACATAAGGGGCTTGTATAGAAAACGTGGAGAGAGAATGTTCAGATGTTGGGAGCAAAGAGAGAAAGAGGTAAAGAGAAAGCACCGCGAGTTTCATGAAGATTCAGTCGTGCATTTGCTCAGAAAACGCATTTCAGTTTTCCTAACACTGTGTGCATAGGCAAAGCTCAATTCATGGAAATCGAACTGTTGTTATAACAGAAGCACCGTGCATGGTGCAACCCCCCCTTCAGCAGAGCAATTGGGAATGAGGAGGGGAGATGATAGGCAAAATGTCATTGAAATCCATTCGTGAGAGTTACTCAGAAAAGCAACTTCAATTTCAGAGCATTTCAACCTGCACGTTAGAGTTCTGCAAGAGCAATACATAAGGGGCTTGTATAGAAAACATGGAGAGAGAATGCTCAGATGTTGGGAGCCAAGTGGGAATGAGGAAAACAGTAAACACCGTGAGTTTCATGAAAATTCAGTCGTGCATTTGCTCAGAAAACGCATTTTAGTTTTCCTGACACTGCGTGCATAGGCAAAACTCAATTCAGGGAAATCGAAACTGTTAGTTATAACACAAGCACCGTGCATTGTGCAACCCCCACATCTGCAGAGCAAATTGGGAATGAGGAGGGGAGATGATAGGAAAAGGGTCATTGAAATCCATTAGTGAAACGTTTTCAGAAAAGCAACTTCAATTTCAGGGCATTTCAACCTGCACGTTAGAGTACTGCAAGAGCAATGCATAAGTGGCTTGTATAGAAAACGTGGAAAGAGAATGCTCAGATGTTGGGAGCATAGTGAGAACGAGGAATACAGAAAGCACCACGAGTTTCATGAAGATTCAGTCGTGCATTTGCTCAGAAAACGCATTTTAGTTTTCCTAACACTGCGTGCATAGGCAAAGCTCAATTCATGGAAATCGAAATTGTTACTTATAACAGAAGCACCGTGCATGGTGCAACACCCACCTCAGCAGAGCAAAGTGGGAATGAGGAGGGGAGATGTTAGGGAAAGTGTCGTTCAAATCCAGTCGTGAAACTTTTGCAGAAAAGCAACTTCAATTTCAGGGCTTTTCAACCTTCACGTTAGAGTACTGTAGGAGAAATACATAAGGGGCTTGTACAGAAAACATAGAGAGAGAATACTCAGATGTTGTGATTAAATTGGGAACCAGGAAAAGAGTAAAAATCGCGACTCTCATGAAGATTGAGTCGTGCATTTGCTGAGAAAACGCATTTCAGTTTTCCTAACACTGCGTGTATAGGGAAGCTCTATTCATGGAAATAGAAATTGTTAGTTTAACAGAAGCGCCTTGCATGGTAAAACCACCACATCTGCGCAGCAAAGTGGGAATGAGGAGGGGAGATGATAGGCAAAGTATCATTGAAATCCATTCGTGAGAGTTACTCAGAAAAGCCTCTTCAATTTCATGGCTTTTCAACATGCACGTTAGAGTACTGCAAGAGCAATACATAAGGGGCTTGTATAGAAAACGTGGAGAGAGAATGCTCAGATGTTGGGAGCAAAGTGGCAACCAGGAAAAGAGTAAATACTGCAAGTTTCATGAAGATTCAGTCGTGCATTTGCTCAGAAAACGCATTTTAGTTTTCCTGACACTGCGTGCATAGGCAAAGCTCAATTCATGGAAATCGAAACTGTTAGTTATAACAGAAGCACCGTGCATGTTGGAACCACCACATCTGCGGAGCAAAGTGGGAATGAGGAGTGGAGATGATAGGTAAAGTGTCATTGAATTCCAGTCGTGAAACGTTTTCAGAAAAGCAACTTAAATTTCAGGGCTTTTCAACCTGCACGTTAGAGTACTGCAAGAACAATGCATAAGTGGCTTGTATAGAAAACGTGGAAAGAGAATGCTCAGATGTTGGGAGCAAAGTGGCAACCAGGAAGAGAGTAAATACTGCGAGTTTCATGAAGATTCAGTCGTGCATTTGCTCAGAAAACGCATTTTAGTTTTCCTGACACTGCGTGCATAGGCAAAGGTCAATTCATGGAAATCGAAACTGTTAGTTATAACAGAAGCACCGTGCATGTTGGAACCACCACATCTGCGGAGCAAAGTGGGAATGAGGAGGGGAGATGATAGGTAAAGTGTCATTGAATTCCAGTCGTGAAACGTTTTCAGAAAAGCCACTTCAATTTCAGGGGTTTTCAACCTGCACGTTAGAGTACTGCAAGAACAATGCATAAGTGGCTTGTATAGAAAACGTGGAAAGAGAATGCTCAGATGTTGGGAGCAAAGTGGCAACCAGGAAGAGAGTAAATACTGCGAGTTTCATGAAGATTCTACAGTGCATTTGCTCAGAAAACGAATTTCAGGTTTCCTAACACTGCGTGCATAGGCAAAGCTCAATTCATGGAAATCGAACTGTTGTTATAACAGAAGCACCGTGCATGGTGCAACCCCCCCTTCAGCAGAGCAATTGGGAATGAGGAGGGGAGATGATAGGCAAAGTGTCATTGAAATCCATTCGTGAGAGTTACTCAGAAAAGCAACTTCAATTTCAGGGCTTTTCACCCAGCACGTTAGAGTACTGCAAGAGCAATACATAAGTTGCTTGTATAGGAAACGTGGAGAGAAAATGCTCAGATGTTGGTAGCAAAGTGAGAACGAGGAATACAGAAAGCACCACGAGTTTTATGAAGATTCAGTCGTGCATTTGCTCAGAAAACGCATTTTAGTTTTCCTAACACTCCGTGTATAGGGAAGCTCTATTCATGGAAATAGAAATTGTTAGTTTAACAGAAGCGCCTTGCATGGTAAAACCACCACATCTGCGCAGCAAAGTGGGAATGAGGAGGGGAGATGATAGGCAAAGTGTCATTGAAATCCATTCGTGAGAGTTACTCAGAAAAGCCTCTACAATTTCATGGCTTTTCAACATGCACGTTAGAGTACTGCAAGAGCAATACATAAGGGGCTTGTATAGAAAACGTGGAGAGAGAATGCTCAGATGTTGGGAGCAAAGTGGCAACCAGGAAAAGAGTAAATACTGCGAGTTTCATGAAGATTCAGTCGTGCATTTGCTCAGAAAACGCATTTTAGTTTTCCTGACACTGCGTGCCTAGGCAAAGCTCAATTCATGGAAATCGAAACTGTTAGTTATAACAGAAGCACCGTGCATGTTGGAATCACCACATCTGCGGAGCAAAGTGGGAATGAGGAGGGGAGATGACAGGTAAAGTGTCATTGAATTCCAGTCGTGAAACGTTTTCAGAAAAGCAACTTCAATTTCAGGGCTTTTCAACCTGCACGTTAGAGTACTGCAAGAACAATGCATAAGTGGCTTGTATAGAAAACGTGGAAAGAGAATGCTCAGATGTTTGGAGCAAAGTGGCAATCAGGAAGAGAGTAAATACTGCGAGTTTCATGAAGATTCTACAGTGCATTTGCTCAGAAAACGCATTTCAGTTTTCCTAACACTGCGTGCATAGGCAAAGCTCAATTCATGGAAAGAGAAACTGTTAGTTATAACAGAAGCACCGTGCATGCTGCAACCACAACATCTGCGGAGCAAAGTGTGAATGAGGAATGGAGATGTTAGGGAAAGTGTCATTGAAATCCAGTCGTGAAACATTTGCAGAAAACCAACTTCAATTTCAGGGCTTTTCAACCTGCACGTATGAGTACTGAATGAGAAATACATAAGTGGTGTGTATAGAAAACGTGGAGAGAGAATATTCAGATGTTGGTAGCAAAGTGAGAATGAGGAAAAGAGAAAACACCGTGAGTTTCATGAAGATTCAACAGTGCATTTGCTCAGAAAAATTATTTCAGTTTTCCTAACACTGCGTGCATAGGCAAAGCTCAATTCATGGAAATCGAACTGTTGTTATAACAGAAGCACCGTGCATGGTGCAACCCCCCCTTCAGCAGAGCAATTGGGAATGAGGAGGGGAGATGATAGGCAAAGTGTCATTGAAATCCATTCGTGAGAGTTACTCAGAAAAGCAACTTCAATTTCAGGGCTTTTCACCCAGCACGTTAGAGTACTGCAAGAGCAATACATAAGTGGCTTGTATAGAAACCGTGGAGAGAAAATGCTCGATGTTGGTAGCAAAGTGAGAACGAGGAATACAGAAAGCACCACGAGTTTTATGAAGATTCAGTCGTGCATTTGCTCAGAAAACGCATTTTAGTTTTCCTAACACTGCGTGCATAGGCAAAGCTCAATTCATGGAAATCGAAATTGTTACTTATAACAGAAGCACCGTGCATGGTGCAACACCCACCTCAGCAGAGCAAAGTGGGAATGAGGAGGGGAGATGTTAGGGAAAGTGTCATTCAAATCCAGTCGTGAAACTTTTGCAGAAAAGCAACTTCAATTTCAGGGCTTTTCAACCTTCAGGTTAGAGTACTGTAGGAGAAATACATAAGGGGCTTGTACAGAAAACGTGGAGAGAGAAGGCTCAGATGTTGGGATTAAATTGGGAACCAGGAAAAGAGTAAAAATCGCGACTCTCATGAAGATTGAGTCGTGCATTTGCTGAGAAAACGCATTTCAGTTTTCCTAACACTCCGTGTATAGGGAAGCTCTATTCATGGAAATAGAAATTGTTAGTTTAACAGAAGCGCCTTGCATGGTAAAACCACCACATCTGCGCAGCAAAGTGGGAATGAGGAGGGGAGATGATAGGAAAAGTGTCATTGAAATCCATTCGTGAGAGTTACTCAGAAAAGCCTCTTCAATTTCATGGCTTTTCAACATGCACGTTAGAGTACTGCAAGAGCAATACATAAGGGGCTTGTAAGGAAAACGTGGAGAGAGAGTGCTCAGATGTTGGGAGCAAAGTGGCAACCAGGAAAAGAGTAAATACTGCGAGTTCCATGAAGATTCAGTCATGCATTTGCTCAGAAAACGCATTTTAGTTTTCCTGACACTGCGTGCCTAGGCAAAGCTCAATTCATGGAAATCGAAACTGTTAGTTATAACAGAAGCACCGTGCATGTTGGAACCACCACATCTGCGGAGCAAAGTGAGAATGAGGAGGGGAGATGATAGGTAAAGTGTCATTGAATTCCAGTCGTGAAACGTTTTCAGAAAAGCAACTTCAATTTCAGGGCTTTTCAACCTGCACGTTAGAGTACTGCAAGAACAATGCATAAGTGGCTTGTATAGAAAACGTGGAAAGAGAATGTTCAGATGTTGGGAGCAAAGTGGCAACCAGGAAGAGAGTACATACTGCGAGTTTCATGAAGATTCAGTCGTGCATTTGCTCAGAAAACGCATTTCAGTTTTCCTAACACTGCGTGTATAGGGAAGCTCTATTCATGGAAATAGAAATTGTTAGTTTAACAGAAGCGCCTTGCATGGTGAAACCACCACATCTGCGCAGCAAAGTGGGAATGAGGAGGGGAGATGATAGGCAAAGTGTCATTAAAATCCATTCGTGAGATTTACTCAGAAAAGCCTCTTCAATTTCATGGCTTTTCAACATGCACGTTAGAGTACTGCAAGAGCAATACATAAGGGGCTTGTATCGAAAACGTGGACAGAGAATGCTCAGATGTTGGGAGAAAAGTGTGAACGAGGAAAAGAGTAAATACCGTGATTTTCATGAAGACTCAGTAGTGCATTTGCTCAGAAAACGAATTTCAGTTTTCCTAACACTGCGTGCATAGGAAAAGCTCAATCCATATTAATCGAAACTGTTAGTTATAAAAGAAGCACCGTGCATGGTGCAACCACCACATCTGCGGAGCAAAGTGGGAACGAGGAGGAGAGATAAGAGGCAAAGTGTCTTTGAAATCCATTCGTGAAACGTTCTCAGAAATGCAAATTCAATTTCAGGCTTTTTCAACCTGCACGTTAGAGTACTGCAAGAGCAATCCATCAGGGGCTTGTATAGAAAACGTGGAAATAGGAATGCTCGATGTTGGGAGCAAAGTGCGGCAACCAGGAAGAGAGAAATACTGCGATGTTTCATGAAGATTCACGTCGTGCTATTTTTACTCGAAAGAAAACGCATTTGTTTCCTGACACATCGGGGTGCATAGGCAAAGTCAATTTCATGGAAAGAGAAACTGTTAGGTATAACAGAAGCACCGTGCATGTTGGAACCACCACATCTGCGGAGCAAAGTGGGAATGAGGAGGGGAGATGATAGGTAAAGTGTCATTGAATTCCAGTCGTGAAACGTTTTCAGAAAAGCAACTTCAATTTCAGGGCTTTTCAACCTGCATGTTAGAGTACTGCAAGAACAATGCATAAGTGGCTTGTATAGAAAACGTGGAAAGAGAATGCTCAGATGTTGGGAGCAAAGTGGCAACCAGGAAGAGAGTAAATACTGCGAGTTTCATGAAGATTGAGTCGTGCATTTGCTCAGAAAACGCATTTCAGTTTTCCTAACACTGCGTGTATAGGGAAGCTCTATTCATGGAAATAGAAATTGTTAGTTTAACAGAAGCGCCTTGCATGGTAAAACCACCACATCTGCGCAGCAAAGTGAGAATGAGGAGGGGAGATGATAGGCAAAGTGTCATTGAAATCCATTCGTGAGAGTTACTCAGAAAAGCCTCTTCAATTTCATGGCTTTTCAACATGCACGTTAGAGTACTGCAAGAGCAATACATAAGGGCTTGTATAGAAAACGGGGAGAGAGAATGCTCAGAAGTTGGGAGCAAAGTGGCAACCAGGAAAAGAGTAAATACTGCGAGTTTCATGAAGATTCAGTCGTGCATTTGCTCAGAAAACGCATTTTAGTTTTCCTGACACTGCGTGAATAGGCAAAGCTCAATTCATGGAAATCGAAACTGTTAGTTATAACAGAAGCACCGTGCATGTTGAAACCACCACATCTGCGGAGCAAAGTGGGAATGAGGAGGGGAGATGATAGGTAAAGTGTCATTGAATTCCAGTCGTGAAACGTTTTCAGAAAAGCAAGTTCAATTTCAGGGCTTTTCAACCTGCACGTTAGAGTACTGCAAGAACAATGCATAAGTGGCTTGTATAGAAAACGTGGAAAGAGAATGCTCAGATGTTGGGAGCAAAGTGAGAACGAGGAATACAGAAAGCACCACGAGTTTCATGAAGATTCAGTCGTGCATTTGCTCAGAAAACGCATTTCAGTTTTCCTAACACTGCGTGCATAGGCAAAGCTCAATTCATGGAAAGAGAAACTGTTAGTTATAACAGAAGCACCGTGCATGCTGCAACCACAACATCTGCGGAGCAAAGTGTGAATGAGGAATGGAGATGTTAGGGAAAGTGTCATTGAAATCCAGTCGTGAAACTTTTGCAGAAAACCAACTTCAATTTCAGGGCTTTTCAACCTGCACGTATGAGTACTGAATGAGAAATACATAAGTGGTGTGTATAGAAAACGTGGAGAGAGAATATTCAGATGTTGGTAGCAAAGTGAGAATGAGGAAAAGAGAAAACACCGTGAGTTTCATGAATATTCTACAGTGCATTTGCTCAGAAAACGCATTTCAGTTTTCCTAACACTGCGTGCATAGGCAAAGCTACATTCATGGAAATCGAACTGTTGTTATAACAGAAGCACCGTGCATGGTGCAACCCCCCCTTCAGCAGAGCAATTGGGAATGAGGAGGGGAGATGATAGGCAAAGTGTCATTGAAATCCATTCGTGAGAGTTACTCAGAAAAGCAACTTCAGTTTCAGGGCTTTTCACCCAGCACGTTAGAGTACTGTAGGAGAAATACATAAGGGGCTTGTACAGAAAACGTGGAGAGAGAAGGCTCAGATGTTGGTATTAAATTGGGAACCAGGAAAAGAGTAAAAATCGCGACTCTCATGAAGATTGAGTCGTGCATTTGCTGAGAAAACGCATTTCAGTTTTCCTAACACTGCGTGTATAGGGAAGCTCTATTCATGGAAATAGAAATTATTAGTTTAACAGAAGCGCCTTGCATGGTAAAACCACCACATCTGCGCAGCAAAGTGGGAATGAGGAGGGGAGATGATAGGCAAAGTGTCATTGAAATCCATTCGTGAGAGTTACTCAGAAAAGCCTCTTCAATTTCATGGCTTTTCAACATGCACGTTAGAGTACTGCAAGAGCAATACATAAGGGGCTTGTATAGAAAACGTGGAGAGAGAATGCTCAGATGTTGGGAGCAAAGTGGCAACCAGGAAAAGAGTAAATACTGCGAGTTTCATGAAGATTCAGTCATGCATTTGCTCAGAAAACGCATTTTAGTTTTCCTGACACTGCGTGCATAGGCAAAGCTCAATTCATGGAAATCGAAACTGTTAGTTATAACAGAAGCACCGTGCATGTTGGAACCACCACATCTGCGGAGCAAAGTGGGAATGAGGAGGGGAGATGATAGGTAAAGTGTCATTGAAATCCAGTCGTGAAACGTTTTCAGAAAAGCAACTTCAATTTCAGGGCTTTTCAACCTGCACGTTAGAGTACTGCAAGAACAATGCATAAGTGGCTTGTACAGAAAACGTGGAAAGAGAATGCTCAGATGTTGGGAGCAAAGTGGCAACCAGGAAGATAGTAAATACTGCGAGTTTCATGAAGATTGAGTCGTGCATTTGCTGAGAAAACGCATTTCAGTTTTCCTAACACTGCGTGTATAGGGAAGCTCTATTCATGGAAATAGAAATTGTTAGTTTAACAGAAGCGCCTTGCATGGTAAAACCACCACATCTGCGCAGCAAAGTGGGAATGAGAGGGGAGATGATAGGCAAAGTGTCATTGAAATCCATTCGTGAGAGTTACTCAGAAAAGCCTCTTCAATTTCATGGCTTTTCAACATGCACGTTAGAGTACTGCAAGAGCAATACATAAGGGCTTGTATAGAAACCGTGGAGAGAGAATGCTCAGATGTTGGGAGCAAAGTGGCAACCAGGAAAAGAGTAAATACTGCGAGTTTCATGAAGATTCAGTCGTGCATTTGCTCAGAAAACGCATTTTAGTTTTCCTGACACTGCGTGCATAGGCAAAGCTCAATTCATGGAAATCGAAACTGTTAGTTATAACAGAAGCACCGTGCATGTTGGAACCACCACATCTGCGGAGCAAAGTGGGAATGAGGAGGGGAGATGATAGGTAAAGTGTCATTGAATTCCAGTCGTGAAACGTTTTCAGAAAAGCAACATCAATTTCAGGGCTTTTCAACCTGCACGTTAGAGTACTGCAAGAACAATGCATAAGTGGCTTGTATAGAAAACGTGGAAAGAGAATGCTCAGATGTTGGGAGCAAAGTGGCAACCAGGAAGAGAGTAAATACTGCGAGTTTCATGAAGATTCAGTCGTGCATTTGCTCAGAAAACGCATTTCAGTTTTCCTAACACTGCGTGTATAGGGAAGCTCTATTCATGGAAATAGAAATTGTTAGTTTAACAGAAGCGCCTTGCATGGTGAAACCACCACATCTGTGCAGCAAAGTGGGAATGAGGAGGGGAGATGATAGGCAAAGTGTCATTGAAATCCATTCGTGAGAGTTACTCAGAAAAGCCTCTTCAATTTCATGGCTTTTCAACATGCACGTTAGAGTACTGCAAGAGCAATACATAAGGGCTTGTATAGAAAACGGGGAGAGAGAATGCTCAGAAGTTGGGAGCAAAGTGGCAACCAGGAAAAGAGTAAATACTGCGAGTTTCATGAAGATTCAGTCGTGCATTTGCTCAGAAAACGCATTTTAGTTTTCCTGACACTGCGTGAATAGGCAAAGCTCAATTCATGGAAATCGAAACTGTTAGTTATAACAGAAGCACCGTGCATGTTGGAACCACCACATCTGCGGAGCAAAGTGGGAATGAGGAGGGGAGATGATAGGTAAAGTGTCATTGAATTCCAGTCGTGAAACGTTTTCAGAAAAGCAACTTAAATTTCAGGGCTTTTCAACCTGCACGTTAGAGTACTGCAAGAACAATGCATAAGTGGCTTGTATAGAAAACGTGGAAAGAGAATGCTCAGATGTTGGGAGCAAAGTGGCAACCAGGAAGAGAGTAAATACTGCGAGTTTCATGAAGATTCTACAGTGCATTTGCTCAGAAAACGAATTTCAGTTTTCCTAACACTGCGTGCATAGGCAAAGCTCAATTCATGGAAATCGAACTGTTGTTATAACAGAAGCACCGTGCATGGTGCAACCCCCCCTTCAGCAGAGCAATTGGGAATGAGGAGGGGAGATGATAGGCAAAGTGTCATTGAAATCCATTCGTGAGAGTTACTCAGAAAAGACTCTTCAATTTCATGGCTTTTCAACATGCACGTTAGAGTACTGCAAGAGCAATACATAAGGGGCTTGTACAGAAAACGTGGAGAGAGAATGCTCAGATGTTGGGAGCAAAGTGGCAACCAGGAAAAGAGTAAATACTGCGAGTTTCATGAAGATTCAGTCGTGCATTTGCTCAGAAAACGCATTTTAGTTTTCCTGACACTGCGTGCCTAGGCAAAGCTCAATTCATGGAAATCGAAACTGTTAGTTATAACAGAAGCACCGTGCATGTTGGAATCACCACATCTGCGGAGCAAAGTGGGAATGAGGAGGGGAGATGACAGGTAAAGTGTCATTGAATTCCAGTCGTGAAACGTTTTCAGAAAAGCAACTTCAATTTCAGGGCTTTTCAACCTGCACGTTAGAGTACTGCAAGAACAATGCATAAGTGGCTTGTATAGAAAACGTGGAAAGAGAATGTTCAGATGTTGGGAGCAAAGTGGCAACCAGGAAGAGAGTACATACTGCGAGTTTCATGAAGATTCAGTCGTGCATTTGCTCAGAAAACGCATTTCAGTTTTCCTAACACTGCGTGTATAGGGAAGCTCTATTCATGGAAATAGAAATTGTTAGTTTAACAGAAGCGTCTTGCATGGTAAAACCACCACATCTGCGCAGCAAAGTGGGAATGAGGAGGGGAGATGATAGGCAAAGTGTCATTGAAATCCATTCGTGAGAGTTACTCAGAAAAGCCTCTTCAATTTCATGGCTTTTCAACATGCACGTTAGAGTACTGCAAGAGCAATACATAAGGGGCTTGTATAGAAAACATGGAGAGAGAATTCTCAGATGTTGGGAGCAAAGTGGCAACCAGGAAAAGAGTAAATACTGTGAGTTTCATGAAGATTCAGTCGTGCATTTGCTCAGAAAACGCATTTTAGTTTTCCTGACACTGCGTGCCTAGGCAAAGCTCAATTCATGGAAATCGAAACTGTTAGTTATAACAGAAGCACCGTGCATGTTGGAACCACCACATCTGCGGAGCAAAGTGGGAATGAGGAGGGGAGATGATAGGTAAAGTGTCATTGAATTCCAGTCGTGAAACGTTTTCAGAAAAGCAACATCAATTTCAGGGCTTTTCAACCTGCACGTTAGAGTACTGCAAGAACAATGCATAAGTGGCTTGTATAGAAAACGTGGAAAGAGAATGCTCAGATGTTGGGAGCAAAGTGGCAACCAGGAAGAGAGTAAATACTGCGAGTTTCATGAAGATTCAGTCGTGCATTTGCTCAGAAAACGCATTTCAGTTTTCCTAACACTGCGTACATAGGCAAAGCTCAATTCATGGAAAGAGAAACTGTTAGTTATAACAGAAGCACCGTGCATGCTGCAACCACAACATCTGCGGAGCAAAGTGTGAATGAGGAATGGAGATGTTAGGGAAAGTGTCATTGAAATCCAGTCGTGAAACTTTTGCAGAAAAGCAACTTCAATTTCAGGGCTTTTCAACCTGCAAGTATGAGTACTGAATGAGAAATTCATAAAGGGGTTTGTATAGAAAACGTTGAGAGAGAATGTTCAGATGTTGGGAGCAAAGTGAGAACGAGGAAAAGAGAAAACACCGCGAATTTCATGAAGATTCAACCGTGCATTTGCTCAGAAAAAGCATTTCAGTTTTCCTAACACTGCGTGCATAGGCAAAGCTCAATTCATGGAAATCGAAACTGTTAGTTATAACAGAAGCACCGTGCATGCTGCAACCCCCCCTTCAGCAAGCAAATTGGGAAATTATGAGGGGGATGACTATGCAAAGTGTCATTCAAATCCAGTCGTGAAACTTTGCAGAAAAGCAACTTCAATTTCAGGGCTTTTCAACCTTCACGTTAGAGTACTGTAGGAGAAATACATAAGGGGCTTGTACAGAAAACGTGGAGAGAGAAGGCTCAGATGTTGGGATTAAATTGGGAACCAGGAAAAGAGTAAAAATCGCCGCGCTCATGAAGATTGAGTCGTGCATTTGCTCAGAAAACGCATTTCAGTTTTCCTAACACTGCGTGTATAGGGAAGCTCTATTCATGGAAATAGAAATTGTTAGTTTAACAGAAGCGCCTTGCATGGTAAAACCACCACATCTACGCAGCAAAGTGGGAATGAGGAGGGGAGATGATAGGCAAAGTGTCATTGAAATCCATTCGTGAGAGTTACTCAGAAAAGCCTCTTCAATTTCATGGCTTTTCAACATGCACGTTAGAGTACTGCAATAGCAATACATAAGGGGCTTGTACAGAAAACGTGGAGAGAGAATGCTCAGATGTTGGGAGCAAAGTGACAACCAGGAAAAGAGTAAATACTGCGAGTTTCATGAAGATTCAGTCGTGCATTTGCTCAGAAAACGCATTTCAGTTTTCCTGACACTGCGTGCCTAGGCAAAGCTCAATTCATGGAAATCGAAACTGTTAGTTATAACAGAAGCACTGTGCATGTTGGAACCACCACATCTGCGGAGCAAAGTGGGAATGAGGAGGGGAGATGATAGGTAAAGTGTCATTGAATTCCAGTCGTGAAACGTTTTCAGAAAAGCAACTTCAATTTCAGGGCTTTTCAACCTGCACGTTAGAGTACTGCAAGAACAATGCATAAGTGGCTTGTATAGAAAACGTGGAAAGAGAATGCTCAGATGTTGGGAGCAAAGTGGCAACCAGGAAGAGAGTAAATACTGTGAGTTTCATGAAGATTCTACAGTGCATTTGCTCAGAAAACGCATTTCAGTTTTCCTAACACTGCGTGCATAGGCAAAGCTCAATTCATGGAAAGAGAAACTGTTAGTTATAACAGAAGCACCGTGCATGCTGCAACCACAACATCTGCGGAGCAAAGTGTGAATGAGGAATGGAGATGTTAGGGAAAGTGTCATTGATATCCAGTCGTGAAACTTTTGCAGAAAACCAACTTCAATTTCAGGGCTTTTCAACCTGCACGTATGAGTACTGAATGAGAAATACATAAGTGGTGTGTATAGAAAACATGGAGAGAGAATATTCAGATGTTGGTAGCAAAGTGAGAATGAGGAAAAGAGAAAACACCGTGAGTTTCATGAAGATTCAACAGTGCATTTGCTCAAAAAACGCATTTCAGTTTTCCTAACACTGCGTGCATAGACAAAGCTACATTCATGGAAATCGAACTGTTGTTATAACAGAAGCACCGTGCATGGTGCAACCCCCCCTTCAGCAGAGCAATTGGGAATGAGGAGGGGAGATGATAGGCAAAGTTTCATGGAAATCCATTCGTGAGAGTTACTCAGAAAAGCAACTTCAATTTCAGGGCTTTTCACCCAGCACGTTAGAGTACCTCAAGAGCAATACATAAGTGGCTTTTATAGAAAACGTGGAGAGACAATGCTCAGATGTTGGTAGCAAAGTGAGAACGAGGAATACAGAAAGCACCACGAGTTTTATGAAGATTCAGTCGTGCATTTGCTCAGAAAACGCATTTTAGTTTTCCTAACACTGCGTGCATAGGCAAAGCTCAATTCATGGAAATCGAAATTGTTACTTATAACAGAAGCACCGTGCATGGTGCAACACCCCCCTCAGCAGAGCAAAGTGGGAATGAGGAGGGGAGATGTTAGGGAAAGTGTCATTCAAATCCAGTCGTGAAACTTTTGCAGAAAAGCAACTTCAATTTCAGGGCTTTTCAACCTTCAGGTTAGAGTACTGTAGGAGAAATACATAAGGGGCTTGTACAGAAAACGTGGAGAGAGAAGGCTCAGATGTTGGGATTAAATTGGGAACCAGGAAAAGAGTAAAAATCGCGACTCTCATGAAGATTGAGTCGTGCATTTGCTGAGAAAACGCATTTCAGTTTTCCTAACACTCCGTGTATAGGGAAGCTCTATTCATGGAAATAGAAATTGTTAGTTTAACAGAAGCGCCTTGCATGGTAAAACCACCACATCTGCGCAGCAAAGTGGGAATGAGGAGGGGAGATGATAGGAAAAGTGTCATTGAAATCCATTCGTGAGAGTTACTCAGAAAAGCCTCTTCAATTTCATGGCTTTTCAACATGCACGTTAGAGTACTGCAAGAGCAATACATAAGGGGCTTGTAAGGAAAACGTGGAGAGAGAGTGCTCAGATGTTGGGAGCAAAGTGGCAACCAGGAAAAGAGTAAATACTGCGAGTTCCATGAAGATTCAGTCATGCATTTGCTCAGAAAACGCATTTTAGTTTTCCTGACACTGCGTGCCTAGGCAAAGCTCAATTCATGGAAATCGAAACTGTTAGTTATAACAGAAGCACCGTGCATGTTGGAACCACCACATCTGCGGAGCAAAGTGGGAATGAGGAGGGGAGATGATAGGTAAAGTGTCATTGAATTCCAGTCGTGAAACGTTTTCAGAAAAGCAACTTCAATTTCAGGGCTTTTCAACCTGCATGTTAGAGTACTGCAAGAACAATGCATAAGTGGCTTGTATAGAAAACGTGGAAAGAGAATGCTCAGATGTTGGGAGCAAAGTGGCAACCAGGAAGAGAGTAAATACTGCGAGTTTCATGAAGATTGAGTCGTGCATTTGCTCAGAAAACGCATTTCAGTTTTCCTAACACTGCGTGTATAGGGAAGCTCTATTCATGGAAATAGAAATTGTTAGTTTAACAGAAGCGCCTTGCATGGTAAAACCACCACATCTGCGCAGCAAAGTGGGAATGAGGAGGGGAGATGATAGGCAAAGTGTCATTGAAATCCATTCGTGAGAGTTACTCAGAAAAGCCTCTTCAATTTCATGGCTTTTCAACATGCACGTTTGAGTACTGCAAGAACAATACATAAGGGGCTTGTATAGAAAACGTGGAGAGAGAATGCTCAGATGTTGGGAGCAAAGTGGCAACCAGGAAGAGAGTAAATACTGCGAGTTTCATGAAGATTCTACAGTGCATTTGCTCAGAAAACGCATTTCAGTTTTCCTAACACTGCGTGCATAGGCAAAGCTCAATTCATGGAAAGAGAAACTGTAAGTTATAACAGAAGCACCGTGCATGCTGCAACCACAACATCTGCGGAGCAAAGTGTGAATGAGGAATGGAGATGTTAGGGAAAGTGTCATTGAAATCCAGTCGTGAAACATTTGCAGAAAACCAACTTCAATTTCAGGGCTTTTCAACCTGCACGTATGAGTACTGAATGAGAAATACATAAGTGGTGTGTATAGAAAACGTGGAGAGAGAATATTCAGATGTTGGTAGCAAAGTGAGAATGAGGAAAAGAGAAAACACCGTGAGTTTCATGAAGATTCAACAGTGCATTTGCTCACAAAACGCATTTCAGTTTTCCTAACACTGCGTGTATAGGGAAGCTCTATTCATGGAAATAGAAATTGTTAGTTTAACAGAAGCGCCTTGCATGGTAAAACCACCACATCTACGCAGCAAAGTGGGAATGAGGAGGAGAGATGATAGGCAAAGTGTCATTGAAATCCATTCGTGAGAGTTACTCAGAAAAGCATCTTCAATTTCATGGCTTTTCAACATGCACGTTAGAGTACTGCAAGAGCAATACATAAGGGGCTTGTACAGAAAACGTGGAGAGAGAATGCTCAGATGTTGGGAGCAAAGTGGCAACCAGGAAAAGAGTAAATACTGCGAGTTTCATGAAGATTCAGTCGTGCATTTGCTCAGAAAACGCATTTCAGTTTTCCTGACACTGCGTGAATAGGCAAAGCTCAATTCATGGAAATCGAAACTGTTAGTTATAACAGAAGCACCGTGCATGTTGGAACCACCACATCTGCGGAGCAAAGTGGGAATGAGGAGGGGAGATGATAGGTAAAGTGTCATTGAATTCCAGTCGTGAAACGTTTTCAGAAAAGCAACTTCAATTTCAGGGCTTTTCAACCTGCACGTTAGAGTACTGCAAGAACAATGCATAAGTGGCTTGTATAGAAAACGTGGAAAGAGAATGCTCAGATGTTGGGAGCAAAGTGGCAACCAGGAAGAGAGTAAATACTGCGAGTTTCATGAAGATTCTACAGTGCATTTGCTCAGAAAACGCATTTCAGTTTTCCTAACACTGCGTGCATAGGCAAAGCTCAATTCATGGAAAGAGAAACTGTTAGTTATAACAGAAGCACCGTGCATGCTGCAACCACAACATCTGCGGAGCAAAGTGTGAATGAGGAATGGAGATGTTAGGGAAAGTGTCATTGAAATCCAGTCGTGAAACTTTTGCAGAAAACCAACTTCAATTTCAGGGCTTTTCAACCTGCACGTATGAGTACTGAATGAGAAATACATAAGTGGTGTGTATAGAAAACGTGGAGAGAGAATATTCAGATGTTGGTAGCAAAGTGAGAATGAGGAAAAGAGAAAACACCGTGAGTTTCATGAAGATTCAACAGTGCATTTGCTCAGAAAACGCATTTCAGTTTTCCTAACACTGCGTGCATAGGCAAAGCTCAATTCATGGAAATCGAACTGTTGTTATAACAGAAGCACCGTGCATGGTGCAACCCCCCCTTCAGCAGAGCACTTGGGAATGAGGAGGGGAGATGATAGGCAAAGTGTCATTGAAATCCATTCGTGAGAGTTACTCAGAAAAGCAACTTCAATTTCAGGGCTTTTCACCCAGCACGTTAGAGTACTGCAAGAGCAATACATAAGTGGCTTGTATAGGAAACGTGGAGAGAAAATGCTCAGATGTTGGTAGCAAAGTGAGAACGAGGAATACAGAAAGCACCACGAGTTTTATGAAGATTCAGTCGTGCATTTGCTCAGAAAACGCATTTTAGTTTTCCTAACACTGCGTGCATAGGCAAAGCTCCATTCATGGAAATCGAAATTGTTACTTATAACAGAAGCACCGTGCATGGTGCAACACCCACCTCAGCAGAGCAAAGTGGGAATGAGGAGGGGAGATGTTAGGGAAAGTGTCATTCAAATCCAGTCGTGAAACTTTTGCAGAAAAGCAACTTCAATTTAAGGGCTTTTCAACCTTCACGTTAGAGTACTGTAGGAGAAATACATAAGGGGCTTGTACAGAAAACGTGGAGAGAGAAGGCTCAGATGTTGGGATTAAATTGGGAACCAGGAAAACAGTAAAAACCGCGAGTTTCATGAAGATTGAGTCGTGCATTTGCTGAGAAAACGCATTTCAGTTTTCCTAACACTGCGTGTATAGGGAAGCTCTATTCATGGAAATAGAAATTGTTAGTTTAACAGAAGCGCCTTGCATGGTGAAACCACCACATCTGCGCAGCAAAGTGGGAATGAGGAGGGGAGATGATAGGCAAAGTGTCATTGAAATCCATTCGTGAGAGTTACTCAGAAAAGCCTCTTCAATTTCATGGCTTTTCAACATGCACGTTAGAGTACTGCAAGAGCAATACATAAGGGGCTTGTACAGAAAACGTGGAGAGAGAATGCTCAGATGTTGGGAGCAAAGTGGCAACCAGGAAAAGAGTAAATACTGCGAGTTTCATGAAGATTCAGTCGTGCATTTGCTCAGAAAACGCATTTTAGTTTTCCTGACACTGCGTGCATAGGCAAAGCTCAATTCATGGAAATCGAAACTGTTAGTTATAACAGAAGCACCGTGCATGCTGCAACCACAACATCTGTGGAGCAAAGTGGGAATGAGTAGGGAGATGATAGGTAAAGTGTCATTGAATTCCAGTCGTGAAACGTTTTCAGAAAAGCAACTTCAATTTCAAGACACACGACACCACACGTTTAGAGTACAAAGAACAATGCACAGTGGCTTTGTATAGAAAACGTGGAAAGAGAATGTTCAGATGTTGGGAGCAGTGGCAACCAGGAAGAGAGTACATACATGAAGTTCATGAAGATTCAGTCATTGCATTTGCTCAGAAAACGCATTTCAGTTTCCTAACACTGCGTGTATAGGAAACTCTATTCATGGAAATAGAAATTGTTAGTTTAACAGAAGCGCCTTGCATGGTAAAACCACCACATCTGCGCAGCAAAGTGGGAATGAGGAGGGAGATGATGGGCAAAGTGTCATTGAAATCGTTCGTGAGTTACTCAGAAAAGCTCTTCAATTTCATGGCTTTTCAACATGCACGTTAAGTACTGCAAGGCAATACATAAGGGGCTTGTATAGAAAACGTGGAGAGAGAATGCTCAGATGTTGGGAGCAAAGTGGCAACCAGGAAGAGAGTAAATACTGCGAGTTTCATGAAGATTCTACAGTGCATTTGCTGAGAAAACGCATTTCAGTTTTCCTAACACTGCGTGCATAGGCAAAGCTCAATTCATGGAAAGAGAAACTGTTAGTTATAACAGAAGCACCGTGCATGCTGCAACCACAACATCTGCGGAGCAAAGTGTGAATGAGGAATGGAGATGTTAGGGAAAGTGTCATTGAAATCCAGTCGTGAAACATTTGCAGAAAACCAACTTCAATTTCAGGGCTTTTCAACCTGCACGTATGAGTACTGAATGAGAAATACATAAGTGGTGTGTATAGAAAACGTGGAGAGAGAATATTCAGATGTTGGTAGCAAAGTGAGAATGAGGAAAAGAGAAAACACCGTGAGTTTCATGAAGATTCAACAGTGCATTTGCTCACAAAACGCATTTCAGTTTTCCTAACACTGCGTGTATAGGGAAGCTCTATTCATGGAAATAGAAATTGTTAGTTTAACAGAAGCGCCTTGCATGGTAAAACCACCACATCTACGCAGCAAAGTGGGAATGAGGAGGAGAGATGATAGGCAAAGTGTCATTGAAATCCATTCGTGAGAGTTACTCAGAAAAGCATCTTCAATTTCATGGCTTTTCAACATGCACGTTAGAGTACTGCAAGAGCAATACATAAGGGGCTTGTACAGAAAACGTGGAGAGAGAATGCTCAGATGTTGGGAGCAAAGTGACAACCAGGAAAAGAGTAAATACTGCGAGTTTCATGAAGATTCAGTCGTGCATTTGCTCAGAAAACGCATTTCAGTTTTCCTGACACTGCGTGAATAGGCAAAGCTCAATTCATGGAAATCGAAACTGTTAGTTATAACAGAAGCACCGTGCATGTTGGAACCACCACATCTGTGGAGCAAAGTGGGAATGAGTAGGGGAGATGATCGGTAAAGTGTCATTGAATTCCAGTCGTGAAACGTTTTCAGAAAAGCAACTTCAATTTCAGGGCTTTTCAACCTGCACGTTAGAGTACTGCAAGAACAATGCATAAGTGGCTTGTATAGAAAACGTGGAAAGAGAATGCTCAGATGTTGGGAGCCAAGTGGCAACCAGGAAGAGAGTAAATACTGCGAGTTTCATGAAGATTCAGTCGTGCATTTGCTCAGAAAACGCATTTCAGTTTTCCTAACACTGCGTGCATAGGCAAAGCTCAATTCATGGAAAGAGAAACTGTTAGTTATAACAGAAGCACCGTGCATGCTGCAACCACAACCTCTGCGGAGCAAAGTGTGAATGAGGAATGGAGATGTTAGGGAAAGTGTCATTGAAATCCAGTCGTGAAACTTTTGCAGAAAAGCAACTTCAATTTCAGGGCTTTTCAACCTGCACGTATGAGTACTGAATGAGAAATACATAAGTGGTGTGTATAGAAAACGTGGAGAGAGAATATTCAGATGTTGGTAGCAAAGTTAGAATGTGGAAAAGAGAAAACACCGTGAGTTTCATGAAGATTCTACAGTTCATTTGCTCAGAAAACGCATTTCAGTTTTCCTAACACTGCGTGCATAGGCAAAGCTCAATTCATGGAAATCGAACTGTTGTTATAACAGAAGCACCGTGCATGTTGGAACCACCACATCTGCGGAGCAAAGTGGGAATGAGAAGGGGAGATGATAGGTAAAGTGTCATTGAATTCCAGTCGTGAAACGTTTTCAGAAAAGCAACTTCAATTTCAGGGCTTTTCAACCTGCACGTTAGAGTACTGCAAGAACAATGCATAAGTGGCTTGTATAGAAAACGTGGAAAGAGAATGCTCAGATGTTGGGAGCAAAGTGGCAACCAGGAAGAGAGTAAATACTGCGAGTTTCATGAAGATTCTACAGTGCATTTGCTCAGAAAACGAATTTCAGGTTTCCTAACACTGCGTGCATAGGCAAAGCTCAATTCATGGAAATCGAACTGTTGTTATAACAGAAGCACCGTGCATGGTGCAACCCCCCCTTCAGCAGAGCAATTGGGAATGAGGAGGGGAGATGATAGGCAAAGTGTCATTGAAAACCATTCGTGAGAGTTACTCAGAAAATCAACTTCAATTTCAGGGCTTTTCACCCAGCACGTTAGAGTACTGCAAGAGCAATACATAAGTGGCTTGTATAGGAAACTTGGAGAGAAAATGCTCAGATGTTGGTAGCAAAGTGAGAACGAGGAATACAGAAAGCACCACGAGTTTTATGAAGATTCAGTCGTGCCTTTGCTCAGAAAACGCATTTTAGTTTTCCTAACACTGCGTGCATAGGCAGAGCTCAATTCATGGAAATCGAAATTGTTACTTATAACAGAAGCACCGTGCATGGTGCAATACCCACCTCAGCAGAGCAAAGTGGGAATGAGGAGGGGAGATGTTAGGGAAAGTGTCATTCAAATCCAGTCGTGAAACTTTTGCAGAAAAGCAACTTCAATTTCAGGGCTTTTCAACCTTCACGTTAGAGTACTGTAGGAGAAATACATAAGGGGCTTGTACAGAAAACGTGGAGAGAGAAGGCTCAGATGTTGGGATTAAATTGGGAACCAGGAAAAGAGTAAAAATCGCGACTCTCATGAAGATTGAGTCGTGCATTTGCTGAGAAAACGCATTTCAGTTTTCCTAACACTGCGTGTATAGGGAAGCTCTATTCATGGAAATAGAAATTGTTAGTTTAACAGAAGCGCCTTGCATGGTGAAACCACCACATCTGCGCAGCAAAGTGGGAATGAGGAGGGGAGATGATAGGCAAAGTGTCATTGAAATCCATTCGTGAGATTTACTCAGAAAAGCCTCTTCAATTTCATGGCTTTTCAACATGCACGTTAGAGTACTGCAAGAGCAATACATAAGGGGCTTGTATAGAAAACGTGGAGAGAGAATGCTCAGATGTTGGGAGCAAAGTGGCAACCAGGAAAAGAGTAAATACTGCGAGTTTCATGAAGATTCAGTCGTGCATTTGCTCAGAAAATGCATTTTAGTTTTCCTGACACTGCGTGCATAGGCAAAGCTCAATTCATGGAAATCGAAACTGTTAGTTATAACAGAAGCACCGTGCATGTTGGAACCACCACATCTGCGGAGCAAAGTGGGAATGAGGAGGGGAGATGATAGCTAAAGTGTCATTGAATTCCAGTCGTGAAACGTTTTCAGAAAAGCAACTTCAATTTCAGGGCTTTTCAACCTGCACGTTAGAGTACTGCAAGAACAATGCATAAGTGGCTTGTATAGAAAACGTGGAAAGAGAATGCTCAGATGTTGGGACCAAAGTGGCAACCAGGAAGAGAGTAAATACTGCGAGTTTCATGAAGATTCTACAGTGCATTTGCTCAGAAAACGCATTTCAGTTTTCCTAACACTGCGTGCATAGGCAAAGCTCTATTCATGGAAATAGAAATTGTTAGTTTAACAGAAGCGCCTTGCATGGTAAAACCACCACATCTGCGCAGCAAAGTGGGAATGAGGAGGGGAGATGATAGGCAAAGTGTCATTGAAATCCATTCGTGAGAGTTACTCAGAAAAGCCTCTTCAATTTCATGGCTTTTCAACATGCACGTTAGAGTACTGCAAGAGCAATACATAAGGGGCTTGTATAGAAAACTTGGAGAGAGAATGCTCAGATGTTGGGAGCAAAGTGGCAACGAGGAAAAGAGTAAATACTGCGAGTTTCATGAAGATTCAGTCGTGCATTTGCTAAGAAAACGCATTTTAGTTTTCCTAACACTGCGTGCATAGGCAAAGCTCAATTCATGGAAATTGAACTGTTGTTATAACAGAAGCACCGTGCATGGTGCAACCCCCCCTTCAGCAGAGCAATTGGGAATGAGGAGTGGAGATGATAGGCAAAGTGTCATAGAAATCCATTCGTGAGAGTTACTCAGAAAAGCAACTTCAATTTCAGGGCTTTTCACCCAGCACGTTAGAGTACTGGAAGAGCAATGCGTAAGTGGCTTGTATAGAAAACGTGGAGAGAGAATGCTCAGATGTTGGGAGCAAAGTGAGAACGAGGAAAACAGAAAGCACCACGAGTTTCATGAAGATTCAGTCGTGCATTTGCTAAGAAAACGCATTTTAGTTTTTCTAACACTGCGTGCATAGGCAAAGCTCAATTCATGGAAATCCAAAGTGTTACTTATAACAGAAGCACCGTGCATGGTGCAACCCCCACATCAGCAGAGCAAAGTGGGAATGAGGAGCGGAGATGTTAGGGAAAGTGTCATTCAAATCCAGTCGTGAAACGTTTTCAGAAAAGCAACTTCAATTTCAGGGCTTTTCAACCTGCACGTTAGAGTACTGCAAGAACAATGCATAAGTGGCTTGTATAGAAAACGTGGAAAGAGAATGCTCAGATGTTGGGAGCAAAGTGGCAACCAGGAAGAGAGTAAATACTGCGAGGTTCATGAAGATTCAGTCGTGCATTTGCTCAGAAAACGCATTTCAGTTTTCCTAACACTGCGTGCATAGGCAAAGCTCAATTCATGGAAAGAGAAACTGTTAGTTATAACAGAAGCACCGTGCATGCTGCAACCACAACATCTGCGGAGCAAAGTGTGAATGAGGAATGGAGATGTTAGGGAAAGTGTCATTGAAATCCAGTCGTGAAACATTTGCAGAAAAGCGACTTCAATTTCAGGGCTTTTCAACCTGCACGTATGAGTACTGAATGAGAAATACATAAGTGGTGTGTATAGAAAACGTGGAGAGAGAATATTCAGATGTTGGTAGCAAAGTGAGAATGAGGAAAAGAGAAAACACCGTGAGTTTCATGAAGATTCAACAGTGCATTTGCTCAAAAAACGATTTCAGTTTCCTAACACTGGCGGGTGCATAGGGCGAAAGGCAATGTACTGGAAATTAGGAAACTGTCGGTTATAACAGAACGCGGCGTGCCATGGTGCGAAGCCCCCGACATCAGCAGAGGCAAAATGGAATGCGGAGGGGAGATGATAGGAAAAGTTGTCATTGAAATCCGTTGCGGAAAAGTTTTCAGAAACGGAGCAACTTCACGGAAATTTTCAGGGGCTTTTTCAAACGCTGCACGTTAAACAGTACTGCAAGCGCAAATGCATAAGTCCTTATATAGAAGGAAAAACGTGGAACAAGAGAATGCTCAGATGTTGGGAGCAAAGTGAGAACGAGGAATACAGAAAGCACCACGAGTTTCATAAAGATTCAACAGTGCATTTGCTCAGAAAACGCATTTTAGTTTTCCTAACACTGCGTGCATAGGCAAAGCTCAATTCATGGAAATCGAAACTGTTAGTTATAACAGAATCACCGTGCATGGTGCAACCCCCACATCAGCAAAGCAAAGTGGGAATGAGGAGGGGAGATGTTAGGGAAAGTGTCATCAAATCCAGTCGTGAAACTTTTGCAGAAAAGCAACTTCAATTTCACGGCTTTTCAACCTTCACGTTAGAGTACTGTAGGAGAAATACATAAGGGGCTTGTACAGAAAACGTGGAGAGAGAATGCTCAGATGTTGGGATTCAATTGGGAACCAGGAAAAGAGTAAAAATCGCGACTCTCATGAAGATTGAGTCGTGCATTTGCTGAGAAAACGCATTTCAGTTTTCCTAACACTGCGTGTATAGGGAAGCTCTATTCATGGAAATAGAAATTGTTAGTTTAAGAGATGCGCCCTGAATGGTGAAACCACCACATCTGCGCAGCAAAGTGGGAATGAGGAGGGGAGATGATAGGCAAAGTGTCATTGAAATCCATTCGTGAGAGTTACTCAGAAAAGCCTCTTCAATTTCATCGCTTTTAAACATGCACGTTAGAGTACTGCAAGAGCAATACATAAGGGGTTTGTATAGAAAACGTGGAGAGAGAATGCTCAGTTGTTGGGAGCAAAGTGGCAACCAGGAAGAGATTAAATACTGCGAGTTTCATGAAGATTCAGTCGTGCATTTGCTCAGAAAACGCATTTCAGTTTTCCTAACACTGCGTGCATAGGCAAAGCTCAATTCATGGAAAGAGAAACTGTTAGTTATAACAGAAGCACCGTGAATGCTGCAAACACAACATCTGCGGAGCAAAGTGTGAATGAGGAAGGGAGATGTTAGGGAAAGTGTCATTGAAATCCAGTCGTGAAACTTTTGCAGAAAAGCAACTTCAATTTCAGGGCTTTTCAACCTGCACGTATGAGTACTGAATGAGAAATATATAAGGGGTTTGTAGAGAAAACGGGGAGAGAGAATGTCCAGATGTTGGTAGCAAAGTGAGAACGAGGAAAAGAGAAAACACCGCGAGTTTCATGAAGATTCAACAGTGCATTTGCTCAGAAAAAGCATTTCAGTTTTCCTAACACTGGGTGCATAGGCAAAGCTCAATTCATGGAAATCGAAACTGTTAGTTATAACAGAAGCACCGTGCATGGGGCAACCCCGACATCAGCAGAGCAAATTGGGAATGAGAGGGGAGATGATAGGCATAGTGTCATTGAAATCCATTCGTGAGAGTTACTCAGAAAAGCAACTTCAATTTCAGGGCATTTCAACCTGCACGTTAGAGTACTGCAAGAGCAATACATAAGGGGCTTGTATAGAAATCATGGAGAGAGAATGCTCAGATGTTGGGAGCCAAGTGGGAATGAGGAAAACAGTAAACACCGCGAGTATCATGAAGATTCAGTCGTGCATTTGCTCAGAAAACGCATTTTAGTTTTCCTGACACTGCGTGCATAGGCAAAACTCAATTCATGGAAATCGAAACTGTTAGTTATAACACAAGCACCGTGCATGGTGCAACCCCCACATCAGCAGAGCAAATTGGGAATGAGGAGGGGAGATGATAGGAAAAGTGTCATTGAAATCCATTCGTGAAAGTTCTCAGAAAAGCAACTTCAATTTCAGGCCTTTTCAACCTGCACTTTAGAGTACTGCAAGAGCAATACATAAGTGGCTTGTATAGAAAACATGGAGAGAAATGCTCAGATGTTGGTAGCAAAGTGAGAACGAGGAATACAGAAAGCACCACGAGTTTTATGAAGATTCAGTCGTGCATTTGCTCAGAAAACGCAGTTTAGTTTTCCTAACACTGCGTGCATAGGCAAAGCTCAATTCATGGAAATCAAAATTGTTACTTATAACAGAAGCACCGTGCATGGTGCAAAACCCACATGAGCAGAGCAAAGTGGGAATGAGGAGGGGAGATGTTAGGGAAAGTGTCATTCAAATCCAGTCGTGAAACATTTGCAGAAAAGCACCTTCAATTTAAGTGCTTTTCAACCTTCACGTTAGAGTACTGTAGGAGAATACATCAGGGGCTTCTACAGAAACGTGGAGAGAGAAGGCTCAGATGTTGGGATTAAATTGGGAACCAGGAAAACAGTAAAAACCGCGAGTTTCATGAAGATTGAGTCGTGCATTTGCTGAGAAAACGCATTTCAGTTTTCCTAACACTGCGTGTATAGGGAAAGCTCAATTCATCGAAATAGAAATTGTTAGTTTAACAGAAGCGCCTTGCATGGTGAAACCACCACATCTGCGCAGCAAAGTGGGAATGAGGAGGGGAGATGATAGGCAAAGTGTCATTGAAATCCATTCGTGAGAGTTACTCAGAAAAGCCTCTTCAATTTCATGGCTTTTCAACATGCACGTTAGAGTACTGCAAGAGCAATACATAAGGGGCTTGTACAGAAAACGTGGAGAGAGAAGGCTCAGATGTTGGGATTAAATTGGGAACCATGAAAACAGTAAAAACCGCGAGTTTCATGAAGATTGAGTCGTGCATTTGCTGAGAAAACGCATTTCAGTTTCCTAACACTGCGTGCATAGGCAAAGCTCAATTCATGGAAAGAGAAACTGTTAGTATTAACAGAAGCACCGTGCATGTTGGAACCACCACATCTGCGGAGCAAAGTGGGAATGAGTAGGGGAGATGATAGGTAAAGTGTCATTGAATTCCAGTCGTGAAACGTTTTCAGAAAAGCAACTTCAATTTCAGGGCTTTTCAACCTGCATGTTAGAGTACTGCAAGAGCAATGCATAAGTGGCTTGTATAGAAAACGTGGAAAGAGAATGCTCAGATGTTGGGAGCAAAGTGAGAACGAGGAATACAGAAAGCACCACGAGTTTCATGAAGATTCAGTCGTGCATTTGCTCAGAAAACGCATTTCAGTTTTCCTAACACTGCGTGCACAGGCAAAGCTCAATTCATGGAAAGAGAAACTGTTAGTTTAACAGAAGCACCGTGCATGCTGCAACCACAACATCTGCGGAGCAAAGTGTGAATGAGGAAGGGAGATGTTAGGGAAAGTGTCATTGAAATCGAGTCGTGAAACTTTTGCAGAAAAGCAACTTCAATTTCAGGGCTTTTCAACCTGCACGTATGAGTACTGAATGAGAAATATATAAGGGGTTTGTAGAGAAAACGGGGAGAGAGAATGTTCAGATGTTGGTAGCAAAGAGAGAACGAGGAAAAGAGAAAACACCACGAGTTTCATGAAGATTCAACAGTGCATTTGCTCAGAAAAAGCATTTCAGTTTTCCTAACACTGCATGCATAGGCAAAGTGCAATTCATGGAAATCGAAACTGTTAGTTTTAACAGAAGCAACATGTATGGTGCAACCCCCACATATGCAGAGCAAAGTGGGAATGAGGAGTGGAGATGATAGGCATAGTGTCATTGAAATCCATTCTTGAGGGTTACTCAGAAAATCAACTTCAATTTCAGGGTTTTTAAACCTGCACGTTAGAGTACTGCAAGAGCAATACATAAGGGGCTTGTATAGAAAACGTGGAGAGAGAATGTTCAGATGTTGGGAGCAAAGAGAGAAAGAGGAAAAGAGAAAGCACCGCGAGTTTCATGAAGATTCAGTCGTGCATTTGTCTGAAAAAGCATTTCAGTTTTCCTAACACTGCGTGCATAGGCAAAGCTCAATTCATGGAAGTCGAAACTGTTAGTTATAACAGAAGCACCGTGCATGGTGCAACCCCCCCTTCAGCAGAGCAATTGGGAATGAGGAGGGGAGATGAGAGGAAAAGTGTCATTGAAATCCATTCGTGAAACGTTCTCAGAAAAGCAACATCAATTTCAGGCCTTTTCAACCTGCACTTTAGAGTACTGCAAGAGCAATACATAAGTGGCTTGTATAGAAAACGTGGAGAGAAATGCTCAGATGTTGGTAGCAAAGTGAGAACGAGGAATACAGAAAGCACCACGAGTTTTATGAAGATTCAGTCGTGCATTTGCTCAGAAAACGCAGTTTAGTTTTCCTAACACTGCATGCATAGGCAAAGCTCAATTCATGGAAAGAGAAACTGTTAGTTATAACAGAAGCACCGTGCATGCTGCAACCACAACATCTGCGGAGCAAAGTGTGAATGAGGAAGGGAGATGTTAGGGAAGGTGTCATTGAAATCCAGTCGTGAAACTTTTGCAGAAAAGCAACTTCAATTTCAGGGCTTTTCAACCTTCACGTTAGAGTACTGTAGGAGAAATACATAAGGGGCTTGTACAGAAAACGTGGAGAGAGAAGGCTCAGATGTTGGGATTAAATTGGGAACCATGAAAACAGTAAAAACCGCGAGTTTCATGAAGATTGAGTCGTGCATTTGCTGAGAAAACGCATGTCAGTCTTCCTAACACTGTGTGTATAGGGAAAGCTCAATTCATGGAAATAGAAATTGTTAGTTTAACAGAAGCGCCTTGCATGGTGAAACCACCACATCTGCGCAGCAAAGTGGGAATGAGGAGCGGAGATGATAGGCAAAGTGTCATTGAAATCCATTCGTGAGAGTTACTCAGAAAAGTCTGTTCAATTTCATGGCTTTTCAACATGCACGTTAGCGTACTGCAAGAGCAATACATAAGGGGCATGTATAGAAAACGTGGAGAGAGAATACTCAGATGTTGGGAGCAAAGTGGCAACGAGGAAAAGAGTAAATACTGCGAGTTTCATGAAGATTCAGTCGTGCATTTGCTCAGAAAACGCATTTTAGTTTTCCTGACACTGCGTTCATAGGCAAAGCTCAATTCATGGAAAGAGAAACTGTTAGTTTTAACAGAAGCACCGTGCATGTTGGAACCACCACATCTGCGGAGCAAAGTGGGAATGAGTAGGGGAGATGATAGGTAAAGTGTCATTGAATTCCAGTCGTGAAACGTTTTCAGAAAAGCAACTTCAATTTCAGGGCTTTTCAACCTGCACGTTAGAGTACTGCAAGAGCAATGCATAAGTGGCTTGTATAGAAAACGTGGAAAGAGAATGCTCAGATGTTGGGAGCAAAGTGAGATCGAGGAATACAGAAAGCACCACGAGTATCATGAAGATTCAGTCGTGCATTTGCTCAGAAAACGCATTTCAGTTTTTCTAACACTGCGTGCATAGGCAAAGCTCAATTCATGGAAAGAGAAACTGTTAGTTATAACAGAAGCACCGTGCATGCTGCAACCACAACATCTGCGGAGCAAAGTGTGAATGAGGAAGGGAGATGTTAGGGAAAGTGTCATTGAAATCCAGTCGTGAAACTTTTGCAGAAAAGCAACTTCAATTTCAGGTTTTTTCAACCTGCACGTATGAGTACTGAATGAGAAATATATAAGGGGTTTGTAGAGAAAACAGGGAGAGAGAATGTTCAGATGTTGGTAGCAAAGTGAGAACGAGGAAAAGAGAAAACACCGCGAGTTTCATGAAGATTCAACAGTGCATTTGCTCAGAAAAAGCATTTCAGTTTTCCTAACACTACATGCATAGGCAAAGTGCAATTCATGGAAATCGAAACTGTTAGTTTTAACAGAAGCACCATGTATGGTGCAACCCCCACATATGCAGAGCAAAGTGGGAATGAGGAGTGGAGATGATAGGCATAGTGTCATTGAAATCCATTCATGAGGGTTACTCAGAAAATCAACTTCAATTTCAGGGTTTTTAAACCTGCACGTTAGAGTACTGCAAGAGCAATACATAAGGGGCTTGTATAGAAAACGTGGAGAGAGAATGTTCAGATGTTGGGAGCAAAGAGAGAAAGAGAAAAAGAGAAAGCACCGCGAGTTTCATGAACATTCAGTCGTGCATTTGCTCAGAAAAAGCATTTCAGTTTTCCTAACACTGGGTGCATAGGCAAAGCTCAATTCATGGAAATCGAAACTGTTAGTTATAACAGAAGTACCGTGCATAGGGCAACCCCGACATCAGCAGAGCAAATTGGGAATGAGAGGGGAGATGATAGGCAAAGTGTCATTGAAATCCATTCATGAGAGTTACTCAGAAAAGCAACTTCAATTTCAGGGCATTTCAACCTGCACGTTAGAGTACTGCAAGAGCAATATATAAGGGGCTTGTATAGAAATCATGGAGAGAGAATGCTCAGATTTTGGGAGCCAAGTGGGAATGAGGAAAACAGTAAACACCGCGAGTTTCATGAAGATTCAGTCGTGCATTTGCTCAGAAAACGCATTTTAGTTTTCCTGACACTGCGTGCATAGGCAAAACTCAATTCATGGAAATCGAAACTGTTAGTTATAACACAAGCACCGTGCATGGTGCAAAACCACATCAGCAGAGCAAATTGGGAATGAGGAGGGGAGATGATAGGCAAAGTGTCATTGAAATCCATTCGTGAAACGTTCTCAGAAAAGCAACTTCAATTTCAGGGCTTTTCAACCTGCACGTATGAGTACTGAATGAGAAATATATAAGGGGTTTGTAGAGAAAACGGGGAGAGAGAATGCCCAGATGTTGGGAGCGAAGTGGGAATGAGGATAACAGTAAACACCGCGAGTTTCATGAAGATTCAGTCGTGCATTTGCTCAGAAAACGCATTTTAGTTTTCCTGACACTGCGTGCATAGGCAAAGCTCAATTCATGGAAATCGAAACTGTTAGTTATAACACAAGCACCGTGCATGGTGCAACCCCCACATCAGCAGAGCAAAGTTTGAATGAGGAGGGGAGATGTTAGGGAAAGTGTCATTCAAATCCAGTCGTGAAACTTTTGCAGAAAAGCAACTTCAATTTAAGGGCTTTTCAACCTTCACGTTAGAGTACTGTACGAGAAATACATAAAGGGCTTGTACAGAAAACGTGGAGAGAGAAGGCTCAGATGTTGGGATTAAATTGGGAACCATGAAAACAGTAAAAACCGCGAGTTTCATGAAGATTGAGTCGTGCATTTGCTGAGAAAACGCATTTCAGTTTTCCTAACACTGCATGTATAGGGAAAGCTCAATTCATGGAAATAGAAATTGTTAGTTTAACAGAAGCACCATGTATGGTGCAACTTCCACATATGCAGAGCAAAGTGGGAATGAGGAGTGGAGATGGTAGGCATAGTTTCATTGAAATCCATTCGTGAGGGTTACTCAGAAAATCAACTTCAATTTCAGGGTTTTTAAACGTGCACGTTAGAGTACTGCAAGAGCAATACATAAGGGGCTTGTAAGAAAACGTGGAGAGAGAATGTTCAGATGTTGGGAGCAAAGAGAGAAAGAGGTAAAGAGAAAGCACCGCGAGTTTCATGAAGATTCAGTCGTGCATTTGCTCAGAAAACGCATTTCAGTTTTACTAACACTTCGTGCATAGGCAAAGCTCAATTCATGGAAATCGAACTGTTGTTATAACAGAAGCACCGTGCATGGTGCAAACCCCCTTCAGCAGAGCAATTGGGAATGAGGAGGGGAGATGATATGCAAAGTGTCATTGAAATCCATTCGTGAGAGTTACTCAGAAAAGCAACTTCAATTTCAGGGCTTTTCACCCAGCACGTTAGAGTACTGCAAGAGCAATACATAAGTGGCTTGTATAGGAAACGTGGAGAGAAAATGCTCAGATGTTGGTAGCAAAGTGAGAACGAGGAATACAGAAAGCACCACGAGTTTTATGAAGATTCAGTCGTGCATTTGCTCAGAAAACGCATTTTAGTTTTCCTAACACTGCGTGCATAGGCAAAGCTCAATTCATGGAAATCGAAATTGTTACTTATAACAGAAGCACCGTGCATGGTCAACACCCACATCAGCAGAGCAAAGTGGGAATGAGGAGGGGAGATGTTAGGGAAAGTGTCATTCAAATCCAGTCGTGAAACTTTTGCAGAAAAGCAACTTCAATTTCAGGGCTTTTCAACCTTCACGTTAGAGTACTGTAGGAGAAATACATAAGGGGCTTGTACAGAAAACGTGGAGAGAGAATGCTCAGATGTTGGGATTAAATTGGGAACCAGGAAAAGAGTAAAAATCGCGACTCTCATGAAGATTGAGTCGTGCATTTGCTAAGAAAACGCATTTCAGTTTTCCTAACTCTGCGTGTATAGGGAAGCTCTATCCATGGAAATAGAAATTGTTAGTTTTACAGAAGCGCCTTGCATGGTGAAACCACCACATCTGCGCAGCAAAGTGGGAATGAGGAGGGGAGATGATAGGCAAAGTGTCATTGAAATCCATTCGTGAGAGTTACTCAGAAAAGCCTCTTCAATTTCCTGGCTTTTCAACATGCACGTTAGAGTACTGCAAGAGCAATACATAAGGGGCTTGTATAGAAAACGTGGAGAGAGAATGCTCAGATGTTGGGAGCAAAGTGGCAACCAGGAAGAGAGTAAATACTGCGAGTTTCCTGAAGATTCAGTCGTGCATTTGCTCAGAAAACGCATTTCAGTTTTCCTAACACTGCGTGCATAGGCAAAGCTCAATTCATGGAAAGAGAAACTGTTAGTTATAACAGAAGCACCGTGCTTGCTGCAACCACAACATCTGCGGAGCAAAGTGGGAATGAGTAGGGTAGATGATAGGTAAAGTGTCATTGAATTCCAGTCGTGAAAAGTTTTCAGAAAAGCAACTTCAATTTCAGGGCTTTTCAACCTGCACGTTAGAGTACTGCAAGAGCAATGCATAAGTGGCTTCTATAGAAAACGTGGAAAGAGAATGCTCAGATGTTGGCACCAAAGTGAGAACGAGGAATACAGAAAGCACGACGAGTTTCATGAAGATTCAGTCGTGCATTTGCTCAGAAAACGCATTTTAGTTTTCCAAACACTGCATGCATAGGCAAAGCTCAATTCATGGAAATCGAAATTGTTACTTATAACAGACTCACCGTGCATGGTGCAACCCCCACGTCAGCAGAGCAAAGTGGGAATGAGGAGGGGAGATGTTAGGGAAACTGTCATTCAAATCCAGTCGTGAAACTTTTGCAGAAAAGCAACTTCAATTTCAGGGCTTTTCAACCTTCACGTTAGAGTACTGTAGGAGAAATACATAAGGGGCTTGTACAGAAAACGTGGAGAGAGAAGGCTCAGATGTTGGGATTAAATTGGGAACCATGAAAACAGTAAAAACCGCGAGTTTCATGAAGATTGAGTCGTGCATTTGCTGAGAAAACGCATGTCAGTTTTCCTAACACTGCGTGTATAGGGAAAGCTCAATTCATGGAAATAGAAATTGTTAGTTTAACAGAAGCGCCTTGCATGGTGAAACCACCACATCTGCGCAGCAAAGTGGGAATGAGGAGGGGAGATGATAGGCAAAGTGTCATTGAAATCCATTCGTGAGAGTTACTCAGAAAAGCCTCTTCAATTTCATAGCTTTTCAACATGCACGTTAGAGTACTGCAAGAGCAATACATAAGGGGCTTGTATAGAAAACGTGGAGAGAGAATGTTCAGATGTTGGGAGCAAAGAGAGAAAGAGGTAAAGAGAAAGCACCGCGAGTTTCATGAAGATTCAGTCGTGCATTTGCTCTGAAAACGCATTTCAGTTTTACTAACACTGTGTGCATAGGCAAAGCTCAATTCATGGAAATCGAACTGTTGTTATAACAGAAGCACCGTGCATGGTGCAACCCCCCCTTCAGCAGAGCAATTGGGAATGAGGAGGGGAGATGATAGGCAAAGTGTCATTGAAATCCATTCGTGAGAGTTACTCAGAAAAGCAACTTCAATTTCAGGGCTTTTCACCCAGCACGTTAGAGTACTGCAAGAGCAATGCATAAGTGGCTTGTATAGAAAACGTGGAGAGAGAATGCTCAGATGTTGGGAGCAAAGTGAGAATGAGGAATACAGAAAGCACCACGAGTTTCATAAAGATTCAACAGTGCATTTGCTCAGAAAATGCATTTTAGTTTTCCTAACACTGCGTGCATAGGCAAAGCTCAATTCATGGAAATCGAAACTGTTAGTTATTACAGAAGCACCGTGCATGTGCAACCCCCACGTCAGCAGAGCAAAGTGGGAATGAGGAGGGGAGATGTTAGGGAAAGTGTCATTCAAATCCAGTCGTGAAACTTTTGCAGAAAAGCAACTTCAATTTAAGGGCTTTTCAATCTTCACGTTAGAGTACTGTAGGAGAAATACATAAGGGGCTTGTACAGAAAACGTGGAGAGAGAAGGCTCAGATATTGGGATTAAATTGGGAACCATGAAAACAGTAAAAACCGCGAGTTTCATGAAGATTGAGTCGTGCATTTGCTGAGAAAACGCACTTCAGTTTTCCTAACACTGCGTGTTTAGAGAAAGCTCAATTCATGGAAATAGAAATTGTTAGTTTAAGAGAAGCGCCTTGCATGGCGAAACCACCACATCTGCACAGCAAAGTGGGAATGAGGAGGGGAGATGATAGGCAAAGTGTCATTGAAATCCATTCGTGAGAGTTACTCAGTAAAGCCTCTTCAATTTCATGGCTTTTCAACATGCACGTTAGAGTACTGCAAGAGCAATACATAAGGGGCTTGTATAGAAAACGTGGAGAGAGAATGCTCAGATGTTGGGAGCAAAGTGGCAACCAGGAAGAGAGCAAATACTGCGAGTTTCATGAAGATTCAGTCGTGCATTTGCTCAGAAAACGCATTTCAGTTTTCCTAACACTGCGTGCATAGGCAAAGCTCAATTCATGGAAAGAGAAACTGTTAGTTATAACAGAAGCACCGTGCATGCTGCAACCACAACATCTGCAGAGCAAAGTGTGAATGAGGAAGGGAGTAGTTAGGGAAAGTGTCATTGAAATCCAGTAGTGAAACTTTTGCAGAAAAGCAACTTCAATTTCAGGGCTTTTCAACCAGCACCTATGAGTACTGAATGAGAAATACATAAGTGGTGTGTATAGAAAACGTGGAGAGAGAATGTTCAGATGTTGGTAGCAAAGTGAGAATGAGGACAAGAGAAAACACCGTGAGTTTCATGAAGATTCAACAGTGCAATTGCTCAGAAAACGCATTTCAGTTTTCCTAACACTGCGTGCATAGGCAAAGCGCAATTCATGGAAATAGAAACTGTTAGTTATAACAGAAGCACCATGTATGGTGCAACCCCCACATATGCAGAGCAAAGTGGGAATGAGGAGGGGAGAAGATAGGCATAGTGTCATTGAAATCCATTCGTGAGAGTTACTCAGAAAATCAACTTCAATTTCAGGGTTTTTAAACCTGCACGTTAGAGTACTACAAGAGAAATACATAAGGGGCTTGTATAGAAAACGTGGAGAGAGAATGTTAAGATGTTGGGAGCAAAGAGAGAAAGAGGAAAAGAGAAAGCACCGCGAGTTTCATGAAGATTCAGTCGTGCATTTGCTCAGAAAACGCATTTCAGTTTTCCTAACACTGTGTACATAGGCAAAGCTCAATTCATGGAAATCGAACTGTTAGTTATAACAGGAGCACCGTGCATGGTGCAACCCCCCCTTCAGCAGAGCAATTGGGAATGAGGAGGGGAGATGATAGGCAAAGTGTCATTGAAATCCATTCGTGAGAGTTACTCAGAAAAGCAACTTCAATTTCAGGGCTTTTCACCCAGCACGTTAGAGTACTGCAAGAGCAATACATAAGGTGCTTGTATAGAAAACATGGAGAGAGAATGCCCAGATGTTGGGAGCCAAGTGGGAATGAGGAAAACAGTAAACACCGCGAGTTTCATGAAGATTCAGTCGTGCATTTGCTCAGAAAACGCATTTTAGTTTTCGTGACACTGCGTGCATAGGCAAAACTCAATTCATGGAAATCGAAACTGTTAGTTATAACACAAGCACCGTGCATGGTGCAACCCCCATATCAGCAGAGCAAAGTGGGAATGAGGAGGGGAGATGTTAGGGAAAGTGTCATTTAAATCCAGTCGTGAAACTTTTGCAGAAATGCAACTTCAATTTAAGGGCTTTTCAACCTTCACGTTAGAGTGCTGTAGGAGAAATACATAAGGGGCTTGTACAGAAAACGTGCAGAGAGAATGCTGAGGTATTGGGATTAAATTGGGAACCAGGAAAAGAGTAAAAACCGCGACTCTCATGAAGATTGAGTCGTGCATTTGCTAAGAAAACGCATTTCAGTTTTCCTAACACTGCGTGTATAGGGAAGCTCTATTCATGGAAATAGAAATTGTTAGTTTAACAGAAGCGCCTTGCATGGTGAAACCACCACATCTGCGCAGCAAAGTGGGAATGAGGAGGGGAGATGATAGGCAAAGTGTCATTGAAATCCATTCGTGAGAGTTACTCAGAAAAGCCTCTTCAACTTCATGGCTTTTCAACATGCACGTTAGAGTACTGCAAGAGCAATACATAAGGGGCTTGTATAGAAATCATGGAGAGAGAATGCTCAGATGTTGGGAGCCAAGTGGGAATGAGGAAAACAGTAAACACCGCGAGTTTCATGAAGATTCAGTCGTGCATTTGCTCAGAAAACGCATTTTAGTTTTCCTGACACTGCGTGCATAGGCAAAACTCAATTCATGGAAATAGAAACTGTTAGTTATAACACAAGCACCGTGCATGGTGCAACCCCCACATCAGCAGAGCAAATTGGGAATGAGGAGGGGAGATGATAGGAAAAGTGTCATTGAAATCCATTCGTGAAACGTTCTCAGAAAAGCAACTTCAATTTCAGGCCTTTTCAACCTGCACTTTAGAGTACTGCAAGAGCAAAACATAAGTGACTTGTATAGAAAACGTGGAGAGAAATGCTCAGATGTTGGTAGCAAAGTGAGAACGAGGAATACAGAAATCACCACGAGTTTTATGAAGATTCAGTCGTGCATTTGCTCAGAAAATGCACTTTAGTTTTCCTAACACTGCGTGCATAGGCAAAGCTCAATTCATGGAAATCGAAATTGTTACTTATAACAGAAGCACCGTGCATGGTGCAACACCCACATCAGCAGAGCAAAGTGGGAAAGAGGAGGGGAGATGTTAGGGAAAGTGTCATTCAAATCCAGTCGTGAAACTTCTGCAGAAAAGCAACTTCAATTTAAGTGCTTTTCAACCTTCACGTTAGAGTACTGTAGGAGAATACATCAGGGGCTTGTACAGAAAACGTGGAGAGAGAAGGCTCAGATGTTGGGATTAAATAGGGAACCAGGAAAACAGTAAAAACCGCGAGTTTCATGAAGATTGAGTCGTGCATTTGCTGAGAAAACGCATTTCAGATTTCCTAACACTGCGTGTATAGGGAAAGCTCAATTCATGGAAATAGAAATTGTTAGTTTAACAGAAGCACCTTGCATGGTGAAACCACCACATCTGCGCAGCAAAGTGGGAATGAGGAGGGGAGATGATAGGCAAAGTGTCATTGAAATCCATTCGTGAGAGTTACTCAGAAAAGTCTCTTCAATTTCATGGCTTTTCAACATGCACGTTAGAGTACTGCAAGAGCAATACATAAGGGGCTTGTATAGAAAACGTGGAGAGAGAATGCTCAGATGTTGGGAGCAAAGTGGCAACCAGGAAGAGAGTAAATACTGCGGGTTTCATGAAGATTCAGTCGTGCATTTGCTCAGAAAACGCATTTCAGTTTTCCTAACACTGCGTGCATTGGCAAAGCTCAATTCATGGAAAGAGAAACTGTTAGTTATAACAGAAGCACCGTGCATGCTGCAACCACAACATCTGTGGAGCAAAGTGGGAATGAGTAGGGAGATGATAGGTAAAGTGTCATTGAATTCCAGTCGTGAAACGTTTTCAGAAAAGCAACTTCAATTTCAGGGCTTTTCAACCTGCACGTTAGAGTACTGCAAGAGCAATGCATAAGTGGCTTGTATAGAAAACGTGGAAAGAGAATGCTCAGATGTTGGGAGCAAAGTGAGAACGAGGAATACAGAAAGCACCACGAGTTTCATGAAGATTCAGTCGTGCATTTGCTCAGAAAACGCATTTTAGTTTTCCTAACACTGCGTGCATAGGCAAAGCTCAATTCATGGAAAGAGAAACTGTTAGTTATAACAGAAGCACCGTGCATGCTGCAACCACAACATCTGCGGAGCAAAGTGTGAATGAGGAATGGAGATGTTAGGGAAAGTGTCATTGAAATCCAGTCGTGAAACTTTTGCAGAAAAGCAACTTCAATTTCAGGGCTTTTCAACCTGCACGTATGAGTACTGAATGAGAAATATATAAGGGGTTTGTAGAGAAAACGGGGAGAGAGTATGTTCAGATGTTGGTAGCAAAGTGAGAACGAGGAAAAGAGAAAACACCGCGAGTTTCATGAAGATGCAACAGTGCATTTGCTCAGAAAAAGCATTTCAGTTTTCCTAACACTGCATGCATAGGCAAAGTGCAATTCATGGAAATCGAAACTGTTAGTTTTAACAGAAGCACCATGTATGGTGCAACCCCCACATATGCAGAGCAAAGTGGGAATGAGGAGTGGAGATGATAGGCATAGTGTCATTGAAATCCATTCGTGAGGGTTACTCAGAAAATCATCTTCAATTTCAGGGTTTTTAAACCTGCACGTTAGAGTACTGCAAGAGCAATACATAAGGGGCTTGTATAGAAAACGTGGAGAGAGAATGTTCAGATGTTGGGAGCAAAGAGAGAAAGAGGAAAAGAGAAAGCACCCCGAGTTTCATGAAGATTCAGTCGTGCATTTGCTCAGAAAAAGCATTTCAGTTTTCCTAACACTGGGTGCACAGGCAAAGCTCAATTCATGGAAATCGAAACTGTTAGTTATAACAGAAGCACCGTGCATGGGGCAACCCCGACATCAGCAGAGCAAATTGGGAATGAGAGGGGAAATGATAGGCAAAGTGTCATTGAAATCCATTCGTGAGAGTTACTCAGAAAAGCAACTTCAATTTCAGGGCATTTCAACCTGCACGTTAGAGTACTGCAAGAACAATGCATAAGTGGCTTGTATAGAAAACGTGGAAAGAGAATGCTCAGATGTTGGGAGCAAAGTGGCAACCAGGAAGAGAGTAAATACTGCGAGTTTCATGAAGATTCAGTCGTGCATTTGCTCAGAAAATGCATTTTAGTTTTCCTGACACTGCGTGCATAGGCAAAACTCAATTCATGGAAATCGAAACTGTTAGTTATAACACAAGCACCGTGCATGGTGCAACCCCCACATCAGCAGAGGAAATTGGGAATGAGTAGGGGAGATGATAGGAAAAGTGTCATTGAAATCCATTCGTGAAACGTTCTCAGAAAAGCAACTTCAATTTCAGGCCTTTTCAACCTGCATGTTAGAGTTCTGCAAGAGCAATACATAAGTGGCTTGTATAGAAAACGTGGAGAGAAATGCTCAGATGTTGGTAGCAAAGTGAGAACGAGGAATACAGAAAGGACCACGAGTTTTATGAAGATTCAGTCGTGCATTTGCTCAGAAAACGCACTTTAGTTTTCCTAACACTGCGTGCATAGGCAAAGCTCAATTCATAGAAATCGAAATTGTTACTTATAACAGAAGCACCGTGCATGGTGCAACACCCACATCAGCAGAGCAAAGTGGGAATGAGGAGGGGAGATGTTAGGGAAAGTGTCATTCAAATCCAGTCGTGAAACTTTTGCAGAAAAGCAACTTCAATTTAAGTGCTTTTCAACCTTCACGTTAGAGTACTGTAAGAGAATACATCAGGGGCTTGTACAGAAAACGGGGAGAGAGAAGGCTCAGATGTTGGGATTAAATTGGGAACCAGGAAAACAGTAAAAACCGCGAGTTTCATGAAGATTGAGTCGTGCATTTGCTGAGAAAACGCATTTCAGTTTTCCTAACACTGCGTGTATAGGGAAAGCTCAATTCATGGAAATAGAAATTGTTAGTTTAACAGAAGCGCCTTGCATGGTGAAACCACCACATCTGCGCAGCAAAGTGGGAATGAGGAGTGGAGATGATAGGCAAAGTGTCATTGAAATCCATTCGTGAGAGTTACTCAGAAAAGCCTCTTCAATTTCATGGCTTTTCAACATGCACGTTAGAGTACTGCAAGAGCAATACATAAGGGGCTTGTATAGAAAACGTAGAGAGAGAATGCTCAGATGTTGGGAGCAAAGTGGCAACCAGGAAGAGAGTAAATACTGCTAGTTTCATGAAGATTCAGTCGTGCATTTGCTCAGAAAACGCATTTCAGTTTTCCTAACACTGCGTGCATAGGCAAAGCTCAATTCATGGAAAGAGAAACTGTTAGTTATAACAGAAGCACCGTGCATGCTGCAACCACAACATCTGCGGAGCAAGGTGTGAATGAGGAAGGGAGATGTTAGGGAAAGTGTCATTGAAATCCAGTCGTGAAACTTTTGCAGAAAAGCAACTTCAATTTCAGGGCTTTTCAACCTGCACGTATGAGTACTGAATGAGAAATATATAAGGGGTTTGTAGAGAAAACGAGGAGAGAGAATGTTCAGATGTTAGTAGCAAAGTGAGAACGAGGAAAAGAGAAAACACCGCGAGTTTCATGAAGATTCAACAGTGCATTTGCTCAGAAAAAGCATTTCAGTTTTCCTCACACTGCGTGCATAGGCAAAACTCAATTCATGTAAATCGAAACTGTTAGTTATAACACAAGCACCGTGCAAGGTGCAACCCCCATATCAGCAGAGCAAATTGGGAATGAGGAGGGGAGATGATAGGAAAAGTGTCATTGAAATCCATTCGTGAAACGTTCTCAGAAAAGCAACTTCAATTTCAGGCCTTTTCAACCTGCACTTTAGAGTACTGCAAGAGCAATACATAAGGGGCTTGTATAGAAAACGTGGAGAGAGAATGCTCAGATGTTGGAGCAAAGTGACAAGCAGGAAAAGAGTAAATACTGCGAGTTTCATGAAGATTCAGTCGTGCATTTGCTCAGAAAACGCATTTCAGTTTTCCTAACACTGCGTGCATAGGCAAAGCTCATTTCATGGAAAGAGAAACTGTTAGTTATAACAGAAGCACCGTGCATGCTGCAACCACAACATCTGCGGAGCAAAGTGTGAATGAGGAAGGGAGATGTTAGGAAAAGTGTCATTGAAATCCATTCGTGAAACGTTTTCAGAAAAGCAACTTCAATTTCAGGGTTTTTCAACCTGCACGTTAGAGTACTGCAAGAGCAATGCATAAGTCGCTTGTATAGAAAACGTGGAAAGAGAATGCTCAGATGTTGGGAGCAAAGTGAGAACGAGGAATACAGAAAGCACCACGAGTTTCATGAAGATTCAGTCGTGCATTTGCTCAGAAAACGCATTTTAGTTTTCCTAACACTGCGTGCATAGGCAAAGCTCAATTCATGGAAATCGAAATTGTTACTTATAACAGAAGGACCGTGCATGGTGCAACCCCCACATCAGCAGAACAAAGTGGGAATGAGGAGGGGAGATGTTAGGGAAAGTGTCATTCAAATCCAGTCGTGAAACGTTTTCAGAAAAGCAACTTCAATTTCACGGCTTTTCAACCTGCACGTATGAGTACTGAATGAGAAATACATAAGTGGTGTGTATAGAAAACGTGGAGAGAGAATGTTCAGATGTTGGTAGCAAAGTAAGAATGAGGAATAGAGAAAACACCGTGAGTTTCATGAAGATTCAACAGTGCATTTGCTCAGAAAACGCATTTCAGTTTTCCTAACACTGCATGCATAGGCAAAGCGCAATTCATGGAAATAGAAACTGTTAGTTATAACAGAAGCACCATGTATGGTGCAACCCCCACATATGCAGAGCAAAGTGGGAATCAGGAGGGGAGATGATAGGCATAGTGTCATTGAAATCCATTCGTGAGGGTTACTCAGAAAATCAACTTCAATTTCAGGGTTTTTAAACCTGCACGTTAGAATACTACAAGAGCAATACATAAGGGGCTTGTATAGAAATCGTGGAGAGAGAATGCTCAGATGTTGGGAGCAAAGAGAGAAAGAGGAAAAGAGAAAGCACCGCGAGGTTCATGAAGATTCACTCGTGCATTTGCTCAGAAAACGCATTTCAGTTTTCCTAACACGGCGTGCATAGGCAAAGCTCAATTCATGGAAATCGAACTGTTGTTATAACAGAAGCACCGTGCATGGTGCAACCCACCCTTCAGCAGAGCAATTGGGAATGAGGAGGGGAGATGATAGGCAAAGTGTCATTGAAATCCATTCGTGAGAGTTACTCAGAAAAGCCTCTTCAATTTCATGGCTTTTCAACCTGCACGTTAGAGTACTGCAAGAGCAATACATAAGGGGCTTGTATAGAAAACGTGGAGAGAGAATGCTCAGATGTTGGGAGCAAAGTGGGAATGAAGAAAACAGTAAACACCACGAGTTTCATGAAGATTCAGTCGTGCATTTGCTCAGAGAACGCATTTTAGTTTTCCTAACACTGCATGCTTAGGGAAAGCTCACTTCATGGAAATCGAAACTTAGTTATAACACAAGCACCGTTCATGGTGCAACCCCCACATCAGCAGAGCAAAGTGGGAATGAGGAGAGGAGATGATAGGCAAAGTGTCATTGAAATCCATTCGTGAAACGTTCTCAGAAAAGCAACTTCAATTTCAGGCCTTCTCAACCTGCACGTTAGTGTACTGCAAGAGCAATACATAAGGGGCTTGTATAGAAATCGTAGAGAGATAATGGTCAGATGTTGGGAGCAAAGGAGAATGAGGAAAAGAGAAAAAACCGCGAGTTTCATAATGATTCAACAGTGCCTTTGCTTAGAAAACGCATTTCAGTTTTCTTAACACTGCGTGCATAGGCAAAGCTCAATTCATGGAAATCGAAAGTGTTAGTTATAACAGAAGCGCCTTGCATGGGGAAACCACCACATCTGCGCAGCAAAGTGGGAATGAGGAGGGGAGATGATAGGCAAAGTGTCATTGAAATCCATTCGTGAGAGTTACTCAGAAAAGCAACTTCAATTCCAGGGCTTTTCAACCTGCACGTTAGAGTACTGCAAGAGCAATACATAAGGGGCTTGTATAGAAAACGTGGAGAGGGAATGCTCAGATGTTGGGATTAAATTGGGAACCAGGACAAGGGTAAACACCGCGAGTTTCATGAAGATTGAGTCGTGCATTTGCTGAGAGAACGCACTTCAGTTTTCCTAACACTGCGTGCATAGGGAAAGATCAATTCATGGAAATAGAAACTATTAGTTTAACAGAAGCTCCTTGCATGGTGAAACCCCCACATCTGCAGAGCAAAGTGGGAATGAGTAGTGGAGATGATAGGGAAAGTGTCATTGAAATCCATGTGTGAAACGTTTTCAAAAAGCAACTTCAATTTCAGGCCTTTTCAACATCCAGGTTAGAGTACTGCAAGAGCAATACATAAGGGGCTTGTACAGAAAACGTGGAGAGAGAATCTTCAGATGTTGGGAGCAAAGTGAGAACGAGGAAAAGAGAAAAAACCGCGAGTTTCATGAAGATTCAACAGTGCATTTGCTCAGAAAACGCATTTCACTTTTCCTAACACTGCGTGCATAGGCAAAGCACAATTCCTGGAAATCGAAACTGTTGGTTTTAGCAGAAGCACCATGCATGGTGCAACCCCCCCTTCAGCAGGGCAATTGGGAATGAGGAGGGTAGATGATAGGCAAAGTGTCATTGAAATCCACTCGTGAGAATTAATCAGAAAATCAACTTCAATTTCAGGACTTTTAAACCTGCACGTTAGAGTACTGCAAGAGCAATACATAAGGGGCTTGTATAGAAAACGTGGAGAGAGAATGTTCAGATGTTGAGAGGAAAGAGAGAAAGAGGAAAAGAGAAAGTACGGCGAGTTTCATGAAGATTCAGTCGTGCATTTGCTCAGAAAACGCATTTCAGTTTTCCTAACACTGCATGCATAGGCAAAGCTAAATTCATGGAAATCGAAATTGTTAGTTAGAACAGAAGCACCGTGCATGGTGCAACCCCTCCTTCAGCAGAGCAATTGGGAATGAGGACGGGAGATGATAGCAAAGTGTCATTGAAATCCATTTGTGAGAGTTACTCAGAAAAGCAACTTCAATTTCAGGGCTTCTCAACCTGCACGTTAGAGTACTGCAAGAGCAATACATAAGGGGCTTGTATGGAAAACGTGGAGAGAGAATGCTCAGATGTTAGGAGCAAAGTGGGAATGAAGAAAACAGTAAACACCACGAGTTTCATGAAGATTCAGTCGTGCATTTGCTCAGAGAACGCATTTTAGTTTTCCTAACACTGCATGCTTAGGGAAAGCTCACTTCATGGAAATCGAAACTTAGTTATAACACAAGCACCGTTCATGGTGCAACCCCCACATCAGCAGAGCAAAGTGGGAATGAGGAGAGGAGATGATAGGCAAAGTGTCATTGAAATCCATTCGTGAAACGTTCTCAGAAAAGCAACTTCAATTTCAGGCCTTCTCAACCTGCACGTTAGTGTACTGCAAGAGCAATACATAAGGGGCTTGTATAGAAATCGTAGAGAGATAATGGTCAGATGTTGGGAGCAAAGGAGAATGAGGAAAAGAGAAAAAACCGCGAGTTTCATAATGATTCAACAGTGCCTTTGCTTAGAAAACGCATTTCAGTTTTCTTAACACTGCGTGCATAGGCAAAGCTCAATTCATGGAAATCGAAAGTGTTAGTTATAACAGAAGCGCCTTGCATGGGGAAACCACCACATCTGCGCAGTAAAGTGGGAATGAGGAGGGGAGATGATAGGCAAAGTGTCATTGAAATCCATTCGTGAGAGTTACTCAGAAAAGCAACTTCAATTCCAGGGCTTTTCAACCTGCACGTTAGAGTACTCCAAGAGCAATACATAAGGGGCTTGTATAGAAAACGTGGAGAGGGAATGCTCAGATGTTGGGATTAAATTGGGAACCAGGACAAGGGTAAACACCGCGAGTTTCATGAAGATTGAGTCGTGCATTTGCTGAGAGAACGCACTTCAGTTTTCCTAATACTGCGTGCATAGGGAAAGATCAATTCATGGAAATAGAAACTATTAGTTTAACAGAAGCTCCTTGCATGGTGAAACCCCCACATCTGCAGAGCAAAGTGGGAATGAGTAGTGGAGATGATAGGGAAAGTGTCATTGAAATCCATGTGTGAAACGTTTTGAAAAAGCAACTTCAATTTCAGGCCTTTTCAACATCCAGGTTAGAGTACTGCAAGAGAAATACATAAGGGGCTTGTACAGAAAACGTGGAGAGAGAATCTTCAGATGTTGGGAGCAAAGTGAGAACGAGGAAAAGAGAAAAAACCGCGAGTTTCATGAAGATTCAACAGTGCATTTGCTCAGAAAACGCATTTCACTTTTCCTAACACTGCGTGCATAGGCAAAGCACAATTCCTGGAAATCGAAACTGTTGTTTTTAGCAGAAGCACCATGCATGGTGCAACCGCCCCTTCAGCAGGGCAATTGGGAATGAGGAGGGTAGATGATAGGCAAAGTGTCATTGAAATCCACTCGTGAGAATTAATCAGAAAATCAACTTCAATTTCAGGACTTTTAAACCTGCACGTTAGAGTACTGCAAGAGCAATACATAAGGGGCTTGTATAGAAAACGTGGAGAGAGAATGTTCAGATGTTGAGAGGAAAGAGAGAAAGAGGAAAAGAGAAAGTACGGCGAGTTTCATGAAGATTCAGTCATGCATTTGCTCAGAAAACGCATTTCAGTTTTCCTAACACTGCGTGCATAGGCAAAGCTAAATTCATGGAAATCGAAATTGTTAGTTAGAACAGAAGCACCGTGCATGGTGCAACCCCTCCTTCAGCAGAGCAATTGGGAATGAGGACGGGAGATGATAGCAAAGTGTCATTGAAATCCATTTGTGAGAGTTACTCAGAAAAGCAACTTCAATTTCAGGGCATTTCAACCTGCATCTTAGAGTACTGCAAGAGCAATACATAAGGGGCTTGTATAGAAAACATGGAGAGAGAATGTTCAGATGTTGAGAGCATAGAGAGAAAGAGGAAAACAGTAAACACCGCGAGTTTCATGAAGATTCAGTCGTGCATTTGCTCAGAAAAGGCATTTCACTTTTCCTAACACTGCGTGCATAGGCAAAGCTCAATTAACGGAAATCGAAACTGTTAGTTATAACAGAAGCGCCGTGCATGGGGCAACCCCCACATCAGCAGAGCAAATTGGGAATGAGGAGGGGAGATGATAGGCAAAGTGTCATTGAAATCCATTCGTGAGAGTTACTCAGAAACCAAGTTCAATTTCAGGGCTTTTCAACCTGCACGTATGAGTACTGCAGGAGAAATACATAAGGGGCTTGTACAGAAAACGTGGAGAGAGAATGTTCAGATGTTGGGAGCAAAGAGAGAATGTGGAGCAGAGAAAGCACCGAGAGTTTCATGAAGATTCATTCGTGCATTTGCTCAGAAAACGCATTTCACTTTTCCTAACCCTGCGTGCATAGGCAAAGCTCAATTCACGGAAGTCGAAACTGTTAGTTATAACAGAAGCACCATGCATGGTGCACCCACCACTTCGGCGAAGCAAGTGGGAATGAGGAGAGGAGATGATAGGCAAAGTGTCATTGAAATCCATTCGTGAAACGTTCTCAGAAAAGCAAATTAAATTTCAGGGCTTTTAAACCTGCACATTAGAGTACTGGAAGAGCAATACATAAGGGGCTTGTACACAAAACGTGAAGAGAGAATGCTCAGATTTTGGGATTAAATTGAACCAGGATAAGAGTAAAAACGGCGAGTTTCATGAAAATTGAGTCGTGCATTTGCTCAGAAAACGCATTTCAGTTTTCCTAACACTGCGTGCATAGGGAAAGCTCAATTCATGGAAATAGAAACTGTTAGTTTAACAGAAGCGCCTTGCATGGGGAAACCACCACATCTGCGCAGCAAAGTGGGAATGAGGCGGGGAGATGATAGGCAAATTGTCACTGAAATCCATTCCTGAGAGTTACTCAGAAAAGCAACTTCAATTTCAGGGTTTTTTAACATGCACGTTAGAGTACTGCAAGAGCAATACATAAGGGGCTTGTATAGAAAACGTGGAGTGAGAATGATCAGATTATTGGAGCAAAGTGGGAATGAGGACAAGAGTAAAAACCGTGAGTTTCATGAAGATTCAGTCGTGCATTTGCTCAGAAAACGCATTTCAGTTTTCATAACACTGCGTGCATAGGCAAAGCTCAATTCATGGAAATCGAAACGTTCGTTATAACATAAGCACCGTTCATGGTGCAACCCCCCATCAGCAGAGCAAATTGGGAATGAGGAGGGGAGATGATAGGCAAAGTGTCATTGAAATCCATTCTTGAAACTTTCTCAGAAAAGCAACTTCAATTTCAGGTCTTCTCAGCCTGCACGTTAGACTACTGCAAGAGCAATACATAAGGGGCTTGTATAGAAAACGTGGAGAGAGAATGCTCACATGTTGTTAGCAAAGTGAGAACGAAGAATACAGAGAGCACTACAGGTTTCATGAAGATTCAGTCGTGCATTTGCTCAGAAAACGCATTTTAGTTTTCCTAACATTGCGTGCATAGGCAAAGTTCAATTCATGGAATTCAAAATTGTTAGTTATAACAGAAGCACCGTGCATGCTGCAACCACAACATCTGCGGAGCAACGTGGGAATGAGGAGGGGAGATGTTTGGGAAAGTGTCATTGGAATCCAGTCGTGAAACTTTTGCTGAAATGCAACTTCAATTTCAGGGCTTTTCAACCTGCACGTATGAGTACTGCAGGAGAAATACATAAGGGGCTTGTACAGAAAACGTGGAGAGAGAATTTTCAGATGTTGAGAGCGAAGAGAGAAAGAGGAAAAGAGAAAGCACCGCGAGTTTCATGAAGATACAGTCGTGCATTGGCTCAGAAAACGCATTTCAGTTTTCCTAACACTGCGTGCATAGGCAAAGCGCAATTCATGGAAATAGAAACTGTTAGTTATAACAGAAGCACCATGTATGGTGCAACCCCCACATATGCAGAGCAAAGTGGGAATGAGGAGGGGAGATGATATGCATAGTGTCATTGAAATCCATTCGTGAGAGTTACTCAGAAAATCAACTTCAATTTCAGGGCTTTTAAACCTGCACGTTAGAGTACAAGAGCAATACATAAGGGGCTTGTATAGAAAACGTGGAGAGAGAATGTTCAGATGTTGGGAGCAAAGAGAGAAAGAGGAAAAGAGAAAGCACCACGAGTTTCATGAAGATTCAGTCGTGCATTTGCTCAGAAAACGCATTTCAGTTTTCCTAACACTGCGTGCATATGGAAAGCTCAATTCATGGAAATCGAAACTGTTAGTTATAACAGAAGCACCGTGCATGGGGCAACCCCCACATCAGCAGAGCAAATTGGGAATGAGGAGGGGAGATGATAGGGAAAGTGTCATTGAAATCCATTCGTGAGAGTTACTCAGAAAAGCAACTTCAATTTCAGGGCTTCTCAACCTGCACGTTAGAGTACTGCAAGAGCAATACATAAGGGGCTTGTATGGAAAACGTGGAGAGAGAATGCGCAGATGTTAGGAGCAAAGTGGGAATGAAGAAAACAGTAAACACCACGAGTTTCATGAAGATTCAGTCGTGCATTTGCTCAGAGAACGCATTTAATTTTCCTAACACTGCATGCTTAGGGAAAGCTCACTTCATGGAAATCGAAACTTAGTTATAACACAAGCACCGTTCATGGTGCAACCCCCACATCAGCAGAGCAAAGTGGGAATGAGGAGAGGAGATGATAGGCAAAGTGTCATTGAAATCCATTGGTGAAACGTTCTCAGAAAAGCAACTTCAATTTCAGGCCTTCTCAACCTGCACGTTAGAGTACTGCAAGAGCAATACATAAGGAGCTTGTATAGAAATCGTAGAGAGATAATGCTCAGATGTTGGGAGCAAAGGAGAATGAGGAAAAGAGAAAAAACCGCGAGTTTCATAATGATTCAACAGTGCCTTTGCTTAGAAAACGCATTTCAGTTTTCTTAACACTGCGTGCATAGGCAAAGCTCAATTCATGGAAATCGAAAGTGTTAGTTATAACAGAAGCGCCTTGCATGGGGAAACCACCACATCTGCGCAGCAAAGTGGGAATGAGGAGGGGAGATGATAGGCAAATTGTCATTGAAATCCATTCGTGAGAGTTACTCAGAAAAGCAACTTCAATTCCAGGGCTTTTCAACCTGCACGTTAGAGTACTCCAAGAGCAATACATAAGGGGCTTGTATAGAAAACGTGGAGAGGGAATGCTCAGATGTTGGGATTAAATTGGGAACCAGGACAAGGGTAATACCGCGAGTTTCATGAAGATTGAGTCGTGCATTTGCTGAGAGAACGCACTTCAGTTTTCCTAACACTGCGTGCATAGGGAAAGATCAATTCATGGAAATAGAAACTATTAGTTTAACAGAAGCTCCTTGCATGGTGAAACCCCCACATCTGCAGAGCAAAGTGGGAATGAGTAGTGGAGATGATAGGGAAAGTGTCATTGAAATCCATGTGTGAAACGTTTTCAAAAAGCAACTTCAATTTCAGGCCTTTTCAACATCCAGGTTAGAGTACTGCAAGAGCAATACATAAGGGGCCTGTACAGAAAACGTGGAGAGAGAATGTTCAGATGTTGGGAGCAAAGTGAGAACGAGGAAAAGAGAAAAAACCGCGAGTTTCATGAAGATTCAACAGTGCATTTGCTCAGAAAACGCATTTCACTTTTCCTAACACTGCGTGCATAGGCAAAGCACAATTCCTGGAAATCGAAACTGTTGGTTTTAGCAGAAGCACCATGCATGGTGCAACCCCCCCTTCAGCAGGGCAATTGGGAATGAGGAGGGTAGATGATAGGCTAAGTGTCATTGAAATCCACTCGTGAGAATTAATCAGAAAATCAACTTCAATTTCAGGACTTTTAAACCTGCACGTTAGAGTACTGCAAGAGCAATACATAAGGGGCTTGTATAGAAAACGTGGAGAGAGAATGTTCAGATGTTGAGAGGAAAGAGAGAAAGAGGAAAAGAGAAAGCACGGCGAGTTTCATGAAGAATCAGTCGTGCATTTGCTCAGAAAACGCATTTCAGTTTTCCTAACACTGCGTGCATAGGCAAAGCTAAATTCATGGAAATCGAAATTGTTAGTTAGAACAGAAGCACCGTGCATGGTGCAACCCCTCCTTCAGCAGAGCAATTGGGAATGAGGACGGGAGATGATAGCAAAGTGTCATTGAAATCCATTTGTGAGAGTTACTCAGAAAAGCAACTTCAATTTCAGGGCATTTCAACCTGCATCTTAGAGTACTGCAAGAGCAATACATAAGGTGCTTGTATAGAAAACATGGAGAGAGAATGTTCAGATGTTGAGAGCATAGAGAGAAAGAGGAAAACAGTAAACACCGCGAGTTTCATGAAGATTCAGTCGTGCATTTGCTCAGAAAAGGCATTTCACTTTTCCTAACACTGCGTGCATAGGCAAAGCTCAATTAACGGAAATCGAAACTGTTAGTTATAACAGAAGCGCCGTGCATGGGGCAACCCCCACATCAGCAGAGCAAATTGGGAATGAGGAGGGGAGATGATAGGCAAAGTGTCATTGAAATCCATTCGGAAACGTTCTCAGAAAAGGAACTTCAATTTCAGGGCTTTTCAACGTGCACGTTAGAGTACTGCAAGAGCAATACCTAAGGGGCTTGTATAGAAAACGTGGAGAGAGAATGCTCAGATGTTGGGATTAAATTGGGACCAGGAAAAGAGTAAAAACGGCGAGTTTCATGAAGATTGAGTCGTACATTTGCTTAGAAAACGCACTTCAGTTTTCCTAACACTGCGTGCATAGGGAAAGCTCAATTCATGGAAATAGAAACTGTTAGTTTAACAGAAGCGCCTTGCATGGTGAAACCACCACATCTGCGCAGCAAAGTGGGAATGAGGAGGGGAGATGATAGGCAAAGTGTCACTGAAATCCATTCGTGAGAGTTACTCAGAAAAGCAACTTCAGTTTCATGGGTTTTCAACATGCACGTTAGAGTACTGCAAGAGCAATACATAAGGGGCTTGTATACAAAACATGGAGAGAGAATGTTCAGATGTTGGGAGCAAAGAGAGAAAGAGGAAAAGAGAAAGCACCGCGAGTTTCATGAAGATTCAGTCATGCATTTGCTCAGAAAACGCATTTCAGTTTTTCTAACATTGCGTGCATAGGCAAAGCTCAATTCATGGAAAGAGAAACTGTTAGTTATAACAGAAGCACCGTGCATGCTGCAACCACAACATCTGCGGAGCAAAGTGTGAATGAGGAAGGGAGATGTTAGGGACAGTGTCATTGAAATCCAGTCGTGAAACTTTTGCAGAAAAGCAACTTCAATTTCAGGGCTTTTCAACCTGCACGTATGAGTACTGAATGAGAAATATATAAGGGGATTGTAGAGAAAACGGGGAGAGAGAATGTTCAGATGTTGGGAGCAAAGAGAGAAAGAGGAAAAGAGAAAGCACCGCGAGTTTCATGAAGATTCAGTCGTGCATTTGCTCCGAAAACGCATTTCAGTTTTTCTAACATTGCGTGCATAAGGAAAGCTCAATTCATGGAAATCGAAACTGTTAGTTATAACAGAAGCACCGTGCATAGGGCAACCCCCACATCAGCAGAGCAAATTCGAAATGAGGAGGGGAGATGATAGGCAAAGTGTCATTGAAATCCATTCGTGAAACGTTCTCAGAAAAGGAACTTCAATTTCAGGCCTTTTCAACCTGCACTTTAGAGTACTGCAAGAGCAATACATAAGTGGCTTGTATAGAAAACGTGGAGAGAAAATGCTCAGATGTTGGTAGCAAAGTGAGAACGAGGAATACAGAAAGCACCACGAGTTTTATGAAGACTCAGTCGTGCATTTGCTCAGAAAACGCATTTTAGTTTTCCTAACACTGCGTGCATAGGCAAAGCTCAATTCATGGAAATCGAAATGGTTACTTATAACAGAAGCACCGTGCATGGTGCAACCCCCAATTAAGCAGAGCAAAGTGGGAATGTGGAGGGGAGATCATAGGTAAAGTGTCATTGAAATCCATTCGTAAAACTTTCTCAGAGAAGCAACTTCAATTTTAGTCCTTCTCAACCTGCACGTTAGAGTACTGCAAGAGTATTACATAAGGGGCTTGTATAGAAAACGTCGAGAACGAACGCTCAGATGTTGGGAGCAAAGTGAGAACGAGGAAAAGAGAAAACACCGCGAGTTTCATGAAGATTCAACAGTGCATTTGCTTAGAAAACGCATTTCAGTTTTCCTAACACTGCGTGCATAGGCAAAGCTCAATTCATGGAAATAGAAACTGTTAGTTATAACAGAAGCACCGTGCATGCTGCAACCACAACATCTGTGGAGCAAAGTGGAAATGAGGAGGGGAGATGTTTGGGAAAGTCATTGAAATCCATTCGTGAGAGTTACTCAGAAAAGCAACTTAATTTTCATGGCTTTTCAACATGCACGTTAGAGTACTGCAAGAGCAATACAGAAGGGGCTTGTGTAGAAAACGTGGAGAGAGAATGCTCAGATGTTGGGAGCAAAGAGAGAAAGAGGAAAAGAGAAAGCACCGCGAGTTTCATGAAGATTCAGTCGTGCATTTGCTCAGAAAACGCATTTCACTATTCCTAACACTGCGTGCATAGGCAAAGCTCAATTCACGGAAATGGAAACTGTTAGTTATAACAGAAGCACCATGAATGGTGCAACCACCACATCAGCGAAGCAAACTGGGAATGAGGAGGGGAGATGATAGGCATAGTGTCATTGAAATCCATTCCTGAGAGTTACTCAGAAAATCAACTTCAATTTCAGGGCTTTTAAACCTGCACGTTAGAGTACTGCAAGAGCAATACATAAGGGTCTTGTATAGAAAACTTGGAGAGAGAATGTTCAGATGTTGGGAGCAAAGAGAGAAAGAGGAAAAGAGAAAGCACCGCGAGTTTCATGAAGATTCAGTAGTGCATTTGCTCAGAAAACGCATTTCAGTTTTCCTAACACTGCGTGCAAAGGCAAAGCTCAATTCATGGAAATCGAAACTGTTAGTTTTAACAGAAGCACCATGCATTGTGCAACCCCCACATCTGCAGAGCAGAGTGGGAATGAGTAGGGGAGATGATAGGGAAAGTGTCATTGAAATCCAGTTGTGAAACGTTTTCAGAAAAGCAACTTCAATTTCAGGCCTTTTCAACCTGCAGGTTAGAGTACTGCAAGAGAATTACATAAGGGACCTGTACAGAAAACGTGGAGAGAGAATGTTCAGATCTTGGGAGCAAAGTGACAACGAGGAAAGGAGAAACCACCGCGAGGTTCATGAAGATTCAGTCGTGCATTTGCTCAGAAAACTCATTTTAGTTTTCCTGACACTGCGTGCATAGGCAAAGCTGAATTCATGGAAATCGAAATTGTTACTTATAACAGAAGCACCGTGCATGGTGCAACCCCCAATTAAGCAGAGCAAAGTGGGAATGTGGAGGGGAGATCATAGGCAAAGTGTCATGGAAATCCATTCGTGAAACTTTCTCAGAAAAGCAACTTCAATTTTAGTCCTTCTCAACCTGCACGTTAGAGTACTGCAAGAGCATTACATAAGGGGCTTGTTTAGAAAACGTGGTGAACGAATGCTCAAATGTTGGGAGCAATGTGAGAACGAGGAAAAGAGAAAACACCGCGAGTTTCATGAAGATTGAGTCGTGCATTTGCTCAGAAAACGCATTTCAGTTTTCCTAACACTGCGTGCATAGGCAAAGCTCAATTTATGGAAAGAGAAACTGTTAGTTATAACAGAAGCACCGTGCATGCTGCAACCACAACATCTGCGGAGCAAAGTGTGAATGAGGAAGGGAGATGTTAGGGACAGTGTCATTGAAATCCAGTCGTGAAACTTTTGCAGAAAAGCAACTTCAATTTCAGGGCTTTTCAACCTGCACGTATGAGTACTGAATGAGAAATATATAAGGGGATTGTAGAGAAAACGGGGAGAGAGAATGTTCAGATGTTGGTAGCAAAGTGAGAACGAGGAAAAGAGAAAACACCACGAGTTTCATGAAGATTCAACAGTGCATTTGCTCAGAAAAAGCATTTCAGTTTTCCTAACACTGCATGCATAGGCAAGGTGCAATTCATGGAAATCGAAAGTGTTAGTTTTAACAGAAGCACCATGTATATTGCAACCCCCACATATACAGAGCAAAGTGGGAATGAGGAGTGGAGATGATAGGCATAGTGTCATTGAAATCCATTCGTGAGGGTTACTCAGAAAATCAACTTCAATTTCAGGGTGTTTAAACCTGCACGTTAGAGTACTGCCAGAGCAATACATAAGGGGCTTGTATAGAAAACGTGGAGAGAGAATGTTCAGATGTTGGGAGCAAAGAGAGAAAGAGGAAAAGAGAAAGCACCGCGAGTTTCATGAAGATTCAGTCGTGCATTTGCTCAGAAAACGCATTTCAGTTTTCCTAACACTGCGTGCATAGGCAAAGCTCAATTTATGGAAATCGAACTGTTAGTTATAACAGGAGCACCGTGCATGGTGCAACCCCCCCTTCAGCAGAGCAATTGGGAATGAGGAGGGGAGATGATAGGCAAAGTGTCATTGAAATCCATTCGTGAGAGTTACTCAGAAAAGCAACTTCAATTTCAGGGCATTTCAACCTGCACGTTAGAGTACTGCAAGAGCAATACATAAGGGGCTTGTATAGAAAACATGGAGAGAGAATGCTCAGATGTTGGGAGCCAAGTGGGAATGAGGAAACCAGTACACACCGCGAGTTTCATGAAGATTCAGTCGTGCCTTTGCTCAGAAAACGCATTTTAGTTTTCCTGACACTGCGTGCATAGGCAAAGCTCAATTCATGGAAATCGAAACTGTTAGTTATAACACAAGCACCGTGCATGGGGCAACCCCCACATCAGCAGAGCAAATTGGGAATGAGGAGGGGAGATGATAGGAAAAGTATCATTGAAATCCATTCGTGAAACGTTCTCAGAAAAGCAACTTCAATTTCAGGCCTTTTCAACCTGCACTTTAGAGAACTGCAAGAGCAATACATAAGTGGCTTGTATAGAAAACGTGGAGGGAAACTGCTCAGATGTTGGTAGCAAAGTGAGAACGAGGAATACAGAAAGCACCACGAGTTTTACGAAGATTCAGTCGTGCATTTGCTCAGAAAACGCATTTTAGTTTTCCTTACACTGCGTGCATAGGCAAAGCTCAATTCATGGAAATCGAAATTGTTACTTATAACAGAAGCACCGTGCATGGGCCAACCCCCACGTCAGCAGAGCAAAGTGGGAATGAGGAAGGGAGATGTTAGGGAAAGTGTCATTCAAATCCAGTCGTGAAACTTTTGCAGAAAAGCAACTTCAATTTAAGGGCTTTTCAATCTTCACGTTAGAGTACTGTAGGAGAAATACATAAGGGGCTTGTACAGAAAACGTGGAGAGAGAAGGCTCAGATGTTGGGATTAAATTGGGAACCATGAAAACAGTAAAAACCGCGAGTTTCTTGAAGACTGAGTCGTGCATTTGCTGAGAAAACGCACTTCAGTTTTCCTAACACTGCGTGCATAGGGAAAGCTCAATTCATGGAAATAGAAACTGTTAGTTTAAAAGAAGCGCCTTGCATGGGGAAACCACCACACCTGCGCAGCAAAGTGGGAATGAGGAGGGGAGATGATAGGCAAAGTGTCATTGAAATCCATTCCTGAAACGTTCTCAGAAACGCAACTTCCATATCAGGGCTTTTAAACATGCACGTTAGAGTAGTACAAGAGCAATACATAAGGGGCTTGTATAGAAAACGTGGGGAGAGAAGCTCAGATGTTGGGAGCAAAGGGGCAATCAGGATAAGAGTAAATACCGCGAGTTTCATGAAGATTCAGTCGTGCATTTGATCAGAAAACGCATTTCAGTTTTCCTAACACTGCGTGCATAGGCAAAGCTCAATTTTTGGAAATTGAAACTGTTAGTTATAACAGAAGCACCGTGCATGGTGGAAGCACAACGTCTTCGGAGCAAAGTGGGAATGAGTAGGGGAGATGATGGGTAAAGTGAATTGAAATCCAGTCGTGAAACGGTTTCAGAAAAGCAACTTCAATTTCAGGGCTTCTCAACATGCACGTTAGAGTACTGCAAGAGCAATACATAAGAGGCTTGTATAGAAAACGTGAAGAGAGAATGCTCCGATGTGGGGAACAAGTGGGAATGAGGAAAACAGTAAACTCCGCGAGTTTCATGAAGATTCAGTCGTGCATTTGCTGAGAAAACGCACTTCAGTTTTCCTAACACTGCGTGCATAGGTAAGGCTCAATTCAAGGAAATGGAAACTGTTAGTTATAAAAGAAGCGCCTTGCATGGTGAAACCACCACATCTCCGCAGCAAAGTGGGAATAAGGAGGGGAGATGATAGGCAAAGTGTCATTGAAATCCATTCGTGAAACGTTCTCAGAAAAGCAATTTCCATTTCAGGTCTTTTCAACATGCACGTTAGAGTACTGAAAGAGCAATACATAAGGGGCTTGTGTAGAAAACGTGGAGAGAGAATGCTCAGATGTTGGGAGCCAAGTGGCAACCAGGAAAAGAGCAAATACTGTGAGTTTCATGAAGATTCAGTCGTGCATTTGCTCAGAAAACGCATTTCAGATTTCCTAACACTGCGTGCATAGACAAAGCACAATTCATGGAAATCGAAACTGTTGGTTTTAACAGAAGCACCAAGCATGGTGCAACTCCCCCTTCAGCATAGCAATTGGGAATGAGGAGAGGAGATGATAGGCAAAGTGTCATTGAAATGCATTCGATAGAGTTACTCAGAAAATCAACTTCAATTTCAGGGCTTTTAAACCTGCACGTTAGAGTCCTGCAAGAGCAATACATAAGGGGCTTGTATAGAAAACATGGAGAGAGAATGTTCAGATGTTGGGAGCAAAGAGAGAAAGAGGAAAAGAGAAAGCACCGCGAGTTTCATGAAGATTCAGTCGTGCATTTGCTCAGAAAAAGCATTTCAGTTTTCCTAACACAGCGTGCATAGGCAAAGCTCAATTCATGGAAATCGAAACTGTTAGTTATAACAGAAGCACCGTGCATGGGGCAACCCCCACATCAGCAGAGCAAATTGGGAATGAGGAGGGGAGATGATAGGCCAAGTGTCATTGAAATCCATTCGTGAAACGTTCTCAGAAAAGCAACTTCAATTTCAGGCCTTCTCAGCCTGCACGTTAGAGTACTGCAAGAGCAATACATAAGGGGCTAGTATAGAAATCGTGGAGAGATAATGCTCAGATGTTGGGAGCAAAGGAGAATGAGGAAAAGAGAAAACACCGTGAGTTTCATAATGATTCAACAGTGCATTTGCTTAGAAAACGCATTTCAGTTTTCTTAACACTGCGTGCATAGGCAAAGCTCAATTCACGGAAATCGAAAGTGTTAGTTATAACAGAAGCGCCTTGCATGGGGAAACCACCACATCTGCGCAGCAAAGTGGGAATGAGGAGGGGAGATGATAGGAAAAGTGTCATTGAAATCCATTCGTGAAACGTTCTCAGAAAAGCAACTTCCATTTCAGGGCTTTTCAACATGCACGTTAGCGTACTGCAAGAGCAATACATAAGGGGCTTGTATAGAAAACGTGGAGAGAGAAGCTCAGATGTTGGGAGCAAAGTGGCAACCAGGAAAAGAGTAAATACCGCGAGTTTCATGAAGATTCAGTCGTGCATTTGCGCAGAAAACGCATTTAAGTTTTCCTAACACTGCGTGCATAGGCAAAGCTCAATTCATGGAAATCGAAACTGTTAGTTATAACAGAAGCACCGTGAATACTGCAACCACCAAATCTGCGGAGCAAAGTGGGAATGAGTAGGGGAGATGATAGGGAAAGTGTCATTGAAATCCAGTTGTGAAACATTTTCAGAAAAGCAGCTTCAAATTCAGGGCTTCTCAACATGCACGTTAGAGTACTGCAAGACCAATTCATAAGGGGCTTGTATAGAAAACGTGGAGATAGAATGCTCAGATTTTGGGATCAAATTGGGAACCAAGAAAAGAGTAAAAACCGCGAGTTTCATGAAGATTGATTTGTGCATTTGCTCAGAAAACGCATTTCAGTTTTCCTAACACTTAGTGCATAGGGAAAGCTCAATTCATGGAAATAGAAATTGTTAGTTTAACAGAATCGCCTTGCATGGTGAAACCACCACATCTGCGTAGCAAAGTGGGAATGAGGAGGGGAGATGATAGGCAAAGTGTCACTGAAATCCATTCGTGAGAGTTTCTCAGAAAAGCAACTTAAATTTCATGGCTTTTCAACCTGCACGTTAGAGTACTGCAAGAGCAATACACAAGGGTCTTGTATAGAAAACGTGGAGAGAGAATGCTCAGATGTTGGGAGCAAAGTGGGAATGAGGAAAACAGTAAACACCGCGAGTTTCATGAAGATTCAGTCGAGTATTTGCTCAGAAAATGCATTTTACTTTTCCTTACACTGCGTGCATAGGCAAAGCTCCATTCACGGAAATCAAAACTGTTAGTTATAACAGAGCACCGTGCATGCTGCAACCACTACCTCTGCGGAGCAATGTGAGAATGAGGAAGGGAGATGATAGGCAAAGTGTCATTGACATCCAGTCGTGAAACTTTTGCAGAAAAGCAACTTCAATTTCTGGGCTTTTCAGCATTCACGTTAGAGTACTGCAAGAGAAATACATAAAGGTCTTGTATAGAAAACGTGGAGATAAAATGCTCAGCTATTGTGAGCAAATGGCAACCAGGAAAAGAGTAAATACAGCGAGTTTCATGAAGATTCCGTCGTGCATTTGCTCAGAGAACGCATTTTAGTTTTCCTAAAACTGCGTGCATAGGCAAAGCTCAGTACATGGAAATCGAAACTGTTAGTTATAACAGAAGCGCCTTGCATGGTGAAACCACCACATCTGCGTAGTAAAGTGGGAATGAGGAGGGGAGATGATAGGCAAAGTGTCACTGAAATCCATTCGTGAGAGTTACTCAGAAAAGCAACTTCAATTCCATGGCTTTTCAACATGCAGGTTAGAGTTCTGCAAGAGCAATACATAAGGGGCTCTTATAGAAAACGTGGAGAGAGAATGCTCAGATGTTCGGACCAAAGTGACAACCAGGAAAAGAGTAAATACCGCGAGATTCATGAAGATTCAGTCGTGCATTTGCTCAGAAAACGCATTTTAGTTTTCCTAACACTGCGTTCATAGGCAAAGTTCAATTCATGGAAATAGAAACTGTTAGTTATAACAGAAGCACCGCGCATGGTGCAACCCCCACATCAGCAGAGCAAAGTGGGAATGAGGAGAGGAGATGGTAGGGTAGTGTCATTGAAATCCAGTCGTGAAACTTTTGCAGAAAAGCAACTTCAATTTCAGGACTTTTCAACCTGCACGTATGAGTACTGCAGGAGAAATACATAAGGGGCTTGTATAGAAAACGTGGAGAGAGAATGTTCAGATGTTGGGAGCAAAGAGAGAATGTGGAGATGAGAAAGCGCCGAGAGTTTCATGAAGATTCATTCGTGCATTTGCTCAGAAAACGCATTTTACTTTTCCTAAACCTGCGTGCATAGGCAAAGCTCAATTCACGGAAGTCTAAACTGTTAGTTATAACAGAAGCACCATGCATGGTGCACCCACCATTTCGGCGAAGCAAGTGGGAATGAGGAGGGGAGATGATAGGCAAAGTGTCATTGAAATCCATTCGTGAAACGTTCTCAGAAAAGCAAATTAAATTTCAGGGCTTTTAAACCTGCACATTAGAGTACTGCAAGAGCAATACATAAGGGGCTTGTACACAAAACGTGAAGAGAGAATGCTCAGATTTTGGGATTAAATTGAACCAGGATAAGAGTAAAAACGGCGAGTTTCATGAAAATTGAGTCGTGCATTTGCTCAGAAAACGCATTCAAGTTACTGCCTAACAGTGCGTTCATAGGGAAAGCTCAATTCATGCAAAGCGAAACAGTTTGTTATAACAGAAGCACCGTGCATGGTTGAACCACCACATCTGCGCAGCAAAGTGGGAATGTGGAGGGGAGATGATAGCAAAGGTGGTCCACTCGAAATTCCATTCCTGAGAGTACTCCATAAAAGCACTTCAATTTCATGGTTTTTTACCCATGCAACGTAGATTACTGGCACGAGCATCATAAGGGGCTTGTAATAGAAACGTGAGTGAAATGCTCAGATGTTCTGGAGCAAGTGGAATGAGGACAGAGTAAAAACGCGAGTTTCATGAAGATTCAGTCGTGCATTTGCTCAGAAAACGCATTTCAGTTTTCATAACACTGCGTGCATAGGCAAAGCTCAATTCATGGAAATCGAAACGTTAGTTATAACATAAGCACCGTTCATGGTGCAACCCCCCATCAGCAGAGCAAATTGGGAATGAGGAGGGGAGATGATAGGCAAAGTGTCATTGAAATCCATTCTTGAAACATTCTCAGAAAAGCAACTTCAATTTCAGGTCTTCTCAACCTGCACGTTAGACTACTGCAAGAGCAATACATAAGGGGCTTGTATAGAAAACGTGGAGAGAGAATGCTCACATGTTGTTAGCAAAGTGAGAACGAAGAATACAGAGAGGCAACTACAGGTTTTCCATGAAGATTCAGTCGTGCATTTGCTCAGAAAATGCATTTCAGTTTTCCTAACACTGCGTGCATAGGCAAAGCTCAATTCATGGAAAGAGAAACTGTTAGTTATAACAGAAGCACCGTGCATGCTGCAACCACAACATCTGCGGAGCAATGTGTGAATGAGGAAGGGAGATGTTAGGGAAAGTGTCATTGAAATCCAGTCGTGAAACTTTTGCAGAAAAGCAACTTCAATTTCAGGGCTTTTCAACCTGCACGTATGAGTACTGAATGAGAAATATATAAGGGGTTTGTAGAGAAAACGGGGAGAGAGAATGTTCAGATGTTGGTAGCAAAGTGAGAACGAGAAAAAGAGAAAACACCGCGAGTTTCATGAAGATTCAACAGTGCATTTGCTCAGAAAAAGCATTTCAGTTTTCCTAACACTGCATGCATAGGCAAAGTGCAATTCATGGAAATCAAAACTGTTAGTTTTAACAGAAGCACCATGTATGGTGCAACCCCCACATATGCAGAGCAATGTGAGAATGAGGAGTGGAGATGATAGGCATAGTGTCATTGAAATCCATTCGTGAGGGTTACTGAGAAAATCAACTTCAATTTCAGGGTTTTTAAACCTGCACGTTAGAGTACTGCAAGAGCAATACATAAGGGGCTTGTATAGAAAACGTGGAGAGAGAATGTTCAGATGTTGGGAGCAAAGAGGGAAAGAGGAAAAGAGAAAGCACCGCGAGTTTCATGAAGATTCAGTCGTGCATTTGCTCAGAAAACGCATTTCAGTTTTCCAAACACTGCGTGCATAGGCAAAGCTCAATTCATGGAATTCGAAACTGTTAGTTATAACAGAAGCACCGTGCGTGGTGCAACCCCCCCTTCAGCAGAGCAATTGGGAATGTGAGGGGAGATGATAGGCAAAGTGTCATTGAAATCCATTTCGTGAGACTACATCATACCAACTTCATTTAAGGGCTTGTCAACCTGCCAACTTTGAGTACTGCAGAGCATACATAAGGGGCTTTTTAGAAAACGGAGAGAGAATGCTCAGATACTGTGAGCAAAGTGGGAATGAGAAAACAGTAAACAACCCAACACGCGCGGTTTTCAGAAGATTCGATCGTGAGCATTTGCTCAGAAAAGGCATTTACTTTTTTTCCAAACTGTGTGCATAGTCAAAGCTAATTCAAGAATCGTAACTGTTATTTATAACAAAGCACTCATGCATGGTATCAACACCCTCAACCCCCCAACATCGGGCGGAGCAAAGTGGGAATGAGGATGGAGATGATAGGCAAAGTGTCTTTGAAATCCATTCGTGAAACTATCTCAGAAAAGCAACTTCAATTTCAGGCCTTTTCAACCTGCACGTTAGAGTACTGCAAGTTCAATCCATATGGGGCTTGTATAGAAAACTTGGAGAGAGAATTCTCAGATGTTGGGAGCAAAGTGGGAACGAGGAAAAGAGTAAATACCGCGATTTTCATGAAGATTGAGTCGTGCTTTGCTCAGAAAACGCCATTTCAGTTTTTCCTAACACTGCGTACATAGGGAAAGCTCAATTCATGGAAATAGAAATTGTTAGTTTAACAGAAGCGCCTTGCATGGTGAAACCACCACATCTGCGCAGCAAAGTGGGAATGAGGAGGGGAGATGATAGGCAAAGTGTCACTGAAATCCATTCGTGATAGTTACTCAGTAAAGCAACTTAATTTTCATGGCTTTTCAACCTGCATGTTAGAGTACTGCAAGAGCAATACATAAGGGTCTTGTATAGAAAACGTGGAGAGAGAATGCTCAGATGTTGGGAGCAAAGTGGGAATGAGGAAAACAGTAAACACCGCGAGTTTATAAAGATTCATCGTGGCATTAGCTGCCGAAAACGCATTTCAGTTTTCTAACACTGCGTGCAAGGCAAGCTCATTCATTGGAAATCGAAACTTTTAGGCTAATACAAAGCACAGTGCATGTGCAACCCCCACTTCAGCATAGCTAATTGGGAATGAGAGGGGAGATGATAGGCAAGTGTCTTGAAATCCATTCGGGAGAGTTACTCATAAAAGCAACTTCAATTTCAGGTGCTTTCTCAACCTGGCACGTAAGTACTGCAAGAGCAATACATAATGGCTTGTAGAGAAAAACGTGGAGAGAGAATGCTCAGATGTTGGGAGCAAGTGGGATGAAGAAAATCATTAATCACCACGAGTTTTCATGAAGCTTCATCGTGCATTTGCTCAAGAACGCATTTTAGTTTTCCTAACAACGACTGCAATGCTTAGGGACAAAGCTCCCCTTCATGGAAATCGAAACTTAGTTATAACACAAGCACCGTTCATGGTGCAACCCCCACATCAGCAGAGCAAAGTGGGAATGAGGAGAGGAGATGATAGGCAAAGTGTCATTGAAATCCATTCGTGAAACGTTCTCAGAAAATCAACTTCAATTTCAGGCCTTCTCAACCTGCACGTTAGAGTACTGCAAGAGCAATACATAAGGGGCTTGTATACAAATCGTAGAGAGATAATGCTCAGATGTTGGGAGCAAAGGAGAATGAGGAAAAGAGAAAAAACCGCGAGTTTCATAATGATTCAACAGTGCCTTTGCTTAGAAAACGCATTTCAGTTTTCTTAACACTGCGTGCATAGGCAAAGCTCAATTCATGGAAATCGAAAGTGTTAGTTATAACAGAAGCGCCTTGCAGGGGAAACCACCACATCTGCGCAGCAAAGTGGGAATGAGGAGGGGAGATGATAGGCAAAGTGTCATTGAAATCCATTCGTGAGAGTTACTCAGAAAAGCAACTTCAATTCCAGGGCTTTTCAACCTGCACGTTAGAGTACTGCAAGAGCAATACATAAGGGGCTTGTATAGAAAACGTGGAGAGGGAATGCTCAGATGTTGGGATTAAATTGGGAACCAGGACAAGGGTAAAAACCACGAGTTTCATGAAGATTGAGTCGTGCATTTGCTGAGAGAACGCACTTCAGTTTTCCTAACACTGCGTGCATAGGGAAAGATCAATTCATGGAAATAGAAACTATTAGTTTAACAGAAGCTCCTTGCATGGTGAAACCCCCACATCTGCAGAGCAAAGTGGGAATGAGTAGTGGGGATGATAGGGAAAGTGTCATTGGAATCCATGTGTGAAACGTTTTCAGAAAAGCAACTTCAATTTCAGGCCTTTTCAACATCCAGGTTAGAGTACTGCAAGAGCAATACAAAAGGGGCCTGTACAGAAAACGTGTAGAGAGAATGTTCAGATGTTGGGAGCAAAGTGAGAACGAGGAAAAGAGAAAAAACCGCGAGTTTCATGAAGATTCAACAGTGCATTTGCTCAGAAAATCATTTCACTTTTCCTAATATTGCGTGCATAGGCAAAGCACAATTCCTGGAAATCGAAACTGTTGGTTTTAGCAGAAGCACCATGCATGGTGCAACCCCCCCTTCAGCAGGGCAATTGGGAATGAGGAGGGTAGATGATAGGCAAAGTGTCTTTGAAATCCATTCGTGAGAATTAATTAGAAAATCAACTTCAATTTCAGGGCTTTTAAACCTGCACGTTAGAGTACTGCAAGAGCAATACATAAGGGGCTTGTATAGAAAACGTGGAGAGAGAATGTTCAGATGTTGAGAGGAAAGAGAGAAAGAGGAAAAGAGAAAGCACGGCGAGTTTCATGAAGATTCAGTCGTGCATTTGCTCAGAAAACGCATTTCAGTTTTCCTAACACTGCGTGCATAGGCAAAGCTAAATTCATGGAAATCGAAATTGTTAGTTAGAACAGAAGCACCGTGCATGGTGCAACCCCTCCTTCAGCAGAGCAATTGGGAATGAGGACGGGAGATGATAGCAAAGTGTCATTGAAAACCATTTGTGAGAGGTACTCAGAAAAGCAACTTCAATTTCAGGGCATTTCAACCTGCATCTTAGAGTACTGCAAGAGCAATACATAAGGGGCTTGTAGAGAAAACATGGAGAGAGAATGTTCAGATGTTGAGAGCATAGAGAGAAAGAGGAAAACAGTAAACACCGCGAGTTTCATGAAGATTCAGTCGTGCATTTGCTCAGAAAAGGCATTTCACTTTTCCTAACACTGCGTGCATAGGAAAAGCTCAATCAACTGAAATCGAAACTGTTAGTTATAACAGAAGCACCATGCATTGTACAACCACCACATCGGCGAAACAAAGTGGGAATGAGGAGGGGAGATGATAGGCAAAGTGTCATTGAAATCCATTTGGGAAACGTTCTCAGAAAAGGAACTTCAATTTCAGGGCTTTTCAACGTGCACGTTAGAGTACTGCAAGAGCAATACCTAAGGGGCTTGTATAAAACTGGGAGCAATGCGCAAGATGTGGTGGTTTCACCATGCAAGGCGCTTCTGTTAAACTAACAGTTTCTATTTCCATGAATTGAGCTTTCCCTATGCACGCAGTGTTAGGAAAACTGAAGTGCGTTTTCTAAGCAAATGCACGACTCAATCTTCATGAAACTCGCCGTTTTTACTCTTTTCCTGGTCCCAATTTAATCCCAACATCTGAGCATTCTCTCTCCACGTTTTCTATACAAGCCCCTTAGGTATTACTCTTGCAGTACTCTAATGTGCAGGTTGAAAAGCCCTGAAATTGAAGTTCCTTTTCTGAGAACGTTTCCCAAATGGATTTCAATGACACTTTGCCTATCATCTCCCCTCCTCATTCCCACTTTGTTTCGCCGATGTGGTGGTTGCACAATGCATGGTGCTTCTGTTATAACTAACAGTTTCGATTTCCGTGAATTGAGCTTTGCCTATGCACACAGTGTTAGGAAAAGTGAAATGCCTTTTCTGAGCAAATGCACAACTGAATCTTCAGGAAACTCGCGGGTTTACTGTTTTCCTCTTTCTCTCTATGCTCTCAACATCTGAACATTCTCTCTCCATGTTTTCTATACAAGCCCGTTATGTATTGCTCTTGCAGTACTCTAAGATGCAGGTTGAAATGCCCTGAAATTGAAGTTGCTTTTCTGAGTAACTCTCACAAATGGATTTCAATGACACTTTGCTATCATCTCCCGTCCTCATTCCCAATTGCTCTGCTGAAGGAGGGGTTGCACCATGCACGGTGCTTCTGTTCTAACTAACAATTTCGATTTCCATGAATTTAGCTTTGCCTATGCACGCAGTGTTAGGAAAACTGAAATGCGTTTTCTGAGCAAATGCACGACTGAATCTTCATGAAACTCGCCATACTTTCTCTTTTCCTCTTTCTCTCTTTCCTCTCAACATCTGAACATTCTCTCTCCACGTTTTCTATACAAGCCCCTTATGTATTGCTCTTGCAGTACTCTAACGTGCAGGTTTAAAAGTCTTGAAATTGAAGTTGATTTTCTGATTAATTCTCACGAGTGGATTTCAATGACACTTTGCCTATCATCTACCCTCCTCATTCCCAATTGCCCTGCTGAAGGGGGGGTTGCACCATGCATGGTGCTTCTGCTAAAACCAACAGTTTCGATTTCCAGGAATTGTGCTTTGCCTATGCACGCAGTGTTAGGAAAAGTGAAATGCGTTTTCTGAGCAAATGCACTGTTGAATCTTCATGAAACTCGCGGTTTTTTCTCTTTTCCTCGTTCTCACTTTGCTCCCAACATCTGAAGATTCTCTCTCCACGTTTTCTGTACAAGCCCCTTATGTATTGCTCTTGCAGTACTCTAACCTGGATGTTGAAAAGGCCTGAAATTGAAGTTGCTTTTTGAAAACGTTTCACACATGGATTTCAATGACACTTTCCCTATCATCTCCACTACTCATTCCCACTTTGCTCTGCAGATGTGGGGGTTTCACCATGCAAGGAGCTTCTGTTAAACTAATAGTTTCTATTTCCATGAATTGATCTTTCCCTATGCACGCAGTGTTAGGAAAACTGAAGTGCGTTCTCTCAGCAAATGCACGACTCAATCTTCATGAAACTCGCGGTATTACCCTTGTCCTGGTTCCCAATTTAATCCCAACATCTGAGCATTCCCTCTCCACGTTTTCTATACAAGCCCCTTATGTATTGCTCTTGGAGTACTCTAACGTGCAGGTTGAAAAGCCCTGGAATTGAAGTTGCTTTTCTGAGTAACTCTCACGAATGGATTTCAATGACAATTTGCCTATCATCTCCCCTCCTCATTCCCACTTTGCTGCGCAGATGTGGTGGTTTCCCCATGCAAGGCGCTTCTGTTATAACTAACACTTTCGATTTCCATGAATTGAGCTTTGCCTATGCACGCAGTGTTAAGAAAACTGAAATGCGTTTTCTAAGCAAAGGCACTGTTGAATCATTATGAAACTCGCGGTTTTTTCTCTTTTCCTCATTCTCCTTTGCTCCCAACATCTGACCATTATCTCTCTACGATTTCTATACAAGCCCCTTATGTATTGCTCTTGCAGTACACTAACGTGCAGGTTGAGAAGGCCTGAAATTGAAGTTGCTTTTCTGAGAACGTTTCACGAATGGATTTCAATGACACTTTGCCTATCATCTCCTCTCCTCATTCCCACTTTGCTCTGCTGATGTGGGGGTTGCACCATGAACGGTGCTTGTGTTATAACTAAGTTTCGATTTCCATGAAGTGAGCTTTCCCTAAGCATGCAGTGTTAGGAAAACTAAAATGCGTTCTCTGAGCAAATGCACGACTGAATCTTCATGAAACTCGTGGTGTTTACTGTTTTCTTCATTCCCACTTTGCTCCCAACATCTGAGCATTCTCTCTCCACGTTTTCTATACAAGCCCCTTATGTATTGCTCTTGCAGTACTCTAACGTGCAGGTTGAGAAGCCCTGAAATTGAAGTTGCTTTTATGAGTAACTCTCACGAATGGATTTCAATGACACTTTGCCTATCATCTCCCCTCTCATTCCCAATTAGCTCTGCTGAAGTGGGGGTTGCACCATGCACTGTGCTTCTGTTATATCTAACAGTTTCGATTTCCATGAATTGAGCTTTGCCTATGCACGCAGTGTTAGGAAAACTGAAATGCGTTTTCTGAGCTAATGCACGACTGAATCTTTATGAAACTCGCGGAGTTTACTGTTTTCCTCATTCCCACTTTGCTGCCCACATCTGAGCATTCTCTCTTCACGTTTTCTATACAAGCCCCTTATGTATTGCTCTTGCAGTACTCTAACGTGCATGTTGAACACCCATGAAATTGAAGTTGCTTTTCTGAGTAACTCTCACGAATGGATTTCAGTGACACTTTGCCTATCATCTCCCCTCCTCATTCCCACTTTGCTGCGCAGATGTGGTGGTTTCACCATGCAAGACGCTTCTGTTAAACTAACAATTTCTATTTCCATGAATTGAGCTTTCCCTATGCACGCAGTGTTAGGAAATCTGAAATGCGTTTTCTGAGCAAATGCACGACTCAATCTTCATGAAACTCGCGGTTTTTACTCTTTTCTTGATTCCCAATTTAATCCCAATATCTGAGCATTCTCTCTCCACGTTTTCTATACACACCCCTTAGGTATTGCTCCTGCAGTACTCTAACGTGCAGGTTGAGAAGCCCTGAAATTGAAGTTGCTTTTCTGAGAACGTTTCACGAATGGATTTCAATGACACTTTGCCTATCATCTCCCCTCCTCATTCCCACTTTGCTTCGCCGATGTGGTGGTTGTACCATGCATGGTGCTTCTGTTATAACTAACAGTTACGATTTCTGTGAATTGAGCTTTGCCTATGCACACAGTGTTAGGAAAAGTGAAATGCCTTTTCTGAGCAAATGCACGATCGAATCTTCATGAAACTCGCGGTGTTTACTGTTTTCCTCATTCCCACTTTGCTCCCAGTATCTGAGCATTCTCTCTCAACGTTTTCTATAAAAGCCCCTTATGTATTGCTCTTGCAGTACTCAAACGTGCAGGTTGAAAAGCCCTAAAATTGAAGTTGGTTTCTGAGTAAGTCTCACGAATGGATTTCAATGACACTTTGCCTATCATCTCCCCTCCTCATTCCCAATTTGCTCTGCTGATGTGGGGGTTGCCCCATGCACGGTGCTTCTGTTATAACTAACAGTTTCGATTTCCCTGAATAGAGCTTTCCATGTGCACGCAGTGTTAGGAAAACTGAAATGCGTTTTCTGAGCAAATGCACGACTGAATCTTCATGAAACTCGCGGTGCTTTCTCTTTTCCTCTTTCTCTCTTTGCTCCCAACATCTGAACATTCTCTCTCCACGTTTTCTATACAAGCCGCTTATGTATTGCTCTTGTACTCTAACGTGCAGGTTTAAAAGCCCTGAAATTTAAGTTGATTTTCTGAGTAACTCTCACGAATGGATTTCAATGACACTATGCATATCATCTCCCCTCCTCATTCCCACTTTGCTCTGCATATGTGGGGGTTGCACCATACATGGTGCTTCTGTTATAACTAACAGTTTCTATTTCCATGAATTGCGCTTTGCCTATGCACGCAGTGTTAGGAAAACTGAAATGCGTTTTCTGAGCCAATGCACGACTGTATCTTCATGAAACTCGCGGTGCTTTCTCTTTTCCTCTTTCTCTCTTCGCTCTCAACATCTGAAAATTCTCTCTCCACGTTTACTGTACAAGCCCCTTATGTATTTCTCCTGCAGTACTCATACGTGCAGGTTGAAAAGCCCTGAAATTGAAGTTGCATTTCAGCAAAAGTTTCACGACTGGATTCCAATGACACTTTCCCAAACATCTCCCCTCCTCATTCCCACGTTGCTCTGCAGATGTTGTGGTTGCAGCATGCACGGTGCTTCTGTTATAACTAACAATTTTGAATTCCATGAATTGAACTTGCCTATGCACGCAATGTTAGGAAAACTAAAATGCGTTTTCTGAGCAAATGCACGACTGAATCTTCATGAAACCTGTAGTGCTCTCTGTATTCGTCGTTCTCACTTTGCTAAGAACATGTGAGCATTCTCTCTCCACGTTTTCTATACAAGCCCCTTATGTATTGCTCTTGCAGTACTCTAACGTGCAGGTTGAGAAGACCTGAAATTGAAGTTGCTTTTCTGAGAATGTTTCAAGAATGGATTTCAATGACACTTTGCCTATCATCTCCCCTCCTCATTCCCAATTTGCTCTGCTGATGGGGGGTTGCACCATGAACGGTGCTTATGTTATAACTAACGTTTCGATTTCCATGAATTGAGCTTTGCCTATGCACGCAGTGTTATGAAAACTGAAATGCGTTTTCTGAGCAAATGCACGACTGAATCTTCATGAAACTCGCGGTTTTTACTCTTGTCCTCATTCCCACTTTGCTCCAAACATCTGAGCATTCTCACTCCACGTTTTCTATACAAGCCCCTTATGTATTGCTCTTGCAGTAATCTAACGTGCATGTTAAAAAACCATGAAATTGAAGTTGCTTTTCTGAGTAACTCTCAGGAATGGATTTCAGTGACACTTTGCCTATCATCTCCCCGCCTCATTCCCACTTTGCTGCGCAGATGTGGTGGTTTCCCCATGCAAGACGCTTCTGTTAAACTAACAGTTTCTATTTCCATGAATTGAGCTTTCCCTATGCACGCAGTGTTAGGAAAACTGAAATGCGTTTTCTGAGCAAATGCACGACTCAATTTTCATGAAACTCGCCGTTTTTACTCTTATCCTGGTTCAATTTAATCCCAAAATCTGAGCATTCTCTCTCCACGTTTTGTGTACAAGCCCCTTATGTATTGCTCTTGCAGTACTCTAATGTGCAGGTTTAAAAGCCCTGAAATTTAATTTGCTTTTCTGAGAACGTTTCACGAATGGATTTCAATGACACTTTGCCTATCATCTCCTCTCCTCATTCCCACTTGCTTCGCCGAAGTGGTGGGTGCACCATGCATGGTGCTTCTGTTATAACTAACAGTTTCGACTTCCGTGAATTGAGCTTTGCCTATGCACGCAGGGTTAGGAAAAGTGAAATGCGTTTTCTGAGCAAATGCACGAATGAATCTTCATGAAACTCTCGGTGCTTTCTCTGCTCCACATTCTCTCTTTGCTCCCAACATCTGAACATTCTCTCTCCACGTTTTCTATACAAGCCCCTTATGTATTTCTCCTGCAGTACTCATACGTGCAGGTTGAAAAGTCCTGAAATTGAAGTTGCTTTTCTGCAAAAGTTTCACGAATAGATTTCAATGACACTACCCTAACATCTCCTCTCCTCATTCCCACTTTGCTCTGCTGATGTGGGGGTTGCACCATGCACGGTGCTTCTCTTATAACTAACAGTTTCTATTTCCATGAATTGAACTTTGCCTATGAACGCAGTGTTAGGAAAACTGAAATGCGTTTTCTCAGCAAATGCACGACTGAATCTTCATGAATCTCGTGGTATTTACTCTTTTCCTGGTTGTCACATTGGTCCGAACATCTGAGCATTCTCTCTCCACGTTTTCTATAAGAGCCCCTTATGTATTGCTCTTGCAGAACTCTAACGTGCATGTTGAAAGCCATGGAATTGAAGTTGCTTTTCTGAGTAACTCTCACGAATGGATTTCAGTGACACTTTGCCTATCATCTCCCCTCCTCATTCCCACGTTGCTGTGGAGATGTGGTGGTTTCACCATGCAAGGCGCTTCTGTTAAACTAACAATTTCTATTTCCATGAATTGAGCTTTCTATGCACGCAGTGTTAGGAAAACTGAAATGCGTTTTCTGAGCAAATGCACGACTGAATCTTCATGAAACTCACAGTATTTACTCTTTTCATGGTTGCCACTTTGCTCCCAACATCTGAGCTTCTCTCTCCACGTTTTCTATACAAGCCCCTTATGTATTGCTCTTGCAGTACTCTAACGTGAATGTTGAAAAGCCCTGAAATGGAAGTTACTTTTCTGGGAACCTTTAACGAATGGATTTCAATGACACTTTGCTTATCATCTCCCCTCCTCATTCCCACTTTTCTGCGCAGATTTGGTGGTTTCCCCATGCAAGGCGCTTCTCTTATAACTAACACTTTCGATTTCCGTGAATTGAGCTTTGCCTATGCACGCAGTGTTAAGAAAACTGAAATGCGTTTTCTAAGCAAATGCACTGTTGAATCATTATGAAACTCGCGGTGTTTTCTCTTTTCCTCATTCTCCTTTCCTCCCAACATCTGAGCATTATCTCTCCACGATTTCTATACAAGCCCCTTATGTATTGCTCTTGCAGTACTCTAACGTGCAGGCTGAGAAGGCCTGAAATTGAAGTTGCATTTCTGAGAACGTTTCACGAATGGATTTCAATGACACTTTGCCTATCATCTCCCCTCCTCATTCCCAATTTGCTCTGCTGATGTGGGGTTTGCCCCATGCACGGTGCTTCTGTTAAAACTAACAATTTTGAATTCCATGAATTGAACTTGCCTATGCACGCAATGTTAGGAAATCTAAAATGCGTTTTCTGAGCAAATGCACGACTGAATCTTCATGAAACCTGTAGTGCTCTCTGTATTCGTCGTTCTCACTTTGCTAAGAACATGTGAGCATTCTCTCTCCACGTTTTCTATACAAGCCCCTTATGTATTGCTCTTGCAGTAGTCTAACGTGCAGGTTGAGAAGACCTGAAATTGAAGTTGCTTTTCTGAGAATGTTTCAAGAATGGATTTCAATGACACTTTGCCTATCATCTCCCCTCCTCATTCCAAATTTGCTCTGCTGATGGGGGGTTGCACCATGAACGGTGCTTATGTTATAACTAACGTTTCGATTTCCATGAATTGAGCTTTGCCTATGCACGCATTGTTATGAAAACTGAAATGCGTTTTCTGAGCAAATGCACGACTGAATCTTCATGAAACTCGCGGGTTTTACTCTTGTCCTCATTCCCACTTTGCTCCAAACATCTGAGCATTCTCACTCCACGTTTTCTATACAAGCCCCTTATGTATTGCTCTTGCAGTACTCTAACGTGCATGTTAAAAAACCCTGAAATTGAAGTTGCTTTTCTGAGTAACTCTCAGGAATGGATTTCAGTGACACTTTGCCTATCATCTCCCCGCCTCATTCCCACTTTGCTGCGCAGATGTGGTGGTTTCCCCATGCAAGGTGCTTCTGTTAAACTAACAGTTTCTATTTCCATGAATTGAGCTTTCCCTATGCACGCAGTGTTAGGAAAACTGAAATGCGTTTTCTGAGAAAATGCACGACTCAATTTTCATGAAACTCGCCGTTTTTACTCTTTTCCTGATTCACAATTTAATCCCAAAATCTGAGCATTCTCTCTCCACGTTTTGTGTACAAACCCCTTATGTATTGCTCTTGCAGTACTCTAATGTGCAGGTTTAAAAGCCCTGAAATTGAAGTTGCTTTTCTGAGAACGTTTCACGAATGGATTTCAATGACACTTTGCCTATCATCTCCCCTCCTCATTCCCAATTTGCTCTGCTGATGTGGGGGTTGCCCCATGCACGGTGCTTCTGTTATAACTAACAGTTTCGATTTCCATGAATTGAGCTTTGCCTATGCACGCTGTGTTAGGAAAACTGAAATGCTTTTTCTGAGCAAATGCACGAATGAAACTTCATGAAACTCGCGGTGCTTTCTCTTTTCCTCTTTCTCTCTTTGCTCCCAACATCTGAACATTCTCTCTCCATGTTTTCTATACAAGCCCCTTATGTATTGCTCTTGCAGTACTCTAACGTGCATGTTTAAAAGCCCTGAAATTGAAGTTGATTTTCTGAGTAACTCTATCGAATGCATTTCAATGACACTTTGCCTTTCATCTCCTCTCCTCATTCCCAATTGCTATGCTGAAGGGGGAGTTGCACCAAGCTTGGTGCTTCTGTTAAATCCAACAGTTTTGATTTCCATGAATTGTGCTTTGTCTATGCACGCAGTGTTAGGAAATCTGAAATGCGTTTTCTGAGCAAATGCACGACTCAATCTTCATGAAACTCGCGGTTTTTACTCTTTTCTTGGTTCCCAATTGAATCCCAACATCTGAGCATTCTCTCTCCACGTTTTCTGTACAAGCCCCTTATGTATTGCTCTTGCAGTACTCTAAAGTGCAGGTTGAAAAGCCCTGAAATTGAAGTTGCTTTTCTCAAAAAGTTTCACAACTGGATTTCAATGACACTTTCCCTATCATCTCCCCTAGTCATTCCCACTTTGCTCTGCAGATGTGGGGGTTGCACCATGCATGGTGCTTCTGTTAAAACTAACAGTTTCGATTTCCATGAATTGCGCTTTGCCTATGCACGCAGTGTTAGGAAAACTGAAATGCGTTTTCTGAGCAAATGCACGACTGAATCTTCATGACACTCGTGGTGCTTTTTGTATTCCTCGTTCTCACTTTGCTCCGAACATCTGAATATTCTCTCTCCACGTTCTATACAAGCCCCTTATGTATTTCTCCTGCAGTACTCATACGTGCAGGTTGCAAAGCCCTGAAATTGAAGTTGCTTTTCTGCAAAAGATTCACGACTGGATTTCAATGACACTTTCCCTAACATCTCCCTTCCTCATTCCCACTTTGTTCCGCAGATATTGTGGTTGCAGCATGCACGGTGCTCTCTTATAACTAACAGTTTCGATTTCCGTGAATGGAGCTTTGCCTATGCATGCAGTGTTACGAAAATTGAAATGCGTTTTCTGAGCAAATGCTCGACTGAATCTTCATGAAACTCGCGGTGTTTACTGTTTTCCTCATTCCCACTTTGATCCCAACATCTGAGCATTCTCTCTCCACGTTTTCTATACAAGACCCTTATGTATTGCTCTTGCAGTACTCTAACGTGCAGGTTTAAAAGCCCTGAAATTGAAGTTGATTTTCTGAGTAACTCTATCGAATGCATTTCAATGACACTTTGCCTATCATCTCCTCTCCTCATTCCCAATTGCTATGCTGAAGGGGGAGTTGCACCATGCTTGGTGCTTCTGTTAAAACCAACAGTTTCGATTTCCATGAATTGTGCTTTGTCTATGCACGCAGTGTTAGAAAATCTGAAATGCGTTTTCTGAGCAAATGCACGACTCAATCTTCATGAAACTCGCGGTTTTTACTCTTTTCTTGGTTCCCAATTTAATCCCAAAATCTGAGCATTCTCTCTCCACGTTTTCTATACAAGCCCCTTATGAATTGGTCTTGCAGTTCTCTAACGTGCATGTTGAGAAGCCCTGAATTTGAAGCGGCTTTTCTGAAAACGTTTCACAACTGGATTTCAATGACACTTTCCCTATCATCTCCCCTACTCATGCCCACTTTGCACCTCAGATTTGGTGGTTGCAGTATTCACGGTGCTTCTGTTATAACTAACAGTTTCGATTTCCATGAATTGAGCTTTGCCTATGAACGCAGTGTTAGGAAAACTTAAATGCGTTTTCTGAGCAAATGCACGACTGAATCTTCATGAAACTCGCGGTATTTACTCTTTTCCTGGTTGCCACTTTGCTCCCAACATCTGAGTTTCTCTCTCCACGTTTTCTATACAAGCCCCTTATGTATTGCTCTTGCAGTACTCTAACGTGCATGTTGAAAAGCCCTGAAATGGAAGTTGCTTTTCTGAGAACGTTTCACGAATGGATTTCAATGACACTTTGCCTATCATCTCCCCTCCTCATTCCCACTTTGCTGCGCAGATGTGGTGGTTTCCCCATGCAAGGCGCTTCTGTTATAACTAACACTTTCGATTTCCGTGAATTGAGCTTTTCCTATGCACGCAGTGTTAAGAAACTGAAATGCGTTTTCTAAGCAAATGCACTGTTGAATCATTATGAAACTCGCGGTGTTTTCTCTTTTCCTCATTCTCCTTTGCTCCCAACATCTGAGCATTATCTCTCCACGATTTCTATACAAGCCCCTTATGTATTGCTCTTGCAGTACTCTAAAGTGCAGGCTGAGAAGGCCTGAAATTGAAGTTGCTTTTCTGAGAACGTTTCACGAATGGATTTCAATGACACTTTGCCTATCATCTCCCCTCCTCATTCCCAATTTGCTCTGCTGATGTGGGGGTTGCCCCATGCACAGTGCTTCTGTTATAACTAACAGTTTCGATTTCCATGAATTGAGCTTTGCCTATGCACGCAGTGTTAGGAAAACTGAAATGCTTTTTCTGAGCAAATGCACGACTGAATCTTCATGAAACTCGCTGTGCTTTTTCTTTTCCTCTTTCTCTCTTTGCTCCCAACATCTATACATTCTCTCTCCACGTTTTCTATACAAGCCCCTTATGTATTTCTCCTGCAGTACTCATACGTGCAGGTTGAAAAGTCCTGAAATTGAAGTTGCATTTCTGCAAAAGTTTCACGACTGAATACCAATGACACTTTCCCATACATCTCCCCTCCTCATTCCCACTTTGCTCCGCAGATGCTGTGGTTGCAGCATGCACGGTGCTTCTGTTAAAACTAACAGATTCTATTTCCATGAATTGAGCTTTGCCTATGCACGCAGTGTTAGGAAAACTGAAATGCGTTTTCTGAGCAAATTCACGACTGTATCTTCATGAAACTCGCGGTGCTTTCTCTTTTCCTCTTTCTCTCTTCGCTCGCAACATCTGAACATTCTCTCTCCACGTTTTCTATACAAGCCCCTTATGTATTTCTCCTGCAGTACTCATACGTGCAGGTTGAAAAGCCCTGAAATTGAAGTTGCATTTCAGCAAAAGTTTCACGACTGGATTCCAATGACACTTTCCCAAACATCTCCCCTCCTCATTCCCACGTTGCTCCGCAGATGTTGTGGTTGCAGCATGCACGGTGCTTCTGTTATAACTAACAATTTTGAATTCCATGAATTGAACTTTGCCTATGCACGCAATGTTAGGAAAACTAAAATGCGTTTTCTGAGCAAATGCACGACTGAATCTTCATGAAACCTGTAGTGCTCTCTGTATTCGTCGTTCTCACTTTGCTAAGAACATGTGAGCATTCTCTCTCCACGTTTTCTATACAAGCCCCTTATGTATTGCTCTTGCAGTACTCTAACGTGCAGGTTGAGAAGACCTGAAATTGAAGTTGCTTTTCTGAGAATGTTTCAAGAATGGATTTCAATGACACTTTGCCTATCATCTCCCCTCCTCATTCCCAATTTGCTCTGCTGACGGGGGGGTTGCACCATGAACGGTGCTTATGTTATAACTAACGTTTCGATTTCCATGAATTGAGCTTTGCCTATGCACGCAGTGTTAGGAAAACTGAAATGCGTTTTCTGAGCAAATGCACGACTGAATCTTCATGAAACTCGCAGGTTTTACTCTTGTCCTCATTCCCACTTTGCTCCAAACATCTGAGCATTCTCACTCCACGTTTTCTATACAAGCCCCTTATGTATTGCTCTTGCAGTACTCTAACGTGCATGTTAAAAAACCCTGAAATTGAAGTTGCTTTTCTGAGTAACTCTCAGGAATGGATTTCAGTGACGCTTTGCCTATCATCTCCCCGCCTCATTCCCACTTTGCTGCGCAGATGTGGTGGTTTCCCCATGCAAGGCGCTTCTGTTAAACTAACAGTTTCTATTTCCATGAATTGAGCTTTCCCTATGCACGCAGTGTTAGGAAAACTGAAATGCGTTTTCTGAGCAAAAGCACGACTCAATCTTCATGAAACTCGCGGTTTTTACTCTTTTCTTGGTTCCCAATTTAATCCCAAAATCTGAGCATTCTCTCTCCACGTTTTCTATACAAGCCCCTTATGAATTGGTCTTGCAGTACTCTAACGTGCATGTTGAGAAGCCCTGAATTTGAAGCTGCTTTTCTGAAAACGTTTCACAACTGGATTTCAATGACACTTTCCCTATCATCTCCCCTACTCATGCCCACTTTGCACCGCAGGTTTGGTGGTTGCAGTATTCACGGTGCTTCTGTTATAACTAACAGTTTCGATTTCCATGAATTGAGCTTTGCCTATGAACGCAGTGTTAGGAAAACTGAAATGCGTTTTCTGAGCAAATGCACGACTGAATCTTCATGAAACTCGCGGTATTTACTCTTTTCCTGGTTGCCACTTTGCTCCCAACATCTGAGCTTCTCTCTCCACTTTTTCTATACAAGCCCCTTATGTATTGCTCTTGCAGTACTCTAACGTGCATGTTGAAAAGCCCTGAAATGGAAGTTGCTTTTCTGAGAACGTTTCACGAATGGATTTCAATGACACTTTGCCTATCATCTCCCCTCCTCATTCCCACTTTGCTTCGCAGATGTGGTGGTTTCCCCATGCAAGGCGCTTCTGTTATAACTAACACTTTCGATTTCCGTGAATTGAGCTTTGCCTATGCACGCAGTGTTAAGAAAACTGAAATGCGTTTTCTAAGCAAATGCACTGTTGAATCATTATGAAACTCGCGGTGTTTTCTCTTTTCCTCATTCTCCTTTGCTCCCAACATCTGAGCATTATCTCTCCACGATTTCTATACAAGCCCCTTATGTATTGCTCTTGCAGTACTCTAAAGTGCAGGCTGAGAAGGCCTGAAATTGAAGTTGCTTTTCTGAGAACGTTTCACGAATGGATTTCAATGACACTTTGCCTATCATCTCCCCTCCTCATTCCCAATTTGCTCTGCTGATGTGGGGGTTGCCCCATGCACACTGCTTCTGTTATAACTAACAGTTTCGATTTCCATGAATTGAGCTTTGCCTATGCACGCAGTGTTAGGAAAACTGAAATGCTTTTTCTGAGCAAATGCACGACTGAATCTTCATGAAACTCGCTGTGCTTTTTCTTTTCCTCTTTCTCTCTTTGCTCCCAACATATGTACATTCTCTCTCCACGTTTTCTATACAAGCCCCTTATGTATTTCTCCTGCAGTACTCATACGTGCAGGTTGAAAAGCCCTGAAATTGAAGTTGCATTTCTGCAAAAGTTTCACGACTGGATACCAATGACACTTTCCCATACATCTCCCCTCCTCATTCCCACTTTGCTCCGCAGATGCTGTGGTTGCAGCATGCACGGTGCTTCTGTTAAAACTAACAGATTCTATTTCCATGAATTGAGCTTTGCCTATGCACGCAGTGTTAGGAAAACTGAAATGCGTTTTCTGAGCAAATGCACGACTGTATCTTCATGAAACTCGCGGTGCTTTCTCTTTTCCTCTTTCTCTCTTCGCTCTCAACATCTGAACATTCTCTCTCCACGTTTTCTATACAAGCCCCTTATGTATTTCTCCTGCAGTACTCATACGTGCAGGTTGAAAAGCCCTGAAATTGAAGTTGCATTTCAGCAAAAGTTTCACGACTGGATTCCAATGACACTTTCCCAAACATCTCCCCTCCTCATTCCCACGTTGCTCTGCAGATGTTGTGGTTGCAGCATGCACGGTGCTTCTGTTATAACTAACAATTTTGAATTCCATGAATTGAACTTGCCTATGCACGCAATGTTAGGAAAACTAAACTGCGTTTTCTGAGCAAATGCACGACTGAATCTTCATGAAACCTGTAGTGCTCTCTGTATTCTTCGTTCTCACTTTGCTAACAACATGTGAGCATTCTCTCTCCACGTTTTCTATACAAGCCCCTTATGTATTGCTCTTGCAGTAGTCTAACGTGCAGGTTGAGAAGACCTGAAATTGAAGTTGCTTTTCTGAGAATGTTTCAAGAATGGATTTCAATGACACTTTGCCTATCATCTCCCCTCCTCATTCCCAATTTGCTCTGCTGACGGGGGGGTTGCACCATGAACGGTGCTTATGTTATAACTAACGTTTCGATTTCCATGAATTGAGCTTTGCCTATGCACGCAGTGTTAGGAAAACTGAAATGCGTTTTCTGAGCAAATGCACGACTGAATCTTCATGAAACTCGCAGGTTTTACTCTTGTCCTCATTCCCACTTTGCTCCAAACATCTGAGCATTCTCACTCCACGTTTTCTATACAAGCCCCTTATGTATTGCTCTTGCAGTACTCTAACGTGCATGTTAAAAAACCCTGAAATTGAAGTTGCTTTTCTGAGTAACTCTCAGGAATGGATTTCAGTGACGCTTTGCCTATCATCTCCCCGCCTCATTCCCACTTTGCTGCGCAGATGTGGTGGTTTCCCCATGCAAGGCGCTTCTGTTAAACTAACAGTTTCTATTTCCATGAATTGAGCTTTCCCTATGCACGCAGTGTTAGGAAAACTGAAATGCGTTTTCTGAGCAAATGCACGACTCAATTTTCATGAAACTCGCCGTTTTTACTCTTTTCCTGGTTCACAATTTTATCCCAAAATCTGAGCATTCTCTCTCCACGTTTTGTGTACAAACCCCTTATGTATTGCTCTTGCAGTACTCTAATGTACAGGTTTAAAAGCCCTGAAATTTAATTTGCTTTTCTGAGAACGTTTCACGAATGGATTTCAATGACACTTTGCCTATCATCTCCCCTCCTCATTCCCACTTGCTTCGCCGAAATGGTGGGTGCACCATGCATGGTGCTTCTGTTATAACTAACAGTTTCGACTTCCGTGAATTGAGCTTTGCCTATGCACGCAGGTTTAGGAAAAGTGAAATGCGTTTTCTGAGCAAATGCACCAATGAATCTTCATGAAACTCTCGGAGCTTTCTCGTCTCCACATTCTCTCTTTGCTCCCAACATTTGAACATTCTCTCTCCACGTTTTCTATACAAGCCCCTTATGTATTTCTCCTGCAGTACTCATACGTGCAGGTTGAAAAGTCCTGAAATTGAAGTTGCTTTTCTGCAAAAGTTTCACGACTGGATTTCAATGACACTACCCTAACATCTCCTCTCCTCATTCCCACTTTGCTCTGCTGATGTGGGGGTTGCACCATGCACGGTGCTTCTGTTATAACTAACAGTTTCGATTTCCATGAAGTGAGCTTTCCCTAAGCACGCAGTGTTAGGAAAACTAAAATGCGTTCTCTGAGCAAATGCACGACTGAATCTTCATGAACCTCGCGGTGTTTACTGTTTTCTTCATTCCCACTTTGCTCCCAACATCTGAGCATTCTCTCTCCACGTTTTCTATACAAGCCCCTTATGTATTGCTCTTGCAGTACTCTAACGTGCAGGTTTAAAAGCCCTGAAATTGAAGTTGCACCTCTGAGTAACTCTCACAAATGGATTTCAATGACACTTTGCCTATCATCTCCCCTCTCATTCCCAATTAACTCTGCTGAAGTGGGGGTTGCACCATGCACTGTGCTTCTGTTTCAACTAACAGTTTCGATTTCCATGAATTGAGCTTTGCCTATGCACGCAGTGTTAGGAAAACTGAAATGCGTTTTCTGAGCAAATACACGACTGAATCTTTATGAAACTCGCGGAGTTTACTGTTTTCCTCATTCCCACTTTGCTGTCCACATCTGAGCATTCTCTCTTCACGTTTTCTATACAAGCCCCTTATATATTGCTCTTGCAGTACTCTAACGTGCATGTTGAACACCCATGAAATTGAAGTTGCTTTTCTGAGTAACTCTCACGAATGGATTTCAGTAACACTTTGCCTATCATCTCCCCTCCTCATTCCCACTTTGATGCGCAGATGGGGAGGTTTCACAATGCAAGGCCCTTCTGTTAATCTAACAATTTCTATTTACATGAATTGAGCTTTCCCTATACACGCAGAGTTAGGAAAACTGAAATGCGTTTTCTAAGCAAATGCACGACTCAATCTTCATGAAACTCGCGGTTTTTACTCTTTTCTTGGTTCCCAATTTAATCCCACCATCTGAGCATTCTCTCTCCACGTTTTCTATACAAGCCCCTTAGGTATTGCTCCTGCAGTACTCTAACGTGCAGGTTGAAAAGCCCTGAAATTGAACTTGCTTTTCTGAGAACGTTTCACGAATGGATTTCAATGACACTTTGCCTATCATCTCCCCTCCTCATTCCCACTTTGCTTCGCAGATGTGGTGGTTGTACCATGCATGGTGCTTCTGTTATAACTAACAGTTTCGATTTCTGTGAATTGAGCTTTGCCTATGCACGCAGTGTTAGGAAAAGTGAAATGCCTTTTCTGAGCAAATGCACGATTGAATCTTCATGAAACTCACGGTATTTACTGTTTTCCTCATTACCACTTTGCTCCCAATATCTGAGCATTCTCTCTCCACGTTTTCCATACAAGCCCCTTATGTATTGCTCTTGCAGTACTCAAACGTGCAGGTTGAAAAGCCCTGAAATTGAAGTTAATTTCTGAGTAACTCTCACGAATGGATTTCAATGACACTTTGCCTATCATCTCCCCTCCTCATTTCGAATTTGCTCTGCTGATTTGGGGGTTGCCCTATGCACGGTGCTTCTGTTATAACTAACAGTTTCGATTTCCATGAATTGAGCTTTCCTTATGCACGCAATGTTAGAAAAACTGAAATGCTTTTTCTGAGCAAATGCACGACTGAATCTTCATGAAACTCGCGGTGCTTTCTCTTTTCCTCTTTCTCTCTTTGCTCCCAACATCTGAACATTCTCTCTCCATGTTTTGTATACAAACCCCTTATGTATTGCTCTTGCAGTACTCTAAAGTGCATGTTGAAAACCCATGAAATTGAAGTTGCTTTTCTGAGTAACTCTCACGAATGGATTTCAGTGACACGTTGCCTATCATCTCCCCTCCTCATTCCCACTTTGCTGCGCGGATGTGGTGGTTTCACCATGCAAGGCGCTTCTGTTAAACTAACAGTTTCTATTTCCTTGAATTGAGCTTTCCCTATGCACGCAGTGTTAGGAAAACTGAAGTGCGTTTTCTAAGCAAATGCACGACTCAATCTTCATGAAACTCGCCGTTTTTACTCTTTTCCTGGTCCCAATTTAATCCCAACATCTGAGCATTCTCTCTCCACGTTTTCTATACAAGCCCCTTAGGTATTGCTCTTGCAGTACTCTAACGTGCAGGTTGAAAAGCCCTGAAATTGAAGTTCCTTTTCTGAGAACGTTTCCCAAATGGACTTCAATGACACTTTGCCTATCATCTCCCCTCCTCATTCCCACTTTGTTTCGCCGATGTGGTGGTTGTACAATGCATGGTGCTTCTGTTATAACTAACAGTTTCGATTTCCGTTAATTGAGCTTTGCCTATGCACGCAGTGTTAGGAAAAGTGAAATGCCTTTTCTGAGCAAATGCACGACTGAATCTTCATGAAACTCGCGGTGTTTACTGTTTTCCTCTTTCTCTCTATGCTCTCAACATCTGAACATTCTCTCTCCATGTTTTCTATACAAGCCCCTTATGTATTGCTCTTGCAGTACTCTAAGATGCAGGTTGAAATGCCCTGAAATTGAAGTTGCTTTTCTGAGTAACTCTAACAAATGGATTTCAATGACACTTTGCTATCATCTCCCGTCCTCATTCCCAATTGCTCTGCTGAAGGAGGGGTTGCACCATGCACGGTGCTTCTGTTCTAACTAACAATTTCGATTTCCATGAATTTAGCTTTGCCTATGCACGCAGTGTTAGGAAAACTGAAATGCGTTTTCTGAGCAAATGCACGACTGAATCTTCATGAAACTCGCCGTCCTTTCTCTTTTCCTCTTTCTCTCTTTCCTCTCAACATCTGAACATTCTCTCTCCACGTTTTCTATACAAGCCCCTTATGTATTGCTCTTGCAGTACTCTAACGTGCAGGTTGAAAAGCCCTGAAATTGAAGTTGATTTTCTGATTAACTCTCACGAATGGATTTCAATGACACTTTGCCTATCATCTACCCTCCTCATTCCCAATTGCCCTGCTGAAGGGGGGGTTGCACCATTCATGGTGCTTCTGCTAAAACCAACAGTTTCGATTTCCAGGAATTGTGCTTTGCCTATGCACGCAGTGTTAGGAAAAGTGAAATGCATTTTCTGAGCAAATGCACTGTTGAATCTTCATGAAACTCGCGGTTTTTTCTCTTTTCCTCGTTCTCACTTTGCTCCCAACATCTGAACATTCTCTCTCCACGTTTTCTGTACAGGCCCCTTATGTATTGCTCTTGCAGTACTCTAACCTGGATGTTGAAAAGTCCTGAAATTGAAGTTGCTTTTTGAAAAAGTTTCACACATGGATTTCAATGACACTTTCCCTATCATCTCCACTACTCATTCCCACTTTGCTCTGTAGATGTGGGGGTTTCACCATGCAAGGAGCTTCTGTTAAACTAATAGTTTCTATTTCCATGAATTGATCTTTCCCTATGCACGCAGTGTTAGGAAAACTGAAGTGCGTTCTCTCAGCAAATGCACGACTCAATCTTCATGAAACTCGCGGTTTTTACCCTTGTCCTGGATCCCAATTTAATCCCAACATCTGAGCATTCCCTCTCCACGTTTTCTATACAAGCCCCTTATGTATTGCTCTTCCAGTACTCTAACGTGCAGGTTGAAAAGCCCTGGAATTGAAGTTGCTTTTCTGAGTAACTCTCACGAATGGATTTCAATGACACTTTGCCTATCATCTCCCCTCCTCATTCCCACTTAGCTGCGCAGATGTGGTGGTTTCCCCATGCAAGGCGCTTCTGTTATAACTAACACTTTCGATTTCCATGAATTGAGCTTTGCCTATGCACGCAGTGTTAAGAAAACTGAAATGCGTTTTCTAAGCAAATGCACTGTTGAATCATTATGAAACTCGCGGTTTTTTCTCTTTTCCTCATTCTCCTTTGCTCCCAACATCTGAGCATTATCTCTCTACGATTTCTATACAAGCCCCTTATGTATTGCTCTTTCAGTACTCTAACGTGCAGGTTGAGAAGGCCTGTAATTGAAGTTGCTTTTCTGAGAACGTTTCACGAATGGATTTCAATGACACTTTGCCTATCATCTCCTCTCCTCATTCCTACTTTGCTCTGCTGATGTGGGGGTTGCAACATGAACGGTGCTTGTGTTATAACTAAGTTTCGATTTCCATGAAGTGAGCTTTCCCTAAGCATGCAGTGTTAGGAAAACTAAAATGAGTTCTCTGAGCAAATGCACGACTGAATCTTCATGAAACTCGTGGTGTTTACTGTTTTCTTCATTCCCACTTTGCTCCCAACATCTGAGCATTCTCTCTCCACGTTTTCTATACAACCCCTTATGTATTGCTCTTGCAGTACTCTAACGTGCAGGTTGAGAAGCCCTGAAATTGAAGTTGCATTTCTGAGTAACTCTCACGAATGGATTTCAATGACACTTTGCCTATCATCTCCCCTCTCATTCCCAATTAGCTCTGCTGAATTGGGGGTTGCACCATGCACTGTGCTTCTGTTATAACTAACAGTTTCGATTTCCATGAATTGAGCTTTGCCTATGCACGCAGTGTTAGGAAAAGTGAAATGCGTTTTCTGAGCAAATGCACGACTGAATCTTTATGAAACTCACGGAGTTTACTGTTTTCCTCATTCCCACTTTGCTGCCCACATCTGAGCATTCTCTCTTCACGTTTTCTATACAAGCCCCTTATGTATTGCTCTTGCAGTACTCTAACGTGCATGTTGAACACCCATGAAATTGAAGTTGCTTTTCTGAGTAACTCTCACGAATGCGTTTCAGTGACACTTTCCCTATCATCTCCCCTCCTCATTCCCACTTTGCTGCGCAGATGTGGTGGTTTCACCATGCAAGACGCTTCTGTTAAACTAACAATTTCTATTTCCATGAATTGAGCTTTCCCTATGAACGCAGTGTTAGGAAAACTGAAATGCATTTTCTGAGCAAATGCACGACTCAATCTTCATGAAACTCGCGGTTTGTACTCTTTTCTTGGTTCCCAATTTAATCCCAATATCTGAGCTTTCTCTCTCCACGTTTTCTATGCACGCCCCTTAGGTATTGCTCCTGCAGTACTCTAACGTGCAGGTTGAAAAGCCCTGAAATTGAAGTTGCTTTTCTGAGAACGTTTCACGAATGGATTTCAATGACACTTTGCCTATCATCTCCCCTCCTTATTCCCACTTTGCTTCGCCGATGTGGTGGTTGTACCATGCATGGTGGTTGTGTTATAACTAACAGTTACGATTTCTGTGAATTGAGCTTTGCCTATGCACACAGTGTTAGGAAAAGTGAAATGCCTTTTCTGAGCAAATGCACGATTGAAACTTCATGAAACTCGCGGTGTTTACTGTTTTCCTCATTCCCACTTGGCTCCCAACATCTGAGCATTCTCTCTCCACGTTTTCTATACAAGCCCGTTATGTATTGCTCTTGCAGTACTCTAACGTGCATGTTGAGAAGCCCTGAATTTGAAGCTGCTTTTCTGAAAACGTTTCACAACTGGATTTCAATGACACTTTCCCTATCATCTCCCCTCCTCATTCCCACTTTGCTCCGCAGATTTGGTGGTTGCAGCATTCACGGTGCTTTTGTTATAACTAACAGTTCCGATTTCCATGAATTGAGCTTTGCCTATGCACGCAGTGTTAGGAAAACTGAAATGCGTTTTCTGATCAAATGCACGACTGAATCTTCATGAATCTCGCGGTATTTACTCTTTTCCTGGTTGCCACTTTGCTCCCAACATCTGAGCTTCTCTCTCCACGTTTTCTATACAAGCCCCTTATGTATTGCACTTGCAGTACTCTAACGTGCAGGTTGAAAAGCCCTGAAATTGAAGTGGCTTTTCTGAGTAACTCTCACGAATGGATTTCAATGACATTTTGCCTATCATCTCCCCTCTCATTCCCAATTAGCTCTGCTGATGTGGTGGTTGCACCATGCACTGTGCTTCTGTTATAACTAACAGTTTCGATTTCCATGAATTGAGCTTTGCCTAGGCACGCAGTGTTAGGAAAACTGAAATGCGTTTTCTGAGCAAATGCACTACTGAATCTTTATGAAACTCGAGGAGTTTACTGTTTTCCTCATTCCCACTTTGCTGCCCACATATAAGCATTCTCTCTTCACGTTTTCTATACAAGACACTTATGTATTGCTCTTGCAGTACTCTAACGTGCATGTTGAAAACCGATGAACTTGAAGTTGCTTTTCTGAGTAACTCTCACGAATGGATTTCAGTAACACATTGCCTATCATCTCCTCTCCTCATTCCCACTTTGCTGCGCAGATGTGGAGGTTTCACCATGCAAGGCGCTTCTGTTAATCTAACAATTTCTATTTCCATGAATTGAGCTTTCCCTATGCACGCAGTGTTAGGAAAACTGAAATGCGTTTTCTGAGCAAATGCACGACTCAATCTTCATGAAACTCGCGGTTTTTACTCTTTTCTTGCTTCCCAATTTAATCCCAACATCTGAGCATTCTCTCTCCACGTTTTCTATACAAGCCTCTTAGGTATTGCTCCTGCAGTACTCTAAGAAGTTGCTTTTCTGAGTAACTCTCACGAATGGATTTCAGTGACACTTTGCCTATCATCTCCCCTCCTCCTTCCCACTTTGCTGCGTAGATGTGGTGGTTTCACCATGCAAGGTGCTTCTGTTAAACTAACAGTTTCTATTTCCATGAATTGAGCTTTCCCTATGCACGCAGTGTTAGGAAAACTGAAGTGCGTTTTCTAAGCAAATGCACGACTCAATCTTCATGAAACTCGCCGTTTTTACTCTTTTCCTGGTCCCAATTTAATCCCAACATCTGAGCATTCTCTCTCCACGTTTTCTATACAAGCCCCTTAGGTATTACTCTTGCAGTACTCTAATGTGCAGGTTGAAAAGCCCTGAAATTGAAGTTCCTTTTCTGAGAACGTTTCCCAAATGGATTTCAATGACACTTTGCCTATCATCTCCCCTCCTCATTCCCACTTTGTTTCGCCGATGTGGTGGTTGCACAATGCATGGTGCTTCTGTTATAACTAACAGTTTCGATTTCCGTGAATTGAGCTTTGCCTATGCACACAGTGTTAGGAAAAGTGAAATGCCTTTTCTGAGCAAATGCACGACTGAATCTTCATGAAACTCACAGTATTTACTCTTTTCCTGGTTGCCATTTGGCTCCCAACATCTGAGCATTCTCTCTCCACGTTTTCTATACAAGCCCCTTATGTATTGCTCTTTCAGTACTCTAACGTGCATGTTGAAAAGACCTGAAATGGAAGTTGCTTTTCTGAGAACGTTTCACGAATGGATTTCAATGACACTTTGCCTATCATCTCCCCTCCTTATTTCCACTTTGCTGCGGAGATGTGGTGGTTTCACCATGCAAGGCGCTTCTTTTATAACTAACAGTTTCCATTTCCGTGAATTGAGCCTTACCTATGCACGCACTGTTAGGAAAACTGAAGTGCGTTTTCTCAGCAAATGCACGACTGAATCTTCATGAAACTCGCGGAGTTTACTGTTTTCCTCATTCCCACTTGTTCCCCACATCGGAGCATTCTCTCTTCACGTTTTCTATACAAGCCCCTTATGTATTGCTCTTGCAGTACTCTAACGTGCATGTTGAGAAGCCCTGAAATTGAAGTTGCTTTTCTGAAACCGTTTCACGACTGGATTTCAATTCACTTTACCCATCATCTCCCCTACTCATTCCCACTTTGCTCCGCAGACGTGGTGCTTCCACCATGCACGGTGCTTCTGTTATAACTAACAGTTTCAATTTCCAAAAATTGAGCTTTGCCTATGCACGCAGTGTTAGGAAAACTGAAATGCGTTTTCTGAGCAAATGCACGACTGAATCTTCATGAAACTCGCGGTATTTACTCTTTTCCTGGTTGCCCCTTTGCTCCCAACATCTGAGCTTCTCTCCCCACGTTTTCTATACAAGCCCCTTATGTATTGCTCTTGTACTACTCTAACGTGCATGTTTAAAAGCCCTGATATGGAAGTTGCTTTTCTGAGAACGTTTCAGGAATGGATTTCAATGACACTTTGCCTATCATCTCCCCTCCTCATTCCAACTTTGCTGCGCAGTTGTGGTGGTTTCCCCATGCAACGCGCTTCTTTTAAACTAACAGTTTCTATTTCCATGAATTGAGCTTTCCCTATGCACGCAGTGTTAGGAAAACTGAAGTGCGTTTTCTCAGCAAATGCACGACTCAGTCTTCATGAAACTCGCGGTTTTTACTCTTTTCCTATTTTCATGAATTGAGTTTTCCCTATGCACGCAGTGTTAGAAAAACTGAAATGCTTTTTCTGAGCAAATGCACGACTGAATCTTCATGAAACTCGCGGTGCTTTCTCTTTTCCTCTTTCTCTCTTTGCTCCCAACATCTGAACATTCTCTCTCCACGTTTTCTATACAAGCCCCTTATGTATTGCTCTTGCAGTACTCTAACGTGCAGGTTTAAAAACCCTGAAATTGAAGTTGATTTTCTGAGTAACCCTCACGAATGGATTTCAATGACACTATGCCTATCATCTCCACTCCTCATTCCCACTTTGCTCTGCATATGTGGGGGTTGCACCATACATGGTGCTTCTGTTAAAACTAACAGTTTCGTTTTCCAGGAATTGCACCATGCCTATGCATGCAGTGTTAGGAAAACTGAAATGCTTATTCTGAGCAAATGCACTGTTGAATCTTCATGAAACTCGCGGTGTTTTCTCTTTTCCTCGTTCTCACTTTGCTACCAACATCTGAACATTCTCTCTCCCCGTTTTCTCTACAAACCCCTTATATATTTCTCATTCAGTACTCATACGTGCAGGTTGAAAAGCCCTGAAATTGAAGCTGCTTTTCTGCAAAAGTTTCACGACTGGAATTCAATGACACTTTCCCTAACATCTCCCTTCCTCATTCACACTTTGCTCCGCAGATGTTGTGGTGGCAGCATGCACGGTGCTTCTGTTATAACTAACAATTTCGATTTCCATGAATTGAGCTTTGCCTATGCACGCAGTGTGAGGAAAACTGAAATGCGTTTTCTGAGCAAATGCACGACTGAATCTTCATGAAACTCGCAGTATTTACTCTCTTCCTGGTTGCCACTTTGCTCCCAACATCTGAGCATTCTCTCTCCACGTTTTCTATACAAGCCCCTTATGTATTGCTCTTACAGTACTCTAACGTGCATCTTGAAAAGCCATGAAATTGAAGAGGCTTTTCTGAGTAACTCTCACGAATGGATTTCAATGACACTTTGCCTATCATCTCCCCTCCTCATTCCCACTTTGCTGCGCAGATGTGGTGGTTTCACCATGCAAGGGACTTCTCTTAAACTAACAATTTCTATTTCCATGAATAGAGCTTCCCTATACACGCAGTGTTAGGAAAACTAAAATGCGTTTTCTGAGCAAATGAACTGTTGAATCTTTATGAAACTCGTGGTGCTTTCTGTATTCCTCATTCTCACTTTGCTCCCAACATCTGAGCATTCTCTCTCCACGTTCTCTATACAAGCCACTTATGCATTGCTCTTGCAGTACTCTAACGTGCTGGGAGAAAAGCCCTGAAATTGAAGTTGATTTTCTGAGTAACTCTCACGAATGGATTTCAATGACACTTTCCCAAACATCTCCCCTCCTCATTCCCACTTTGCTCCACAGATGTTGTGGTTCCAGCATGCACGGTGCTTCTGTTATAACTAACAGTTTCTATTTCCATGTATTGAGCTTTGCCTATGCACGCAGTGTCGGGAAAACTAAAATGCGTTTTCTGAGCAAATGCACGACTGATTCTTCATGAAACTCGCGGTGTTTACTGTTTTCCTCATTCCCACTTTGCTACCAACATCTGAGCATTTTCTCTCCACGTTTTCTATACAAGCCACATATGTATTGCTCCTGCAGTACTCTAAAGTGCAGGTTGAAAAGGCCTGAAATTGAAGTTGCTTTTCTGAGAACGTTTCACGAATGGATTTCAATGACACTTTCCCTAACATCTCCTTCCTCATTCCCACTTTGCTCCGCAGATGTTGTGGATGCAGCATACACGGTGCTTCTGTTATAACTAACAGTTTCTCTTTCCATGAATTGAGCTTTGCCTATGCACGCAGTGTTAGGAAAACGGAAATGCGTTTTCTGAGCAAATGCACGACTGAATCTTCATGACACTCGCAGTATTTTCTCTTTTCCTGTTTGCCACTTTGCTCCCAACATCTGTGCATTCTCTCTCCACGTTTTCTATACAAGCCCCTTATGTATTGCTCTTGAGTACTCTAACGTGCATGTTGAAAAGCCCTGAAATTGAAGTTGATTTTCTGAGTAACTCTCACGACTGGATTTCAATGACACTTTCCCTAACATCTCCCTTCCTCATTCTCACTTTCCTCCGCAGATGTTGTGGTTGCAGCATGCACGGTGCTTCTGTTTTAACTAACAGTTTCGATTTCCATGAATGCAGCTTTGCCTATGCACGCAGTGTTAGGAAAACTGAAATGTGTTTTCTGAGCAAATGCACGACTGAATCTTCATGAACCTAGCGGTGGTTTCTCCTTTCCTCGTTGTCACTTTGCTCCCAAGATCTGAACATTCTCTCTCCACGTTTTCTGTACAGGTCCCTTATATATTGCTCTTGCAGTACTCTAACCTGCAGGTTGAAAAGGCCTGAAATTGAAGTTCCCTTTCTGAGAACGTTTCACAACTGTATTTCAATGAGACTTTCCCTATCATCTCCCCTACTCATTCCCACTCTGCTCTGCAGATGTGGGGGTTGCACAATGCATGGTGCTTCTGTTAAAACTAACACTTTCGATTTCCATGAATTGAGCTTTGCCTTTGCATGCAGTGTTAGGAAAACTGAAATGCGTTTTCGGAGCAAATGCACTACTGAATCTTTATGAAACTCGTGGTGCTTTCTCTTTTCCTCTTTCTCTCTTTGCTCCCAACATCTGAACATTCTCTCGCCAAGTTTTCTATACAAGCCCCTTATGTATTGCTCTTGCAGTACTCTAACGTGCATGTTGAAAAGCCATGAAATTGAAGTTGATTTTCTGAGTAACTCTCAGGAATGGATTTCAATGACACTATGCCTATCATCTCCCCTCTTCATTCCCACTTTGCTCCGGAGATGTTGTGGTTGCAGCATGCACGGTGCTTCTGTTATAACTAACAGTTTCTAGTTCCATGAATTGAGCTTTACCTATGCACGCAGTTTTAGGAAAACTGAAATGCGTTTTCTGAGCAAATGGACGACTGAATCTTCATGAAACTCGCGGTGCTTTCTCTTTTCCTCTTTCTCTCTTTGCTCCCAACATCTGAACATTCTCTCTCCACGTTTTCTATACAAGCCCCTTATGTATTGCACTTGCAGTACTCTAACGTGCTGGTTTAAAAGCCCTGAAATTGAAGTTGATATTCTGAGAACGTTTCACCAATGGATTTCAATGACACTTTGCCTATCATCTCCCCTCCTCATTCCCAATTTGCTCTACTGATGTGGGGATTGCACCATGAACAGTGCTTCTGTTATAACTAACAGTTTCGATTTCCAAGTACAGAGCTTTGCCTATCCACGCAGTGTTAGGAAAACTAAAATGAGTTCTCTCAGCAAATGCACGACTGAATCTTCATGAAACTCGCGGTGCTTTCTCTTTTCCTCTTTCTCTCTTTGCTCCCAACATCTGAACACTCTCACCACGTTTTGTATAGGAGACCCTTATGTATTGCTCTTGCAGTACTCTAACGTGCATGTTTAAAAGCCCTGAAATTTAAGTTGTTTTTCTGAGTAACTCTCACGAATGGATTTCAAAGACACTATGCCTATCATCTCCGCTACTCATTCCCACTTTGCTCTGCAGATGTGGCGGTTGCACCATGCATGGTGCTTCTGTGAAAACTAACAGTTTCGATTTCCATGAATTGAGCTTTGCCTATGCACGCAGTATTAGGAAAACTGAAATGCGTTTTCTGAGCAAATGCACGACTGAATCTTCTTGAAACTCGCGGCATTTTCTCTTTTCCTCGTTCTCACTTTGCTCCCAACATCTGATCATTCTGTCTCCACGTTTTCTATACAAGCCACTTATGTATTGCTCTTGCGGTACTCTAACGTGCAGATTGAAAAGGCCTGAAATTGAAGTTGCTTTTCTGAGAACGTTTCACGAATGGATTTCAATGATTCTTTCCCTATCATCTCCCATCCTCATTCCCACTTTGTTCTGCTGATGTTGTGGTTGCAGCATGCGGTGCTTCTGTTATAACTAACAGTTTCGATTTCCATGCGTTGAGCTTTGCCTATACACGCAGTGTTAGGAAAACTAAAATGCGTTTTCTGAGCAAATGCACGACTGAATCTTCATGAAACTCGTGGTGCTTTCTGTATTCCTCGTTCTCACTTTGCTGCCAACATCTGAGCATTCTCTCTCCACGTTTTTTGTACAACTTCCTTATGTATTGCTCTTGCAGTACTCTAACGTGCAGATTGAAAAGCCCTTAAATTGAAGTTGCTTTTCTGCAAAAGTTTCACGACTGGATTTGAATGACACTTTCGCTAACATCTCCCCTCCTCATTCCCACTTTGCTCTGCTAATGTGGGTGTTGCACCATGCACGGTGCTTCTGTTATAAGTAACAATTTCGATTTCCATGAATTGAGCTTTGCCTATGCACGCAGTCTTAGGAAAACTAAAATGCATTTTCTGAGCAAATGCACGACTGAATCTTCATGAAACTCGTGGTGCTTTCTGTATTCCTCGTTCTCACTTTGCTCCCAACATCTGAGCATTCTCTTTCCACGTTTTCTATACAAGCCACTTATGCATTGCTCTTGCAGTACTCTAACATGCAGGTTGAAAAGCCCTGAAATTGAAGTTGCTTTTCTGAAAACGTTTCACGACTGGAATTCAATGACACTTTACCTATCATCTCCCCTACTCATTCTCACTTTGCTCCGCAGATGTGGTGGTTCCAACATGCACGGTGCTTCTGTTATAACTAACAGTTTCGATTTCCATGAATTTAGCTTTGCCTATGCACGCAGTGTCAGAAAAACTAAAATGCGTTTTCTGAGCAAATGCACGACTGAATCTTCATGAAACTCGCAGTATTTACTCTTTTCCTGGTTGCACTTTGCTCCCAACATCTGAGCATTCTCTCTCCACGTTTTCTATACAAGCCCCTTATGTATTGCTCTTGCAGTCCTCTAACGTGCATGTTGAAAAGCCATGAAATTGAAGAGGCTTTTCTGAGTAACTCTCACGAATGGATTTCAATGACACTTTGCCTATCATCTCCCCTCCTCATTCCCACTTTGCTGCGCAGATGTGGTGGTTTCACCATGCAAGGCGCTTCTGTTAAACTAACAATTTCTATTTCCTTGAATTGAGCTTTGCCTATGCACGCAGTATTAGGAAAACTGAAATGCGTTTTCTGAGCAAATGCACGACTCAATCTTCATGAAACTCGCGGTGTTTTCTCTTTTCCTCGTTCTCACTTTGCTCCCAACATCTGAGCATTCGTTCTCCACGTTTTCTATACAAGCCCCTTATGTAATGCTCTTGCAGTACTCTAACGTGCAGGTTGAGAAGGACTAAAATTGAAGTTGCTTTTCTGAGAAAGTTTTACGAATGGATTTCAATGACACTTTGCCTATGATCTCCCCTCCACATTCCTACTTTGCTTTGCTTAATTGGGGGTTGCACCATGCACGGTGCTTCTGTTATAAGTAACAATTTCGATTTCCATGAATTGAGCTTTGCCTATGCACGCACTGTTAGGAAAACTAAAATGCGTTTTCTGAGCAAATGCACGACTGAGTCTTCATAAAACTCGTGGTGCTTTCTGTATTCCTCATTCTCACTTTGTTACCAACATCTGAGCATTTTCTCTCCACGTTTATTATACAAGCCACTTATGTATTGCTCTTGCAGTACTCTAAAGTGCAGGTTGAAAAGGCCTGAAATTGAAGTTCCTTTTCTGGGAACGTTTCACGAATGGATTTCAATGACACTTTGCCTATCATCTCCCCTCCTCATTCCCAATTTGCTCTGCTGACGTGGGGGTTGCACCATGCACGGTGCTTGTGTTATAACTAACAGTTTCGATTTCCGTGAATTGAGCTTAGCCTATGCACGCAGTGTCGGGAAAACTAAAATGCGTTTTCTGAGCAAATGCATGACTGAATCTTCATGAAACTCGCGGTGTTTACTGTTTTCCTCATTCCCACTTGGCTCCCAACATCTGAGCATTCTCTTTCCATGTTTTCCATACAAGCCCCTTATGTATTGCTATTGCAGTACTCTAACGTGCATGTTGAAAAGCCATGAAATTGAAGTTGCTTTTCTGAGTAACTCTCACGAATGGATTTCAATGACACTTTCCCAAACATCTCCCCTCCTCATTCCCACTTTGCTCCACAGAGGTTGTGGTTCCAGCATGCACGGTGCTTCTGTTATAACTAACAGATTCTTTTTCCATGTATTGAGCTTTGCCTATGCACGCAGTGTCAGGAAAACTAAAATGCGTTTTCTGAGCAAATGCACGACTGAATCTTCATGAACCTCGCGGTGGTTTCTCCTTTCCTCGTTGTCACTTTGCTCCCAAGATCTGAACATTCTCTCTCCACGTTTTCTGTACAGGTCCCTTATATATTGCTCTTGCAGTACTCCAACCTGCAGGTTGAAAAGGCCTGAAATTGAAGTTGCTTTTCTGAAAACGTTTCACAACTGGATTTCAATGACACTTTCCCTATCATCTCCCCTACTCATTCCCACTCTGCTCTGCAGATGTGGGGGTTGCACAATGCATGGTGCTTCTGTTAAAACTAACAGTTTCGATTTCCATGAATTGAGCTTTGCCTTTGCACGCAGTGTTAGGAAAACTGAAATGCGTTTTCTGAGCAAATGCACTACTGAATCTTCATGAAACTCGCGGTGCTTTCTCTTTTCCTCTTTCTCTCTTTGCTCCCAACATCTGAACATTCTCTCTCCACGTTTTCTATACAAGCCCCTTATGTATTGCTCTTGCAGTACTCTAACGTGCAGGTTTAAAAGCCCTGAAATTGAAGTTGATTTTCGGAGTAACTCTCACGACTGGATTTCAATGACACTTTCCCTAACATCTCCCTTCCTCATTCTCACGTTCCTCCGCAGATGTTGTGGTTGCAGCATGCACGGTGCTTCTGTTTTAACTAACAGTTTCGATTTCCATGAATGGAGCTTTGCCTATGCACGCAGTGTTAGGAAAACTGAAATGTGTTTTCTGAGCAAATGCACGACTGAATCTTCATGAACCTAGCGGTTGTTTCTCCTTTCCTTGTTGTCACTTTGCTCCCAAGATCTGAACATTCTCTCTCCACGTTTTCTGTACAGGTCCCTTATATATTGCTCTTGCAGTACTCTAACCTGCAGGTTGAAAAGGCCTGAAATTGAAGTTCCTTTTCTGAGAACGTTTCACAACTGTATTTCAATGACACTTTCCCTATCATCTCCCCTACTCATTCCCACTCTGCTCTGCAGATGTGGGGGTTGCACAATGCATGGTGCTTCTGTTAAAACTAACACTTTCGATTTCCATGAATTGAGCTTTGCCTTTGCACGCAGTGTTAGGAAAACTGAAATGCGTTTTCGGAGCAAATGCACTACTGAATCTTCATGAAACTCGTGGTGCTTTCTCTTTTCCTCTTTCTCTCTTTGCTCCCAACATCTGAACATTCTCTCTCCAAGTTTTCTATACAAGCCCCTTATGTATTGCTCTTAGAGTACTCTAACGTGCATGTTGAAAAGCCATGAAATTGAAGTTGATTTTCTGAATAACTCTCAGGAATGGATTTCAATGACACTATGCCTATCATCTCCCCTCCTCATTCCCAGTTTGCTTCGCCGATGTGGTGGTTGCACCATGCATGGTGCTTCTGTTATAACTAACCGTTTCCATTTCCGTGAATTGAGCTTTGCCTATGCACGCAGTGTTAGGAAAAGTGAAATGCGCTTTCGGAGCAAATGCACGACTGAATCTTCATGAAACTGGCGGTGTTTACTGTTTTCCTCATTCTCACTTTGCTACCAACGTCTGAGCATTTTCTCTCCACGTTTTCTATACAAGCCACTTATGTATTGCTCTTGCAGTACTCTAAAGTGCAGGTTGAAAAGGCCTGAAATTTAAGTTGCTTTTCTGAGAACGTTTCAAGAATGGATTTCAATGACACTTTCCCTAACATCTCCCTTCCTCATTCCCACTTTGCTCCGCAGATGTTGTGGATGCAGCATACACGGTGCTTCTGTTATAACTAACAGTTTCTCTTTCCATGAATTGCGCTTTCCCTATGCACGCAGTGTTAGGAAAAAGGAAATGCGTTTTCTGAGCAAATGCACGACTGAATCTAAATGACACTCGTAGTATTTTCTCTTTTCCTGGTTGCCACTTTGCTCCCAATATCTGAGCATTCTCTATCCACGTTTTCTGTACAAGCCCCTTATGAATTGCTCTTGCAGTACTCTAACGTGCATGTTGAAAAGCCATGAAATTGAAGTTGCTTTTCTGAGTAACTCTCACGAATGGATTTCAATGACACTTTGCCTAACATCTCCCCTCATCATTCCCAATTTGCTCTGCTGATGTGGGGGTTGCACCATGCACGGCGCTTCTGTTATAACTAACAGTTTCGATTTCCATGAATTGAGCTTAGCCTATGCACGCAGTGTTAGGAAAACTAAAATGCGTTTTCTCAGCAAATGCACGACTCAATCTTCATGAAACTCGCGGTATTCACTCTTTTCCTGGTTGCCACTTTGCTCCCAACGTCTGAGCATTCTCTCTCCACGTTTCCTATACAAGCCCGTTATGTATTGCTCTTGCAGTACTCTAACGTGCAGGTTGAGAAGGCCTGAAATTGAAGTTGCTTTTCTAAGAACGTTTCACCAATGGATTTCAATGACACTTTCCCTATCATCTCCCCTACTCTTTCCCAATTTGCTCTGCTGATGTGGGGGTTGCACCATGCACGGTGCTTCTGTTATAACTAACAGTTTCGATTTCCATGAATTGAGCTTTGCCTATGCACGCAGTGTCAGGAAAACTAAAATGCGTTTTCTGAGCAAACGCACGACTGAATCTTCATGAACCTCGTGGTGCTTTCTCCTTTCCTCTTTCTCTCTTTGCTCCCAGCATCTGAACATTCTCTCTCCACGATTTCTATACAAGCCCCTTATGTATTGCTCTTGAGTACTCTAACGTGCATGTTGAAAAGCCCTGAACTTCAAGTTGATTTTCTGAGTAACTCTCACGACTGGATTTCAATGACACTTTCCCTAACATCTCCCTTCCTCATTCTCACTTTCCTCCGCAGATGTTGTGGTTGCAGCATGCACGGTGCTTCTGTTTTAACTAACAGTTTCGATTTCCATGAATTGAGCTTTGCCTTTGCACGCAGTGTTAGGAAAACTGAAATGTGTTTTCTGAGCAAATGCACGACTGAATCTTCATGAAATTCGCAGTATTTACTCTTTTCCTGGTTGCCACTTTGCTCCCAACATCTGAGCATTCTCTCTCCACGTTTTCTATACAAGCTCCTTATGTATTGCTCTTGCAGTACTCAAACGTGCTGGTTGAAAAGCCCAGAAATGAAGTTGCTTTTCTGAGTAACTCTCACGAAGGATTTCAATGACACTTTGCCTATCATCTCCCCTCTCATTCCCAATTTGCTCTGCTGATGTCGTGGTTGCCCCATGCACGGTGCTTCTGTTATAACTAACAGTTTCGATTTCCACGAATTGAGCTTTGCCTATGCACGCAGTGTTTGGAAAACTCAAATGCGTTTTCTGAGCAAATGCACGACTGAATCTTCATGAAACTCGCGGTGCTTTCTCTTATCCTGTTTCTCTCTTTGCTCCCAACATCTGAACATTCTCTCTCCACGTTTTGTATACAAGCCCCTTATGTGTTTCTCCTGCAGTACTCATACGTGCCGGTTGAAAAGCCCTGAAATGAAATTGCTTTTCTGAGTAACTCTCACGAAGGATTTCAATGACACTTTGCCTATCATCTCCCCTCTCATTCCCAATTTGCTCTGCTGATGTCAGGGTTGCCCCATGCACGGTGCTTCTGTTATAACTAACAGTTTCGATTTCCATGAATTGAGCTTTGCCTATGCACGCAGTGTTTGGAAAACTCAAATGCGTTTTCTGAGCAAATGCACGACTGAATCTTCATGAAACTCGCGGTGCTTTCTCTTTTCCTGTTTCTCTCTTTGCTCCCAACATCTGAACGTTCTCTCTCCACGTTTTGTATACAAGCCCCTTATGCATTTCTCCTGCAGTACTCATACGTGCCGGTTGAAAAGCCCTGAAATTGAAGTTGCATTTCTGCAAAAGTTTCACGACAGGATTCCAATTACACTTTCCCAAATATCTCCCCTCCTCATTCCCACTTTGCTCCGCAGATGTTGTGGTTGCAGCATGCACGGTGCTTCTGTTATAACTAACAGTTTCTAGTTCCATGAATTGAGCTATACCTATGCACGCAGTTTTAGGAAAACTGAAATGCGTTTTCTGAGCAAATGCACGACTGAATCTTCATGAAACTCGCGGTGCTTTCTCTTTTCCTGTTCCTCTCTTTGACCCAACATCTGAACATTCTCTCTCCACGTTTTCTATACAAGCCCCTTATGTATTGCTCTTGCAGTACTCTAACGTGCTGGTTTAAAAGCCCTGAAATTGAAGTTGATTTTCTGAGAACGTTTCACGAATGGATTTCAATGACACTTTGCCTATCATCTCCCCTCCTCATTCCCAATTTGCTCTGCTGACGTGGGGGTTGCACCATGCACGGTGCTTGTGTTATAACTAACAGTTTCGATTTCCATGAATTGAGCTTAGCCTATGCACGGTGTCGGGAAAACTAAAATGCGTTTTCTGAGCAAATGCACGACTGAATCTTCATGAAACTCGCGGTGTTTACTGTTTTCCTCATTCCCACTTGGCTCCCAACATCTGAGCATTCTCTTTCCATGTTTTCTATACAAGCCCCTTATGTATAGCTATTGCAGTACTGTAACGTGCAGGTTGAAATGCCCTGAAATTGAAGTTGCTTTTCTGAGTAACTCTCACGAATGGATTTCAATGACACTTTACCTATCATCTCCCCTACTCATTCCCACTTTGCTCCACAGATGTGGTGGTTCCACCATGCACAGTGATTCTGTTATAACTAACAGTTTCGATTTCCATGAATTGAGCTTTGACTATGCTTGCAGTGTTAGGAAAACTTAAATGCGTTTTCAGAGCAAAAGCACGACTGAATCTTCATGAAACTCGCGTTGTTTACTGTTTTCCTCATTTCCACTTTGCTCCCAACATCTGACCATTCTCTCTCCACGTTTTCTATACAAGCCACTTATGCATTGCTCTTGCAGTACTCTAACGTGCATGTTGAAAAGCCATGAAATTGAAGTTGCTTTTCTGAGTAACTCTCACGAATGGATTTCAATGACACTGTCCCAAACATCTCCCCTCCTCATTCCCACTTTGCTCCACAGATGTTGTGGTTCCAGCATGCACGGTGCTTCTGTTATAACTAACAGTTTCTATTGTCATGTATTGAGCTTTGTCTATGCACGCAGTGTCAGGAAAACTAAAATGCGTTTTCTGAGCAAATGCACGACTGAATCTTCATGAACCTCGCGGTGGTTTCTCCTTTCCTCGTTGTCACTTTGCTCCCAAGATCTGAATATTCTCTCTCCACGTTTTCTGTACAGGTCTCTTATATATTGCTCTTGCAGTACTCTAACCTGCAGGTTGAAAAGGCCTGAAATTGAAGTTGCTTTTCTGAAAACGTTTCACAACTGGATTTCAATGACACTTTCCCTATCATCTCCCCTACTCATTCCCACTCTGCTCTGCAGATGTGGGGGTTGCACAATGCATGGTGCTTCTGTTAAAACTAACAGTTTCGATTTCCATGAATTGAGCTTTGCCTTTGCACGCAGTGTTAGGAAAACGGAAATGCGTTTTCTGAGCAAATGCACTACTGAATCTTCATGAAACTCGCGGTGCTTTCTCTATTCCTCTTTCTCTCTTTGCTCCCAACATCTGAACATTCTCTCTCCACGTTTTCTATACAAGCCCCTTATGTATTGCTCTTGCAGTACTCTAACGTGCAGGTTTAAAAGCCCTGAAATTGAAGTTGATTTTCTGAGTAACTCTCAGGAATGGATTTCAATGACACTATGCCTATCATCTCCCCTCCTCATTCCCAGTTTGCTTCGCCGATGTGGTGGTTGCACCATGCATGGTGCTTCTGTTATAACTAACAGTTTCCATTTCCGTGAATTGAGCTTTGCCTATGCACGCAGTGTTAGGAAAAGTGAAATGCGTTTTCTGAGCAAATGCACGACTGAATCTTCATGAAACTCGCGGTGTTTACTGTTTTCCTCATTCCCACTTTGCTCCCAACATCTGAGTATTCTCTCTCCACGTTTTCTACACAAGCCCCTTCTATATTGCTCTTGCAGTACTCTAACGTGCATGTTGAAAAGCCATGAAAATTAAGTTGCTTTTCTGAGTAACTCTCACGAATGGATTTCAATGACACTTTCCCAAACATCTCCCCTCCTCATTCCCACTTTGCTCCACAGATGTTGTGGTTGCAGCATGCACGGTGCTTCTGTTATAACTAACAGTTTCTATTTCCATGAATTGAGCGTTGCCTATGCACGCAGTGTTAGGAAAACTGAAATGCGTTTTCTAAGCAAATGCACTGTTGAATATTCATGAAACTCGCGGTGTTTTCTCTTTTCCTCGTTCTCACTTTGCTCCCAACATCTGAGCATTCGTTCTCCACGTTTTCTATACAAGCCCCTTATGTAATTCTCTTGCAGTACTCTAACGTGCAGGTTGAGAAGGACTAAAATTGAAGTTGCTTTTCTGAGAAAGTTTTACGAATGGATTTCAATGACACTTTGCCTATGATCTCCCCTCCACATTCCCACTTTGCTCTGCTGAAGTGGGGGTTGCACCATGCACGGTGCTTCTGTTATAACTAACAATTTCGATTTCCATGAATTGAGCTTTGCCTATGCACACAGTGTTAGGTAAACTAAAATGCGTTTTCTGAGCAAATGCACGAATGAATCTTCATAAAACTCGTGGTGCTTTCTGTATTCCTCGTTCTCACTTTGCTACCAGCATCTGAGCATTTTCTCTCCACGTTTTCTATACAAGCCACTTATGTATTGCTCTTGCAGTACTCTAACGTGCAGGTTGAAAAGGCCTGAAATTGAAGTTGCTTTTCTGAGAACGTTTCACGGATGGATTTCAATGACACTTTCCCTAACATCTCCCTTCCTCATTCCCACTTTGCTCCGCAGATGTTGTGGATGCAGCATACACGGTGCTTCTGTTATAACTAACAGTTTCTCTTTATATGAATTGAGCTTTGCCTATGCACGCAGTGTTAGGAAAACGGAAATGCGTTTTCTGAGCAAATGCACGACTGAATCTTCATGACACTCGCAGTATTTTCTCTTTTTCTGGTTGCCACTTTGCTCCCAACATCTGAGCATTCTCTCTCCACGTTTTCTATACAAGCCCCTTATGAATTGCTCTTGCAGTACTCTAACGTGCATGTTGAAAAGCCATGAAATTGAAGTTGCTTTTCTGAGTAACTCTCACGAATGGATTTCAATGACACTTTGCTTATCATCTCCCCTCCTCATTCCCACTTTGCTGCGCAGATGTGGTGGTTTCACCATGCAAGGCGCTTCTGTTAAACTAACAGTTTCTATTTCCATGAATTGAGCTTTCCCTATACACGCAGTGTTAGGAAAACTGAAATTCGTTTTCTCAGCGAATGCACGACTCAATCTTCATGAAACTCGCGGTTTTTACTGTTTTCATGGTTCCCAATTTAATCCCAACATCTGAGCCTTGTCTCTCCACGTTTTCTGTAAAAGCCCCTTATGTATTTCTCCTACAGTACTCTAACGTGAAGGTTGAAAAGCCCTTAAATTGAAGTTGCTTTTCTGCAAAAGTTTCACGACTAGAATTCAATGACACTTTACCTATCATCTCCCCTCCGCATCCCCACTTTGCTCCGCAGATGTGGTGGTTCCACCATGCACGGTGCTTCTGTTATAACTAACAGTTTAGATTTCCATGAATTGAGCTTTGCCTATGCACACAGTGTTAGGAAAACTGAAATGCGTTTTCTATGAAAATGCACTGTTGAATCTTTATGAAACTCGTGGTGCTTTCTGTATTCCTCATTCTCACTTTGCTCCCAACATCTGAGCATTCTGTCTCCACCTTTTCTATACAAGCCACTTATGCATTGCTCTTGCATTACTCTAACGTGCTGGGTGAAATGCCCTGAAATTGAAGTTGCTTTTCTGAGAACTTTTCACGAATGGATTTCAATGACACATTGCCTATCACCTCCCCTCGTCATTCCCACTTTGCTTTGCTGATGTGGTGGTTGCAACATGCATGGTGCTTCAGTTAAAACTAACAGTTTCGATTTCCGTGAATTGAGCTTTGCCTATGCACGCAGTGTTAGGAAAAGTGAAATGCGTTTTCTGAGCAAATGCACTACTGAATCTTCATGAAACTCGCGGTGCTTTCTCTTTTCCTCTTTCTCTCTTTGCTCCCAACATCTGAATATTCTCTCTCCACGTTTTCTATATAAGCCCCTTGTGTATTGCTCTTGCAATACTCTAACGTGCAGGTTGAAAAGCCCTGAAATTGAAGTTGATTTTCTGAGTAACTCTCACGAATGGATTTCAATGACACTATGCCTATCATCTCCCCTCCTCATTCCCAGTTTGCTTTGCCGATGTGGTGGTTGCACCATGCATGGTGCTTCTGTTATATCTAACAGTTTCCATTTCGGTGAATTGAGCTTTGCCTATGCACGCAGTGTTAGGAAAAGTGAAATGCGTTTTCTGAGCAAATGCACGAATGAATCTTCATGAAACTCGCGGTCTTTACTGTTTTCCTCATTCCCACTTTGCTCCCAACATCTGAGCATTCTCTCTCCACGTTTTCTATACAAGCCCCTTATGTATTGCACTTGCAGTACTCGAACGTGCATGTTGAAAAGCTCTGAAATTGAAGTTGATTTTCTGAGTAACTCTCACGAATGGATTTCAATGACACTTTGCCTATCATCTCCCCTCCTCATTCCCACTTTGCTGCGCAGATGTTGTGGTTGCAGCATGCACGGTGCTTCTGTTATAACTAACAGTTTCTATTTCCATGAATTGAGCTTTGCCTAGGCACGCAGTGTTAGGAAAACTGACATGCGTTTTCTAAGCAAATGCACTGTTGAATCTTCATTAAACTCGCGGTGTTTTCTCTTTTCCTCGCTCTCACTATGCTCCCAACATATGAGCATTCGTTCTCCACGTTTTCTATACAAGCCCCTTATGTATTGCTCTTGCAGTACTCTAACGTGTAGGTTGAGAAGTCCTGAAATTGAAGTTGCTTTTCTGAGAACGTTTCACTAATGGATTTCAATGACACTTTCCCTATCATCTCCCCTCCTCATTCCCAATTTGCTCTGTTGATGTGGGGGTTGCACCATGCACCGTGCTTCTGTTATAACTAACAGTTTCGATTTCCATGAATTGAGCTTTGCCTATGCACGCAGTGTCAGGAAAACTAAAATGCGTTTTCTGCGCAATTGCACGACTGAATGTTCATGAAACTCGCGGTGTTTACTGTCTTCCTCATTCCCACTTTGCTCCCAACATCTGACCATTCTCTCTCCATGTTTTCTATACAAGCCCCTTATATATTGCACTTGCAGTACTCTAATGTGCAGGTTGAAATGCCCTGAAATTGAAGTTGCTTTTATGAGTAACTCTCACGATTGGATTTCAATGACACTTTGCCTATCATCTCCCCTCCTCATTCCCAATTGCTCTGCTGACGGGGGGTTGCACCATGCACGGTGCTTCTGTTATAACTAAAGTTTCGATTTCCATGAATTGAGCTTTGCCTATGCACGCAGCGTTAGGAAAGTGAAATGCGTTTTCTGAGCAAATGAACGACTGAATCTTCATGAAACTCGTGGTGCTTTCTCTTTTCCTCTTTGTCTCTTTGAACCCAACCCCTGAACATTATCTCTCCACGTTTTCTATACAAGTCCCTTATGTATTGCTCTTGCAGTACTCTAACGTGCCGGTTGAAAAGCCCTGAAATTGAAGTTGATTTTCTGAGTAACTCTGACGAATAGATTTCAAAGACACTATGCTTATCATCTCCCCTCCTCATTCCCAATTTGCTCTGCAGATGTGGGGGTTGCACCATGCATGGTGCTTCTGTTAAAACTAACAGTTTTGATTTACATGAATTGCGCTGTGCCTATGCACGCAGTGTTAGGAAAACTGAAATGCGTTTTCTGAGCAAATGCACTGTTGAATCTTCATGAAATTCTCGGTGTTTTCTCTTTTCCTCGTTCTCACTTTGCTGCCAACATCTGAACATTCTCTCTCAACGTTTTCTATACAAACCCCTTTATGAATTTCTCATTCAGTACTCATACGTGCAGGTTGAAAAGCCCTGAAATTGAAGTTGCTTTTCTGCAAAAGTTTCACGACTGGATTTCAATGACACTTTCCCTAACATCTCCCTTCCTCATTCACACTTTGCTCCGCAGATGTAGTGGTTGCAGCATGCACGGTGCTTCTGTTATAACTAACAGTTTCTCTTTCCATGAATTCAGCTTTGCCAATGCACGCAGTGTTAGGAAAACTGAAATGCGTTTTCTGAGCAAATGCACGACTGAATCTTCATGAAACTCGCGGTGTTTTCTCTTTTCCTCGCTCTCACTATGCTCCCAACATCTGAGCATTCTCTCTCCACGTTTTCTATACAAGCCCCTTATGTATTGCTCTTGCAGTACTCTAACGTGCATGTTGAAAAGCCATGAAATTGAAGAGTCTTTTCTGAGTAACTCTCACGAATGGATTTAAATGACACTTTGCCTATCATCTCACCTCCTCATTCCCACTTTGCTGCGCAGATGTGGTGGATTCACCATGCAAGGCGCTTCTGTTAAACTAACAATTTCTATTTCCATGAATTGAGCTTTCACTATACACGCAGTGTTAGGAAAACTGAAATGCGTTTTCTCAGCAAATGCACGACTCAATCTTCATGAAACTCGCGGTTTTTACTGTTTCATGGTTCCCAATTTAATCCCAACATCTGAGCCTTTTCTCTCCACGTTTTCTGTACAAGCCCCTTATGTATTTCTCCTACAGTACTCTAACGTGAAGGTTGAAAAGCCCTTAAATTGAAGGTGCTTTTCTGCAAAAGTTTCACGACTGGAATTCAATGACACTTTACCTATCATCTCCCCTCCTCATCCCCACTTTGCTCCGCAGATGTGGTGGTTCCACCATGCACGGTGCTTCTGTTATAACTAACAGTTTAGATTTCCATGAATTGAGCTTTGCCTATGCACACAGTGTTAGGAAAACTGAAATGCGTTTTCTATGCAAATGCACTGTTGAATCTTTATGAAACTCGTGGTGCTTTCTGTATTCCTCGTTCTCACTTTGCTCCCAACATCTGAGCATTCTGTCTCCACGTTTTCTATACAAGCCACTTATGCATTGCTCTTGCATTACTCTAACGTGCTGGGTGAAATGCCCTGAAATTGAAGTTGCTTTTCTGAGAACTTTTCACGAATGGATTCCAATGACACATTGCCTATCATCTCCCCTCGTCATTCCCACTTTGCTTTGCTGATGTGGTGGTTGCACCATGCATGGTGCTTCAGTTAAAACTAACAGTTTCGATTTCCGTGAATTGAGCTTTGCCTATGCACACAGTGTTAGGAAAACTGAAATGCGTTTTCTGAGCAAATGCACTAGTGAATCTTCATGAAACTCGCGGTGCTTTCTCTTTTCCTCTTTCTCTCTTTGCTCCCAACATCTGAATATTCTCTCTCCACGTTTTCTATATAAGCCCCTTATGTATTGCTCTTGCAGTACTCTAACGTGCAGGTTGAAAAGCCCTGAAATTGAAGTTGATTTTCTGAGTAACTCTCACGAATGGATTTCAATGACACTATGCCTATCATCTCCCCTCCTCATTCCCAGTTTGCTTCGCCGATGTGGTGGTTGCACCATGCATGGTGCTTCTGTTATATCTAACAGTTTCCATTTCGGTGAATTGAGCTTTGCCTATGCACGCAGTGTTAGGAAAAGTGAAATGCGTTTTCTGAGCAAATGCACGAATGAATCTTCATGAAACTCGCGGTCTTTACTGTTTTCCTCATTCCCACTTTGCTCCCAACATCTGAGCATTCTCTCTCCACGTTTTCTATACAAGCCCCTTATGTATTGCTCTTGCAGTACTCTAACGTGCATGTTGAAAAGCCCTGATATTGAAGTTGATTTTCTGAGTAACTCTCACGAATGGATTTCAATGACACTTTGCCTATCATCTCCCCTCCTCATTCCCACTTTGCTGCGCAGATGTTGTGGTTGCAGCATTCACGGTGCTTCTGTTATAACTAACAGTTTCTCTTTCCATGAATTGAGCTTTGCCTATGCACGCAGTGTTAGGAAAACTGAAATCCGTTTTCTAAGCAAATGCACTGTTGAATCTTCATGAACCTCGCGGTGTTTTCTCTTTTCCTCGCTCTCACTATGCTCCCAACATATGAGCATTCGTTCTCCACGTTTTCTATACAAGCCCCTTATGTAATGCTCTTGCAGTACTCTAACGTGCAGGTTGAGAAGGACTAAAATTGAAGTTGCTTTTCTGAGAAAGTTTTGCAAATGGATTTCAATGACACTTTGCCTATGATCTCCCCTCCACATTCCCAATTTGCTCTACTGAAGTGGGGGTTGTAACATGCACGGTGCTTCTGTTACAACTAACCATTTCGATTTCCATGATTTGAGCTTTGCCTATGCACGCAGTGTTTGGAAAACTAAAATGCGTTTTCTGAGCAAATGCACGACTGAATCTTCATAAAACTCGTGGTGCTTTCTGTATTCCTCGTTCTCACTTTGCTACCAGCATCTGAGCATTTTCTCTCCACGTTTTCTATACAAGCCACTTATGTATTGCTCTTGCAGTACTCTAACGTGCAGGTTGAAAAGGCCTGAAATTGAAGTTGCTTTTCTGAGAACGTTTCACGAATGGATTTCAATGACACTTTCCCTAACATCTCCCTTCCTCATTCCCACTTTGCTCCGCAGATGTTGTGGATGCAGCATACACGGTGCTTCTGTTATAACTAACAGTTTTGATTTCCATGAATTGAGCTTTGCCTATGCACGCAGTGTCAGGAAAACTAAAAAGCGTTTTCTGAGCAAATGCACGACTGAATCTTCATGAAACACGCGGAATTTACTCTTTTCCTGGTTGCCAGTTTGCTGCCTACGTCTGAGCATTCTCTCTCCACGTTTTCTATACAAGACCCTTAAGTATTGCTCTTGCAGTACTCTAACGTGCAGGTTGAAATTCCCTGAAATTGAAGTTGCTTTTCTGAGAACTTTTCACGAATGGATTTCATTGACACATTGCCTATCATCTCCCCTCGTCATTCCCACTTTGCTTCGCCGATGTGGTGGTTGCACCATGCATGGTGCTTCAGTTAAAACTAACAGTTTCGATTTACGTGAATTGAGCTTTGCCAATGCACGCAGTGTTAGGAAAAGTGAAATGCGTTTTCTGAGCAAATGCACGAATGAATCTTCATGAAACTCGCGGTGTTTACTGTTTTACTCATTCCCACTTTGCTCCCAACATCTGAGCATTCTCTCTCCATGTTTTCTATACTAGCCCCTTACGTATTACTCTTGCAGTACTCTAACGTGCATGTTGATATGCCCTGAAATTGAAGTTGCTTTTTTGATTAACTCTAACGAATGGATTTCAATGACACTTTGCCTATCATCTCCCCTCCTCATTCCCAGTTGCTCTGCTGAAGGGGGGGTTGCACCATGCACGGTGATTCTGTTATAACTAACAGTTTCTATTTCCATGATTGAGCTTTGCCTAGTCACGCAGTGTTAGGAAAACTGAAATGCGTTTTTTGAGCAAATGCACGACTGAATCTTCATGAAACTCGCGGTGCTTTCTCTTTTCCTCTTTCTCTCTTTGCTACCAACAACTGAACATTATCTCTCCACGTTTTGTATAAAGCCCCTTATTTATTTCTCCTGCCGTACTCATACATGCAGGTTGAAAAGCACTGAAATTGAAGTTGCTTTTCTGCAAAAGTTTCACAACTGGATTTCAATGACACTTTCCCTAACATCTCCCTTCCTCATTCACACTTTGCTCCGAGATGTTGTGGTTGCAGCATGCACGGTGCTTCTATTATAACTAACAGTTTCTCTTTCCATGAATTGAGCTTTGCCTATGCACGCAGTGTTAGGAAAACTGAAATGCGTTTTCTGAGCACATGCACGACTGAAATCTTTATGAAACTCGTGGTGTTTTCTCTTTTCATCATTCTCCTTTGCTCCCAACATCTGAGCATTCTCTCTCCATGAATTCTATACAAGCCCCTAATGTATTGCTCTTGCAGTACTCTAACGTGCATTTTGAGAAGGCCTGAAATTGAAGTTGCTTTTCTGAGAATGTTTCACCAATGGATTTCAATGACACTTTCCCTAACATCTCCCTTCCTCATTCCCACTTTGCTCCGCAGATGTTGTGGATGCAGCATACACGGTGCTTCTGTTATAACTAACAGTTTTGATTTCCATGAATTGAGCTTTGCCTATGCACGCAGTGTCAGGAAAACTAAAAAGCGTTTTCTGAGCAAATGCACGACTGAATCTTCATGAAACACGCGGAATTTACTCTTTTCCTGGTTGCCAGTTTGCTGCCTACGTCTGAGCATTCTCTCTCCACGTTTTCTATACAAGACCCTTAAGTATTGCTCTTGCAGTACTCTAACGTGCAGGTTGAAATTCCCTGAAATTGAAGTTGCTTTTCTGAGAACTTTTCACGAATGGATTTCATTGACACATTGCCTATCATCTCCCCTCGTCATTCCCACTTTGCTTCGCCGATGTGGTGGTTGCACCATGCATGGTGCTTCAGTTAAAACTAACAGTTTCGATTTACGTGAATTGAGCTTTGCCAATGCACGCAGTGTTAGGAAAAGTGAAATGCGTTTTCTGAGCAAATGCACGAATGAATCTTCATGAAACTCGCGGTGTTTACTGTTTTACTCATTCCCACTTTGCTCCCAACATCTGAGCATTCTCTCTCCATGTTTTCTATACTAGCCCCTTACGTATTACTCTTGCAGTACTCTAACGTGCATGTTGATATGCCCTGAAATTGAAGTTGCTTTTTTGATTAACTCTAACGAATGGATTTCAATGACACTTTGCCTATCATCTCCCCTCCTCATTCCCAGTTGCTCTGCTGAAGGGGGGGTTGCACCATGCACGGTGATTCTGTTATAACTAACAGTTTCTATTTCCATGATTGAGCTTTGCCTAGTCACGCAGTGTTAGGAAAACTGAAATGCGTTTTTTGAGCAAATGCACGACTGAATCTTCATGAAACTCGCGGTGCTTTCTCTTTTCCTCTTTCTCTCTTTGCTACCAACAACTGAACATTATCTCTCCACGTTTTGTATAAAGCCCCTTATTTATTTCTCCTGCCGTACTCATACATGCAGGTTGAAAAGCACTGAAATTGAAGTTGCTTTTCTGCAAAAGTTTCACAACTGGATTTCAATGACACTTTCCCTAACATCTCCCTTCCTCATTCACACTTTGCTCCGAGATGTTGTGGTTGCAGCATGCACGGTGCTTCTATTATAACTAACAGTTTCTCTTTCCATGAATTGAGCTTTGCCTATGCACGCAGTGTTAGGAAAACTGAAATGCGTTTTCTGAGCAAATGCACGACTGAATCTTTATGAAACTCGTGGTGTTTTCTCTTTTCATCATTCTCCTTTGCTCCCAACATCTGAGCATTCTCTCTCCATGAATTCTATACAAGCCCCTAATGTATTGCTCTTGCAGTACTCTAACGTGCATTTTGAGAAGGCCTGAAATTGAAGTTGCTTTTCTGAGAATGTTTCACCAATGGATTTCAATGACACTTTGCCTAACATCTCCCCTCATCATTCCCAATTTGCTCTGCTGATGTGGGGGTTGCACAATGCACGGTGCTTCTGTTATAACTAACAGTTTCGATTTCCATGAATTGAGCTTAGCCTATGCACGCAGTGTTAGGAAAACTAAAATGCGTTTTCTCAGCAAATGCACGACTCTATCTTCATGAAACTCGCGGTATTTACTCTTTTCCTGATTGCCACTTTGCTCCCAACGTCTGAGCGTTCTCTCTCCACGTTTTCTATACAAGCCCCTTATGTATTGCTCTTGCAGTACTCTAACGTGGAGGTTGAAAAGCCCTGAAATTGAAGTTGCTTTTCTGAGAACGTTTCACGAATGGATTTCAATGACACATTGCCTTTCATCTCCCCTCCTCATTCCCACTTTGCTTCACCGATGTGGTGGTTGCACCATGCATGGTTCTTCTGTTAAAACTAACAGTTTCGATTTCCGTGAATTGAGCTTTTCCTATGCACGCAGAGTTAGGAAAACTAAAATGCGTTTAATGAGCAAATGCACGACTGAATCTTCATAAAACTCGTGCAGTTTTCTCTTTTCCTCATTCTTCTTTGCTCACAACATCTGAGCATTCTCTCTCCACGTTTTCTATACAAGCCCCTTATGTATTGCTCTTGCAGTACTCTAACGTGCAGGTTGAGAAGGCCTGAAATTGAAGTTGCTTTTCTAAGAACGTTTCACCAATGGATTTCAATGACACTTTCCCTATCATCTCCCCTCCTCATTCCCAATTTGCTCTGCTGATGTGGGGGTTGCACCATGCACGGTGCTTCTGTTATAACTAACAGTTTCGATTTCCATGAATTGAGCTTTGCCTATGCACGCAGTGTCAGGAAAACTAAAATGCGTTTTCTGAGCAAACGCACGACTGAATCTTTATGAACCTCGTGGTGCTTTCTCCTTTCCTCTTTCTCTCTTTGCTCCCAACATCTGAACATTCTCTCTCCACGATTTCTATACAAGCCCCTTATGTATTGCTCTTGAGTACTCTAACGTGCATGTTGAAAAGCCCTGAAATTGAAGTTGATTTTCTGAGTATCTCTGACGACTGGATTTCAATGACACTTTCCCTAACATCTCCCTTCCTCATTCTCACTTTCCTCCGCAGATGTTGTGGTTGCAGCATGCACGGTGCTTCTGTTTTAACTAACAGTTTCGATTTCCATGAATTGAGCTTTGCCTATGCACGCAGTGTTAGGAAAACTGAAATGTGTTTTCTGAGCAAATGCACGACTGAATCTTCATGAAACTCGCAGTATTTACTCTTTTCCTGGTTGCCACTTTGCTCCCAACATCTGAGCATTCTCTCTCCACGTTTTCTATACAAGCCCCTTATGTATTGCTCTTGCAGTACTCAAACGTGCTGGTTGAAAAGCCCTGAAATGAAGTTGCTTTTCTGAGTAACTCTCACGAAGGATTTCAATGACACTTTGCCTATCATCTCCCCTCTCATTCCCAATTTGCTCTGCAGATGTGGGGGTTGCACCATGCATGGTGCTTCTGTTAAAACTAACAGATTCGATTTCCATGAATTGCGCTTTGCCTATGCAAGCAGTGTTAGGAAAACTAAAATGCGTTTTCTGAGCAAATGCACGACTGAATCTTCATGAAACTCGTGGTGCTTTCTGTGTTCCTCGTTTTCACTTTGCTACCAACAACTGAATATTCTCTTTCCACCTTTTCTATACAAGCCCGTTATGTATTTCTCCTGCAGTACTCTAACGTGCATGTTGAAAAGCCCTGAAATTCAAGTTGCTTTTCTGAGTAACTCTCTCAAATGGATTTCAAGGACACTTTGCTTATCATCTCCCCTCCTCATTCCCACTTTGCTGCGCAGATGTGGTGGTTTCACCATGCAAGGCGCTTCTGTTAAACTAACAGTTTCTATTTCCTTGAATTGAGCTTTCCCTATGCACGCAGTTTTAGGAAAACTGAAGTGGGTTTTCTCTGCAAATGCACGACTCAATCTTCATGAAACTCGCGGTTTTTACTCTTTTCCTGGTTCCCAATTTAATCTCAACATCTGAGCATTCTCTCTCCACGTTTTCTGTACAAGCCCCTTATGTATGTCTCTTGCAGTACTCTAACGTGCAGGTTGAAAAGCCCTGAAATTGAAGTTCCTTTTCTGAGAACGTTTCCCAAATGGATTTCAATGACAGTTTGCCTATCATCTCCCCTCCTCATTCCCACTTTGCTTCGGGGATGTGGTGGTTGCACCATGCATAGTGCTTCTGTTATAACTAACAGTTTCGATTTCCGTGAATTGAGCTTTGCCTATGCCCGCACTGTTAGGAAATGTGAAATGCGTTTTCTGAGCAAATGCTCGACTGAATCTTCATGAAACTCCCGGTGTTTACTGTTTTCCTCATTCCCTCTTTGCTCCCAACATCTGAGCATTCTCTCTCCACGTTTTCTATACCAGAGCCTTATGTATTGCACTTGCAGTACTCTAACGTGCAGGTTGAAATGCCTTGAAATTGAAGTTGCTTTTCTGAGTAACTCTCACGAATGGATTAGTATGACACTTTGCCTATCATCTCCCCTACTCATACCTACTTTGCTGTGCAGATGTGGGGGTTGCACCATGCATGGTGCTTCTGTTAATACTAACAGTTTCGATTTCCATGAATTGCGCATTGCCTTTGTACGCAGTGTTAGGAAAACTGAAATGCGTTTTCTGAGCAAACGCACGACTGAATCTTCATGAAACTCGCGGTGCTTTCTCTTTTCCTGTTTCTCTCTTTGCTCCCAACATCTGAACATTCTCTCTCCACGTTTTGTATACAAGCCCCTTATGTGTTTCTCCTGCAGTACTCATACGTGCAGGTTGAAAAGGCCTGAAATTGAAGTGGCATTTCTGCAAAAGTTTCACAACAGGATTCCAATGACACTTTCCCAAACATCTCCCCTCCTCATTCCCACTTTGTTCCGCAGATGTTGTGGTTGCAGCATGCACGGTGCTTCTGTTATAACTAACAGTTTCTAGTTCCATGAATTGAGCTTTACCTATGCACGCAGTTTTAGGAAAACTGAAATGCGTTTTCTGAGCAAATGCACGACTGAATCTTCATGAAACTCGCGGTGCTTTCTCTTTTCCTCTTTCTCTCTTTGCTCCCAACATCTGAACATTCTCTATCCACGTTTTCTATACAAGCCCCTTATGTATTGCTCTTGCAGTACTCTAACGTGCTGGTTTAAAAGCCCTGAAATTGAAGTTGATTTTCTGAGAACGTTTCACGAATGGATTTCAATGACACTTTCCCTATCATCTCCCCTCCTCATTCCCACTTTGTTCTGCTGATGTTGTGGTTGCAGCATGCGGTGCTTCTGTTATAACTAACAGTTTCGATTTCCATGAATTGACCTTTGCCTATGCACGCAGTGTTAGGAAAACTGAAATGCGTTTTCTGAGCAAATGCACAACTGAATCTTCATGAAACTCGCGGTGCTTTCTCTTTTCCTCTTTCTCTCTTTGCTCTCAACATCTGAACATTCTCTCACCACGTTTTCTATAGGAGACCCTTATGTATTGCTCTTGCAGTACTCTAACTTGCAGGTTTAAAAGCCCTGAAATTTAAGTTGTTTTTCTGAGTAACTCTCACGAATTGATTTCAAAGACACTATGCCTATCATCTACCCTCCTCATTCCAACTTTGCTCTGCAGATGTGGAGGTTGCACCATGCATGGTGCTTCAGTTGAAACTAACAGTTTCGATTTCCATGAATCCACTTTGCCTATGCATGCAGTGTTAGGAAAACTGAAATGCGTTTTCTGAGCAAATGCACAACTGAATCTTCATGAAACTCGCGGTGCTTTCTCTTTTCCTCTTTCTCTCTTTGCTCCCAACATCTGAACATTCTCTCACCACGTTTTCTATAGGAGACCCTTATGTATTGCTCTTGCAGTACTCTAACTTGCAGGTTTAAAAGCCCTGAAATTTAAGTTGTTTTTCTGAGTAACTCTCACGAATGGATTTCAAAGACACTATGCCTATCATCTACCCTCCTCATTCCCACTTTGCTCTGCAGATGTGGAGGTTGCACCATGCATGGTGCTTCTGTTGAAACTAACAATTTCGATTTCCATGAATCTACTTTACCTATGCATGCAGTGTTAGGAAAACTGAAATGCGTTTTCTGAGCAAATGCATTGTTGAATCTTCATGAAACTCGCGGTGTTTTCTCTTTTCCTCGTTCTGACTTTGCTCTCAACATCTGAACATTCTCTCTCCACGTTTTTCTGTACAGGCCCCTTATGTATTGCTCTTGCAGTACTCTAACCTGCTAGTTGAAAAGGCCTGAAATTGAAGTTGGTTTTCTGAAAACGTTTCACAACTGGATTTCCATGACACTTTCACTATTATCTCCCCTACTCATTCCCACTTTGCTCTCCAGATGTGGGGGTTGCACCATGCATGGTGCTTCTGTGAAAACTAACAGTTTCGATTTCCATGAATTGAGCTTTGCCTATGCACGCAGTATTAGGAAAACTGAAATGCGTTTTCTGAGCAAATGCACGACTGAATCTTCATGAAACTCGTGGTGCTTTCTGTATTCCTTGTTCTCACTTTGCTCCCAACATCTGAGCATTCTGTCTCCACGTTTTCTATACAAGCCACTTATGTATTGCTCTTGCGGTACTCTAACGTGCAGATTGAAAAGGCCTGAAATTGAAGTTGCTTTTCTGAGAACGTTTCAAGAATGGATTTCAATGATACTTTCCCTATCATCTCCCCTCCTCATTCCCACTTTGTTCTGCTGATGTTGTGGTTGCAGCATGCGGTGCTTCTGTTATAACTCACAGTTTCGATTTCAATGAATTGAGATTTGCCTATGAACGCAGTGTTTGGAAAAGTGAAATGCGTTTTGTGAGCAAATGCACGACTGAATCTTCATGAAACTCGCGGTGCTTTCTCTTTTCCTCGTTCTCACTTTGTTCCCAACATCTGAGCATTCTCTCACCACGTTTTCTATACAAGCCCCTTATGTATTGCTCTTGCATTACTCAAATGTGCTGTTGAAAAGCCCTGAAATTGAAGTTGCTTTTCTGAGTAACTCTCACGAATGGATTTCAATGACACTTTGCCTATCATCTCCCCTCTCATTCCCTATTTGCTCTGCTGATGTGGGGGTTGCACCATGAACGGTGCTTCTTTTATAACTGTTTCGATTTCGATGAATTGAGCTTTGCGTATGCACACAGTGTTAGGAAAACTCAAATGCGTTTTCTGAGCAAATGCACGACTGAATCTTCATGAAACTCGTGGTGCTTTCTGTATTCCTCGTTCTCACTTTGCTGCCAACATCTGAGCATTCTCTCTCCACGTTTCCTATACAAGCCACTTATGCATTGCTCTTGCAGTACTCTAACGTGCAGGTTGAAAAGCCCTGAAATTGAAGTTACTTTTCTGAAAACGTTTCACGACTGGATTTCAATGACAATTTACCTATCATCTCCCCTACTCATTCCCACTTTGCTCTGTAGATGTGGTGGTTCCACCATGCACGGTGCTTCTGTTATAACTAACAGTTTCTATTTCCAAGAATTGAGCTTTGCCTATGCACACAGTGTTAGGAAAACTGAAATGCGTTTTCTGAGCAAATGCACGACTGAATCTTCATGAAACTCACTGTGCTTTCTATTTTCCTGTTTCTCTCTTTGCTCCCAACATCTGAACATTCTCTCTCCACGTTTTCTATACAAACCCCTTATGTATTGCTCTTGCAGTACTCTAAAGTGCATGTTGAAAAGCCCTGAAATGGAAGTTGCATTTCTGAGAACGTTTCACGAATGGATTTCAATGACACTTTGCCTGTCATCTCCCCTACTCATTCCCACTTTGCAGCGCAGATGTGGTGGTTTCACCATGGAAGGCCCTTCTGTTATAACTAACAGTTTCGATTTCTGTGAATTGAGCCTTGCCTATGCACAGAGTGTTAGGAAAACTGAAATGCGTTTTCTAAGGAAATGCACTGTTGAATCATCATGAAACTCGCGGTGTTGTCTCTTTTCCTCCTTCTCACTTTGCTCCCAACATCTGAGCATTCTCTGTCCACGTTTCCTGTACAGCCCCTTATGTATTGCTCTTGCAGTACTCTAACGTGCACGTTGAGAAGTCCTGAAATTGAAGTTGCTTTTCTGAGAAAGTTTCATGAATGGATTTCAATGACACTTTGCCTATCATCTCCCCTCCTCATTTCCACTTTGCTTCGCCGATGTGGTGGTTGCACCCTGCATGGTGTTTCTATTATAACTAACAGTTTCGATTTCCATGAATTGAGCTTTGCCTGTGCATGCAGTGTTAGGAAAACTAAATGCGTTTTCTGAGCAAATGCACGACTGAATCTTCATGAAACTCGCGGTGCTTTCTCTTTTCCTAGCTCTCACTTTGTTCGCAACATCTGAGCATTCTCTCACCACGTTTTCTATAGGAGACCCTTACGTATTGCCCTTGCAGTACTCTAACCTGCAGGTTGAAAAGGCCTGAAATTGAAGTTTCTTTTCTGAAAACGTTTCACAACTGGATTTCAATGACACTTTCCCTATCATCTCCCCTACTCATTCCCACTTTGCTCTGCAGATGTGGGGGTTGCACCATGCATGGTGCTTCTGTTAAAACTAACAGATTCGATTTCCATGAATTGCGCTTTGCCTATGCAAGCAGTGTTAGGAAAACTAAAATGCGTTTTCTGAGCAAATGCACGACTGAATCTTCATGAAACTCGTGGTGCTTTCTGTGTTCCTCGTTTTCACTTTGCTACCAACAACTGAATATTCTCTTTCCACCTTTTCTATACAAGCCCGTTATGTATTTCTCCTGCAGTACTCTAACGTGCATGTTGAAAAGCCCTGAAATTCAAGTTGCTTTTCTGAGTAACTCTCTCAAATGGATTTCAAGGACACTTTGCTTATCATCTCCCCTCCTCATTCCCACTTTGCTGCGCAGATGTGGTGGTTTCACCATGCAAGGCGCTTCTGTTAAACTAACAGTTTCTATTTCCTTGAATTGAGCTTTCCCTATGCACGCAGTTTTAGGAAAACTGAAGTGGGTTTTCTCTGCAAATGCACGACTCAATCTTCATGAAACTCGCGGTTTTTACTCTTTTCCTGGTTCCCAATTTAATCTCAACATCTGAGCATTCTCTCTCCACGTTTTCTGTACAAGCCCCTTATGTATGTCTCTTGCAGTACTCTAACGTGCAGGTTGAAAAGCCCTGAAATTGAAGTTCCTTTTCTGAGAACGTTTCCCAAATGGATTTCAATGACAGTTTGCCTATCATCTCCCCTCCTCATTCCCACTTTGCTTCGGGGATGTGGTGGTTGCACCATGCATAGTGCTTCTGTTATAACTAACAGTTTCGATTTCCGTGAATTGAGCTTTGCCTATGCCCGCACTGTTAGGAAATGTGAAATGCGTTTTCTGAGCAAATGCTCGACTGAATCTTCATGAAACTCCCGGTGTTTACTGTTTTCCTCATTCCCTCTTTGCTCCCAACATCTGAGCATTCTCTCTCCACGTTTTCTATACCAGAGCCTTATGTATTGCACTTGCAGTACTCTAACGTGCAGGTTGAAATGCCCTGAAATTGCAGTTGCTTTTCTGAGTAACTCTCACGAATGGATTAGTATGACACTTTGCCTATCATCTCCCCTACTCATACCTACTTTGCTGTGCAGATGTGGGGGTTGCACCATGCATGGTGCTTCTGTTAATACTAACAGTTTCGATTTCCATGAATTGCGCATTGCCTTTGTACGCAGTGTTAGGAAAACTGAAATGCGTTTTCTGAGCAAACGCACGACTGAATCTTCATGAAACTAGTGGTGCTTTCTGTACTCCTCGTTCTCACTTTGCTACCAATATCTGAACATTCTCTCTCCACGTTTTCTATACAAGGCCCTTAAGTATTTTTCCTGCAGTACTCATACGTGCAGGTTGAAAAGCCCTGAAATTGAAGTTGCTTTTCGGCAAAAGTTTCACGACTCGATTTCAATGACACTTTCCCTAACTTCTCCCTTCCTCATTCCCACTTTGCTCCGCAGAAGTTGTGGTTGCATCATGCACGGTGCTTCTGTTATAACTAACAGTTTCGATTTCCGTGAATTGAGCTTTGCCTATGCCCGCACTGTTAGGAAATGTGAAATGCGTTTTCTGAGCAAATGCTCGACTGATTCTTCATGAAACTCCCGGTGTTTACTGTTTTCCTCATTCCCTCTTTGCTCCCAACATCTGAGCATTCTCTCTCCACGTTTTCTATACAAGAGCCTTATGTATTGCTCTTGCAGTACTCTAACGTGCAGGTTGAAATGCCCTGAAATTGAAGTTGCTTTTCTGAGTAACTCTCACGAATGGATTACTATGACACTTTGCCTATCATCTCCCCTACTCATACCCACTTTGCTGTGCAGATGTGGGGGTTGCACCATGCATGGTGCTTCTGTTAATACTAACAGTTTCGATTTCCATGAATTGCGCTTTGCCTATGCACGCAGTGTTAGGAAAACTGAAATGCGTTTTCTGAGCAAACGCACGACTGAATCTTCATGAAACTAGTGGTGCTTTCTGTATTCCTCGTTCTCACTTTGCTACCAATACCTGAACATTCTCTCTCCACGTTTTCTATACAAGCCCCTTAAGTATTTTTCCTGCAGTACTCATACGTGCAGGTTGAAAAGCCCTGAAATTGAAGTGGCTTTTCGGCAAAAGTTTCACGACTCGATTTCAATGACACTTTCCCTAACATCTCCCTTCCTCATTCCCACTTTGCTCCACAGAAGTTGTGGTTGCAGCATGCACGGTGCTTCTGTTATAACTAACAGTTTCGATTTCCGTGAATTGAGCTTTGCCTATGCACGCACTGTTAGGAAAAGTGAAATGCGTTTTCTGAGCAAATGCTCGACTGAATCTTCATGAAACTCGCGGAGTTTACTGTTTTCCTCATTCCCACTTTGCTCCCAACATCTGAGCAATCTCTCTCCACGTTTTCTATACAAGCACATTATGTATTGCTCTTGCAGTACTCTAACGTGAAGGTTGAAAATCCCTGAAATTTAAGTTGCTTTTCTGAGTAACTCTCACGAATGGATTTCAATGACACTTTGCCTATCATCTTCCCTCCTCATTCCCAATTTGCTCTGCTGAAGTGGGGGTTGCAAAATGCACGGTGCTTCTGTTATAACTAACAATTTCGATTTCCATGAATTGAGCTTTGCCTATGCACGCAGTGTTATGAAAACTGAAATGCGTTTTCTGAGCAAATACATGACTGAATCTTCATGAAACTCGCGGTGTTTACTGTTTACCTCATTCCCACTTTGCTCCCCACTTCTGAGCATTCTCTTTCCACGTTTTCTATACAAGCCACTTATGTATTGCTCTTGCAGTATTCTAACGTGCATGTTGAGAATCCCTGAAATTGAAGTTGCTTTTCAGAGAACCTTTCACGAATGGATTTCAATGACACTTTGCCTATCGTCTTCCCTCCTCATTCACACTTTGCTGCACAGATGTGGTGGTTTCACCATGGAAGGCGCTTCTGTTATAACTAGCCGTTTCGATTTCCGTGAATTGAGCTTTGCCTATGCACACAGTGTTAGGAAAACTGAAATGCGTTTTCTGAGCAAATGCACTGTTCAATCTTCATGAAACTCGCGATATTTTCTCTTTTCCTCGTTTTCACTTTGCTCCCAACATCTGAGCATTCGGTCTCCACGTTTTCTATACAAGCCCCTTATGTATTGCTCTTGCAGTACTCTAACGTGCAGGTTGAGAAGCCCTGAAATTGAAGTTGCTTTTCTGAGATCGTTTCACAAATGGATTTCAATGACACTTTGCCTATCATCTCCCCTCCTCATTTCCAATTTGCTCTGCTGATGTGGGTGTTGCACCATGAACGATGCTTCTGTTATAACTAAGAGTTTCGATTTCCATGAATTGAGCTTTGCCTATGCACGCAGTGTTAGGAAAACTAAAATGCGTTCTTTGAGCAAATGCACGACTGAATCTTCATGAGTCTCTTGGTGTTTTCTCTTTTCCTCGTTGCCACTTTGCTTCCAGTAGCTGAGCATTCTATCTCCACGTTTTCTATACAAGCCCTTTATGTATTTCTCTTGCAGTACTCTAACGTGCATTTTGAAAAGCCCTGAAATTGAAGTTGCTTTTCTGAGAACGTTTCAGGAATCGATTTCAATGACACTTTGCCTTTGACCTCCCCTCCTCATTCCCACTTTGCTCTGCTGATGTGGTGGTTGAAGCATGCACGGTGTTTCTGTTATAACTAACAATTTCGATTTCCATGAATTGAGCTTTGCCTATACACGCAGTTTTAGGAAAACTAAAATGCGTTTTCTCAGCAAATGCACGACTGAATTGTCATGAAACTCGTCGTGCTTTCTGTATTCCTCGTTCTCACTTTGATACCAACATATGAGTATTCTCTTTCCACGTTTTCTATACACGCCACTTATGCATTACTCTTGCCGTACTCTAACGTACAGGTTGAAAAGCCCTGAAATTGTAGTTGCTTTTCTGAGTAACTCTCACGAATGGATTTCAATGACACTTTGCCTATGTTCTCCCCCCCTCATTCCCACTTTTCTGCGCAGACGTGCTGGTTTCACCATGGAAGTCGCTTCTGTTATAACTAACAGTTTCGATTTCCGTGAATTGAGCTTTGCCTATGCACGCAGTGTTAGGAAAACTGAAATGCGTTTTCTAAGCAAATGCACTGTTGAATCATTATGAAACTCGTGGTGTTTTCTCCTTTCCTCGTTCTCACTTTGCTCCCAACATCTGAGCATTCTCTCTCCACGTTTTCTATACAAGCCCCTTATGTATTGCACTTGAAGTACTCTAACGTGCAGGTTGAGAAGGCCTGAAATTGAAATTGCTTTTCTGAGAATGTTTCACGAATGGATTTCAATGATACTTTGCCTATCATCTCCCTTCCTCATTCCCAAATTGCTCTGCTGATGTGGGGGTTGCACCATGAACGGTGCTTCTGTTATAACTAACAGTTTCGATTTCCATGAATTGAGCTTTGCCTGTGCACGCAGTGTCAGGAAATGTAAAATGCGTTCTCTGAGCAAATGCACTATTGAATCTTCATGAAACTCGCGGTATTTACTCTTTTCCTGGTTGCCACTTTGCTCCCAACAGCTGAGCATTCTATCTCTACGTTTTCTATACAAGCCCTTTTTGTATTTCTCTTGCAGTACTCTAACGTGCATGTTGAAAAGCCCTGAAATTGAAGTTGCTTTTCTGAGAACTTTTCACGAATCGATTTCAATGACACTTTCCCTATCATCTTCCCTCTTATTTCCCACTTTGCTGCGCAGATGTGGTGGATTCACCATGCACGGAGCTCTGTTACAACTAACAGTTTCGATTTCCATGAATTGAGCTTTGCCTATGCACGTAGTGTTAGGAAAACTGAAATGTGTTTTCTGAGCAAATGCACGAATGAATCTTCATTTAACTCGCGGGTTTTACTGTTTTCCTCATTCCCACTTTGCTCCCAACATCTGAGCATGCTCACTCCATGTTTTCTGTACAAGCCCCTTATGTATTGCTCTTGCAGTACTCTAACGTGCATGTTGAAAAGCCCTGAAATTCAGGTTGCTTTTCTGAGTAACTCTCACGAATGGATTTCATTGACACTTTGCATATCATCTCCAATCCTCATTGCCACTTTGCTGCGCAGATGTGGTGGTTTCACCATGCACGGCTCTTCTGTTAACCTAACAGTTTCTATTTCCATGAATTGAGCTTTCCCTATGCACGCAGTGTTAGGAAAACTGAAGTGCGTTTTCTCTGCAAATGCACGACTCAACCTTCATGAAATTCGCGGTTTTTACTCTTTTCCTGGTTCCCAATTTAATCTCAACATCTGAGCATTCTCTCTCCACGTTTTCTGTACAAGCCCCTTATGTATTGCTCTTGCAGTTCTCTAACGTGCATGTTGAAAAGCCCTGAAATTCAAGTTGCTTTTCTGAGTAACTCTCACGAATGGATTTCAAGGACACTTTGCTTATCATCTACCCTCCTCTTTGCCACTTTGCTGCGCAGATGTGGTGGTTTCACCATGCAAGGCTCTTCTGTTAACCTAACAGTTTCTATTTCCATGAATTGAGCTTTCCCTATGCACGCAGTGTTAGGAAAACTGAAGTGCGTTTTCTCTGCAAATGCACGACTCAATCTTCATGAAACTCGCGATTTTTACTCTTTTCCTGGGTCCCAATTTAATCTCAACATCTGAGCATTCTGTCTCCACGTTTTCTGTACAAGCCCCTTATGTATTGCTCTTCCAGTTCTCTAACGTGCAGGTTGAAAAGCCTTGAAATTGAAGTTCCTTTTCTGAGAACGTTTACCAAATGGATTTCAATGACACTTTGCCTATCATCTCCCCTCCTCATTCCCACTTTGCTTCGGGGATGTGGTGGTTGCACCATGCACAGTGCTTCTGTTATAACTAACAGTTTCGATTTCCATGAATTGAGCTTTGCCTAAGCCCGAACTGTTAGGAAATGTGAAATGCGTTTTCTGAGCAAATGCTCGACTGAATCTTCATGAAACTCCCGATGTTTACTGTTTTCCTCATTCCCTCTTTGCTCCCAACATCTGAGCATTCTCTCTCCACGTTTTCTATACAAGCCCCTTATGTATTGCACTTGAAGTACTCTAACGTGCAGGTTGAAATGCCCTGAAATTGAAGTTGCTTTTCTGAGTAACTCTCACGAATGGATTTCTATGACACTTTGCCTATCATCTCCCCTCCTCATTCCCACTTTGCTCTGCAGATGTGGGGGTTGCACCATGCATGGTGCTTCTGTTAATACTAACACTTTAGATTTCCATGAATTGTGCTTTGCCTATGCACGCAGTGTTAGGAAAACTGAAATGCGTTTTCTGAGCAAATGCACTGTTGAATCTTCATGAAACTCGCGGTGTTTTCTCTTTTCCTCGTTCTCACTTTGCTCCCATCATCTGAACATTCTGTCTCCACGTTTTCTGTAGAGGCCCCTTATGAATTGCTCTTGCAGTACTATAACCTGCAGGTTGAAAAGGCCTGAAGTTGAAGGTGCTTTTCTGAAAACGTTTCACAAATGGATTTCAATGACACTTTCCCTATCATCTCCCCTATTCATTCCCACTTTTCTGCAGATGTGGGTGTTGCACCATGCATGGTGCTTCTGTTAAAACTAACAGTTTCGATTTCCATGAATTGCGCTTTGCCTATGCACGCACTGTTAGGAAAACTGAAATGCGTTTTGTGAGCAAATGCACGACTGAATCTTCATGAAACTAGTGGTGCTTTCTGTATTCCTCGTTCTCACTTTGCTACCAACATCTGAACATTCTCTCTCCACGTTTTCTATACAAGCCCCTTATGTATTTCTCCTGCAGTACTCATACGTGCAGGTTGAAAAGCCCTGAAATTGAAGTTGCTTTTCTGCAAAAGTTTCACGACTGTATTTCAATGACACTTTCCCTAACATCTCCCTTCCTCATTCCCACTTTGCTCCGCAGAAGTTGTGGTTGCAGCATGCACGGTGCTTCTGTTATAACTAACAGTTTCGATTTCCGTGAATTGAGCTTTTCCTATGCACGCACTGTTAGGAAAAGTGAAATGCGTTTTCTGAGCAAATGCTCGACTGAATCTTCATGAACCTCACCGAGTTTACTGTTTTCCTCATTCCCACTTTGCTCCCAACATCTGAGCATTCTCTCTCCACGTTTCCTATACAAGTCCCTTATGTATTGCTCTTGCAGTACTCTAACGTGCAGGTTGAAAAGCCCTGAAATTGAAGTTGCTTTTCTGAGTAACTCTCACGAATGGATTTCAATGACACTTTGCCTATCATCTTCCCTCCTCATTCCCAATTTGCTCTGCTGAAGTGGGGGTTGCAAAATGCACGGTGCTTCTGTTATAACTAACAATTTCGATTTCCATGAATTGAGCTTTGCCTATGCACGCAGTGTTAGGAAAACTGAAATGTGTTTTCTGAGCAAATACACGACTGAATCTTCATAAAACTCGCGGAGTTTACTGTTTTCTTCATTCCCACTTTGCTCCCCACATCTGAGCATTCTCTTTCCACGTTTTCTATACAAGCCCCTTATGTATTGCTCTTGCAGTATTCTAACGTGCATGTTGAGAATCCCTGAAATTGAAGTTGCTTTTCTGAGAACGTTTCACAAATGGATTTCAATGACACTTTGCCTATCATCTCCCCTCCTCAATCCCACTTTGCTCTGCAGATGTGGGGGTTGCACCATGCATGGTGCTTCTTTTAATACTAACACTTTCGATTTCCATGAATTGCGCTTTGCCTATGCACGCAGTGTTAGGAAAACTGAAATGCGTTTCCTGAGGAAATACACGACTGAATCTTCACAAAACTCGCGGAGTTTACTGTTTTCTTCATTCCCACTTTACTCCCCACATCTGAGCATTCTCTTTCCACGTTTTCTATACAAGCCCCTTATGTATTGCTCTTCCAGTATTCTAACGTGCATTTTGAGAATCCCTGAAATTGAAGTTGCTTTTCTGAGAACGTTTCACAAATGATTTTCAATGACACTTTGCCTATCATCTCCCCTCCTCATTCCCACTTTGCTCTGCAGATGTGGGGGTTGCACCATGCATGGTGCTTCTGTTAATACTAACACTTTCGATTTCCATGAATTGCGCTTTGCCTATGCACGCAGTGTTAGGAAAACTGAAATGCGTTTTCTGAGCAAATGCACTGTTGAATCTTCATGAAACTCGCGGTGTTTTCTCTTTTCCTCGTTCTCACTTTGCTCCCATCATCTGAAATTCTGTCTCCACGTTTTCTGTAGAGGCCCCTTATGAATTGCTCTTGCAGTACTATAGACTGCAAGTTGAAAAGGCCTGAAATTGAAGTTGCTTTTCTGAAAACGTTTCACAACTGGATTTCAATGACACTTTCCCTATCATCTCGCCTACCCATTCCCAATTTGCTCTGCAGATGTGGGGGTTGCACCATGCATGGTGCTTCTGTTAAAACTAACAGTTTCGATTTCCATGAATTGCGCTTTGCCTATGCACGCAGTGTTAGGAAAAGTGAAATGCGTTTTCTGAGCAAATGCACGACTGAATCTTCATGAAACTCGCATAGTTTACTGTTTTCCTCATTCCCACTTTGCTCCCCATATCTGAGCATTATCTCTCCACGTTTTCTATACAAGCCCCTTATGTATTGCTGTTGCAGTACTCTAACGTGCATGTTGAGAAGCCCTGAAATTGAAGTTGCTTTTCTGCAAAAGTTTCACGACTGGATTTCAATGACACTTTACCCATCATCTCCCCTACTCATTCCCACTTTGCTCTGCAGATGTGGTGGTTCCACCATGCACGGTGCTTCTGTTATAACTAACAGTATCGATTTCCATGAATTGAGCTTTGCCTATGCACGCAGTTTTAGGAAAACTGAAATGCATTTTCTGAGCAAATGGACGACTGAGTCTTCATGAAACTTGCGGTATTTACTCTTTCCTGTTTGCCACTTTGCTCCCAACATCTGAGCATTCTCTCTAGACGTTTTCTATACAAGCCTTTTATGTATTGCTCTTTCAGTACTTTAACGTCCATGTTGAAAAGACCTGAAATGTAAGTTGCTTTTCTGAGAACGTTTCACGAATGCATTTCAATGACACTTTGCCTATCATCTCCCCTCCTCATTCCCGCTTTGCTGCGCAGATGTGGTGGTTTCACCATGCAAGGCGCTTCTGTGATAACTCACTGTTTCGATTTCCATGTATTGAGCTTTGCCTATGCACGCAGTGTTAGGAAAACTGAAATGGGTTTTCTGAGCAAATTCACGACTGAATATTCATGAAACTCGCGGGTTTTACTCTTTTCCTGGTTCCCACTTTGCTCGCAACATCTTAGCATTCTCTCTCCACGTTTTCTGTACGGGCCCCTTATGTATTGCTCTTGCAGTACTCTAACGTGCATGTTGAAAAGCCCTGAAATTGAAGTTGCTTTTCTGCGAAGGTTTCATGAATGCATTTCAAACACACTTTGCCTATCATCTTCCCTCTTCATTCCAAGTTTGCTGAGCAGATGTTGTGGATTCACCATGCACGGCGCTTCTGTTATAACTCACAGTTTCGATTTCCATGAATTGAGCTTTGCCTATGCACGCAGTGTTAGGAAAACTGAAATGGGTTTTCTGAGCAAATGCACGACTGAATCTTCATGAAACTCGCGGTTTTTACTCTTTTCCTCATTCGCACTTTACTCCCAACATCTGAGCATGCACACTCCACGTTTTGCATAAAAGCCCCTTATGTATTGCTCTTGCGGTACTCTAACGTGCATGTTGAAAAGCCCTGAAATTGAACTTGCTTTTCTGAGTAACTCTCACGAATGGATTTCAATGACACTTTGCCTATTATCTCCCCTCCTCATTCCCACTTTGCTACGCAGATGTGGTGGTTTCACCATGCAAGGCGCTTCTGTTAAACTAACAGTTTCTATTTCCATGTATTGAGCTTTCCCTAGGCACGCAGTGCTAGGAAAACTGAAATGCGTTTCCTGAGAACATGCACGACTGAATCTTCATGAAACTCGCGTTTTTTACTCTTTCCTAGTTCCCAATTTTATCCCAATATCTGAGCATTCTCTCTCCACGTTTTCTATACAAGCCCCTTATGTATTGCTATTGCAGTACTCTAACCTGCAGTTTGAAAAGCCCTGAAATTGAAGTTGCTTTTCTGAGTAAATCTCACGAATGGATTTCAATGACACTTTGCCTATCATTTCCCCTCCTCATTTCCCCTTTGCTCCTCAGATGTGGTGGTTGCACCATGCACAGTGCCTCTGTTATAGCTAACAGTCTCAATTTCCATGAATTGACCTTTGCCTATGCACACAGTGTTAGGAAAACTGAAATGCATTTTCTGAGCAAATGCACGACTCAATCTTTATGAAATTCGCGAGATTACTCTTTTCCTTGTTCCCAATTTACTCCCAACATCTGAGCATTCTCTCTCCACGTTTTCTATACAAGCCCCTTTTGTATTGCTCTTGCAGTATACTAACGTGCAGGTTGAAAAGACCTGAAATTGAAGTTGCTTTTTAGAAAAGTTTCACTACTGGATTTCTATGACACTTTCTCTATTATCTCCCCTCCTCATTCCCACATTGCTCCGCATGTTGTGGTTGCAGCATGCGCGGTGCTTCTGTTATAACTAACAGTTTCGATTTCCATGAATTGACCTTTGCCTATGCACACAGTGTTAGGAAATCTGAAATGCATTTTCTGAGCAAATGCACAACTGAATCTTCATGAAACTGTCGGTATTTATGCTTTTGCTGGTTACCACTTTGCTCACAACATCTGAGCATTCTCTCTCCACGTTTTCTATACAAGCCCCTTATGTATTGCTCTTGCAGTACTCTAACGTGCATGTTGAAAAGCCCTGAAATTGAAGTTGCTTTTCTGAGTAACTCTCACGAATGGATTTCAATGACACTTTGCCTATCATCTCCCCTCCTCATTTCCCCTTTGCTCCTCTGATGTGGTGGTTGCACCATGCACGGTGCTTCTGTTATCACTAACAGTTTCGATTTCCATGAATTGAGCTTTGCCTATGCACACAGTGTTAGGAAAACTGAAATGCGTTTTCTGAGCAAATGCAAACTCAATATTCATGAAATTCCCGAGATTACTCTTTTCCTTGGTCCAATTTACTCCCAACATCTGAGCATTCTCTCTCCACTTTTTCTATACAAGCCCCTTATGTATTGCTCTTGCAGTACACTAACGTGCAGGTTGAAAAGGTCTGAAATTGAAGTTGCTTTTCTGAAAACGTTTCACTACTGGATTTCAATGACACTTTCCCTATCACATCCCCGACTCATTCCCACTTTTCTCCGCATGTTGTGGTTGCAGCACGCATAGTGCTTCTGTTATAACTAACAGTTTCGATTTCCATGAATTGAGCTATGCCTATGCACGCAGTGTTAGGAAAACTGAAATGCGTTTTCTGAGCAAATGCACGACTGAATATTCATGAAACTCGCGGTATTTACACTTTTCCTGGTTGCCAATTTGCTCCCAACATCTGAGCATTCTCTCTCCACGTTTTCTATGCAAGCCCCTTATGTATTGCTCTTGCAGTACTCTAACGTGCATGCTGAAAAGCCCTGAAATTGAGGTTGTTTTTCTGAGAACGTTTCACGAATGGATTTCAATGACTCTTTGCCTATCATCTCCCCTCCTCATTCCCACTTTGCTCCGCAGATGTGGTGGTTGCACCATGCACGGAGCTTGTGTTATAACTAACAGATTCGATTTCCATGAATCGAGCTTTGCCTATGCACGCAGTGTTAGGAAAACTGAAATGCGTTTTCTGAGCAAATGCACGACTCAATCTTCATGAAATTCGCGGGTTTACTCTTTTTCTGGTTCCCAATTTACTCCCAACATCTGAGCATTCTCTCTCCATGTTTTCTATACAAGCCCCTTAGGTATTGCTCTGGCAGTACTCTAAAGTGCAGGTTGAAGAGCTCTGAAATCGAAGTTGCTTTTCTGAGTAACTCTAACGAATGGATTTCAATGACACTTTGCCTATCATCTCCCCTCCTCATTCCCACTTTGCTGCGCTGATGTTGTGCTGTCACCATGCACGGCGCTTCTGTTATATCTAACAGATTCAATTTCCATTAATTGAGCTTTCCCTATGCACGCAGTGTTAGAAATACTAAAATGCGTTTTCTGAAAAATTACACGACTGAATCTACATGAAACTCGGGGTTTTTACTCTTTTCCTGGTTGCCAATTTACTTCCTACGTCTGAGCATTCAGTCTCCACTTTTTCTATACAAGCCCTTTATGTATTGCTCTTGCAGTACTCTAAAGTGCAGGTTGAAGAGCTCTGAAATCGAAGTTGCTTTTCTGAGTAACTCTAACGAATGGATTTCAATGACACTTTGCCTATCATCTCCCCTCCTCATTCCCACTTTGCTGCGCTGATGTTGTGCTGTCACCATGCACGGCGCTTCTGTTATATCTAACAGATTCAATTTCCATTAATTGAGCTTTCCCTATGCACGCAGTGTTAGAAATACTAAAATGCGTTTTCTGAAAAATTACACGACTGAATCTACATGAAACTCGGGGTTTTTACTCTTTTCCTGGTTGCCAATTTACTTCCTACGTCTGAGCATTCAGTCTCCACTTTTTCTATACAAGCCCTTTATGTATTGCTCTTGCAGTACTCTAAAGTGCAGGTTGAAGAGCTCTGAAATCGAAGTTGCTTTTCTGAGTAACTCTAACGAATGGATTTCAATGACACTTTGCCTATCATCTCCCCTCCTCATTCCCACTTTGCTCTGCTGATGTGGGAGTTGCACCATGCATGGTGCTTCTGTTATAACTAACAGTTTCGATTTCCATGAATTGAGCATTGCCTATGCACTCATGTTATGAAAACTGAAATGCGTTTTTGAGCAAATGCGGTGTTGAATCTTCATGAATCTCGTGGTTTTTAATGTTTTGCTCATTCTTACTTTGCTACCAACCTCTGAAGATTCTCTCTCTACGTTTTCTATACAAGCCTCTTATGTATTGCTCTTGCAGTACTCGAATGTGCAGGTAGAAAAGGCCTGAATTTGAAGTTGATTTTCTGAAAACGATTCACGACTGTATTTCAATGACACGTTCCCTATCATCTCCCCTCTTCATTCCCACTTTTCTCCGCAGATGTGGTGGTTGCAGCATGCACGGTGCTTCTGTTATACTTAACAGTTTCGATTTCAAAAAATTGAGCTTTGCCTAGGCACGAAGGGTTAGGAAAACTAAAATTGGTTTTCTGAGCAAATGCACGACTGAATCTTCATGAAACTCGCAGTGCTTTCTCTTTTTCTGGTTCTCACTATGCTACCAACATCTGAGCATTCTCCCTCCACGTTTTCTATACAAGCCCCTTATGAATTTCTCTTGCAGTACTCTAACGTGCAGGTTGAAAAGCACTGAAATTGAAGTTGCTTTTCTAAAAACGTTTCACGAATGGATTTCAATGACACTTTGCCTATCATCTTCCCTCCTCATTCCCATGTTGCTCCGCAGATATGGTGGTTGCACCATGTTCAACACTTTTGTTATAACTAACAGTTTCGATTTCCATGAATTGAGCTTTGCCTATGCAAGCAGTGTTAGGAAAACTGAAATGGGTTTTCTGAGAAAATGCGCAACTGAATATTCATGAAACTCGCGGTTTTTACTCTTTTCCAGGTTCCCAATTTACTCCCAACATCTGAGCATTCTCTCTCAACGTTTTCTATACAAGTCCCTTATGTATTCCTCTTGCAGTACTGTAACGTGCATGTTGAAAAGCCCTGAAATTGAAGTTGCTGTTCTGAGTAACTCTCACGAATGGATTTCAATGACACTTTGCCTATCATCTCCCCTCCTCGTTCCCATTTTGCTCTGCTGATGTGGTGATTGCACCATGCACGGTGCTTCTGTTATAACTAACAGTTTCGATTTCCATGAATTGAGCTTTGCCTATGCACGCAGGTTTAGGAAAACTAAAATGCGTTTTCTGAGCAAATACACGAATGAATCTTCATGAAACTCGCGATGTTTTCTCTTTCCCTCGTTCTCACTTTGCTAACTACATCTGAGCCTTCCCTCTCCACCTTTTCTATACAAGCCCCTTATGTATTGCTCTTGCAGTACTCTAACGTGCAGGTTGAAAAGCCCTGAAATTGAAGTTGCTTTTCTGAGTAACTCTCACAAATGATTTCCAATGACACTTTGCCTATCATCTCCCCTCAACCTCCCCACTTTGCTGCACTAATGTGGTGGTTTCACCATTCACGGCGCTTCTGTTATAACGAACAGTTTCGATTTCCATGAATTGAGCTTTGCCTATGCATGCAGTGTTAGGAAAACTGAAATGCGTTTTCTGAGCAAATGCACGAATGATTCTTCATGAAACTCACGGTGCTTACTGTTTTCCTCATTCCCACTTTGCTCCCAACATCTGAGCATTCTCTCTCCACATTTCCTATACAAGACCCTTATGTATTGCTCTTGCAGTACTCTAACGAACATGTTTAAAAGCCCTGAAATTTAAGTTGCTTTTCTGAAAACGTTTCACGAATGGATTTCAATGACACTTTGCCTATTATTTCCCCTCCTCATTCCCACGTTGCTCCGCAGATGTGGTGGTTGCACCATGCACGGGCTTCTGTTATAACTAACAGTTTCGATTTCCATGAATTGAGCTTTGTCTATGCACGCAGTGTTAGGAAATCTGAAATGCGTTTTCTGAGCAAATGCACAACTGAATCTTCATGCAACTCGCCGATTTTACTCTTTTCCTCGTTCCCAATTTACTCCCAACATCTGAGCATTCAGTCTGTACGTTTTGTATACAAGCCCCTTATGTATTGCTCTTGCAGTACTCTAACGTGCAGGTTGAACAGCCCTGAAATTGAAGTTGCTTTTCTGAGTAACTCTCACGAATGGATTTCAATGACACTTTGCCTATGATCTCCCCTCCTCATTCCCACTTTGCTCTGCTCATGTGGGGGTTGCACCATGCACGGTGCTTCTGCTATAACTAACAGTTTCGATTTCCATGAATTGAGCTTTGCCTATGCACTCAGTGTTAGGAAAACTGAAATGCGTTTTTGAGCAAATGCGCTGTTGAATCTTCATGAATCTCACGGTTTTTACTGTTTTCCTTGTTCTCACTTTGCTACCAACATCTGAACATTCTCTCTCCACGTTTTCTATACAAGCCCCTTATGTATTGCTCTTGCAGTACTCTAACGTGCAGGTTGAAAAGACCTGAAATTGAAGTTGCCTTTCTGAGTAACTAACACAAATGAATTCCAATAACAATTTGCCTATCATCTCCCCTCCTCATTCCCACTTTGCTGCACTAAAGTGGAGGTTTCACCATGCATGCCGCTTCTGTTATATCTAACAGATTTGATTTCCATGAATTGAGCTTTCCCTGTGCACGCAGTGTTAGCAATACTGAAATGCGTTTTCTGAGAAAATGCACGACTGAATCTTCATGAAAATAGCGGTGTTTACTGCTTTCTTCATTCCCACTTTGCTCCCAACATCTGAGCATTCTCTCTCCACGTTTTCTATACAGGCCCATTATGTATTGCTCTTGCAGTACTCTAACGTGCATGTTGAAATGCCCTGAAATTGAAGTTGCTTTTCTGAAACGTTTCACGAATTGATTTCAATGACACTTTGCCTATCATTTCCCCTCCTCATTCCCACTTGTTCCGCAGATGTGGTGGTTACACCATGCCGGCTGCTTCTGTTGTAACTAACAGTTTCGACTTCCATGAATTGAGCTTTGCCTAGGCACGCAGTTTTAGGAAAACAGAAATGCGTTTTCTGAGAAAATGCGCGACTGAATATTCATGAAACTAGCGGTTTTTACTCTTTTCCTCGTTCCCAAATTTCTCCCAGCATCTGAGCATTCTCCCTCCACATTTTCTATACCAGCCCCTATGTATTGCTCTTGCAATACTCTAATGTGCAGGTTGAAAAGCCCTGAAAATGAAGTTGCTTTTCTGAATAACTCTCACGAATGGATTTCAATGACACTTTGCCTATCATCTCCCCTCCTCATTCCCACTTTGCTCCACAGATGTGGTGGTTGCACCATGCACGGTGCTTCTGTTATAACTAACAGTTTCAATTTCCATGAATTGGCTTTTCCCATGCACACAGTGTTAGGAAATCTAAAATGCGTTTTCTGAGCAAATGCACAACTGAATGTTCATGAAACTCGCGGTGTTTACTGCCTTCCTCATTCCCATTTTCCTCCCAACATCTGAGCATTCTCTCTCCACGTTTTCTATACAAGCCCGTTATTTATTGCTCTTGCAGTACTCTAGCATGCATGTTAAAAATCCCTGAAATTGAAGTTGCTTTTCTGAAAACGTTTCACGAATGGATTTCAATGACACTTTGCCTATCATCTCCCCTCCTCATACCCACTTTGCTCCGCAGATGTGGTGGTTGCACCATGCATGGTGCTTCTGTTATAACTAATATTTTCGATTTCCATGAATTGAGCTTTGCCTATGCACGCAGTGTTTGGAAAACTGAAATGCGTTTTCTGAGCAAATACATGACTGAGTCTTCATGAAACTCGAGGTGTTTACTGTTTTCCTCATTCTCACTTTGCTCCCAACATCTGAGCATTCTCTCTCCACGTTTTCTATACAAGCCCCTTACATATTGCTCTTGCAGTACTCTAACGTGCATGTTGAAAAGCCCTGAAATTGAAGTTGCTTTTGTGAGAACGTTTCACGAATGGATTTCAATGACACTTTGCCTTTCATCTCCCCTCCTCATTCCCACTTTGCTCTGCTGTTGTGGGGGTTGCACCATGCACGGTGCTTCTGTTATAACTAACAGTTTCGATTTCCATTAATTGAGCTTTGCCTATGCACGCAGTGTTAAGAAATCTGAAATGCGTTTTCTGAGCAAATGCACGACTGAATATTGATGAAACTCGCGGTGTTTACTGTTTTCCTCATTTCCACTTTGCTCCCAACACTGAGCATTCTCTCTCCACGTTTTCTATATAACCCCTTATATATTGCTCTTGCAGGACTCTAAAATGCATGTTGAAAAGCACTAAAATTGAACTTGCTTTTCTGAAAACGTTTCACGGATGGATTTCAATGACACTTTGCCTATCTTCTCCCCTCCTCATTCCCACTTACTCTGCAGATGTGGTGGTTGCAGCATGCTCGGTGCTTCTGTTATAACTAACAGTTTCGATTTCCATGAATTGAGCTTTGCCTATGCACGCAGTGTTATGAAAACTGAAATGCCTTTTCTGAGCAAATGCACTGTTGAATCTTCATGAAACTCACGGTGTTTTCTCTTTTCCTCATTCTCACATTGCTCCCAACATCTGAGCCATGTCTCTCCACGTTTTGTATAAAAGCCCCTTATATATTGCTTTTGCAGTACTCTAACGGGCAGGTTGAAAAGCTCTGAAATTGATGTTGCTTTTCTGAGAACGTTTCACGAATGGATTTCAATGACACTTTGCCTGTCATCTCCCCTCCTCATTCCCACTTTGCTGCACCGATGTGGTGGTTTCACCATGCACGGCGCTTCTGTTATAACTAACAGTTTCGATTTCCTTGAATGGAGCTTTGCCTATTCACGCAGTGTTAGAAATACTAAATTGCGTTTTCTGAGAAAATGCACGACTGAATCTTCATGAAACTCGCGGTTTTTAATTTTATCCTGGTTCCCAATTTACTCCCAACATCTCAGCATTCTCTCTCCACGTTTACTATACAGGCCCCTTATGTATTGCTCTTGCAGTACTCTAACGTGCAGGTTGAAAAGCCCTGAAATTGAAGTTGCTTCTCTGAGTAACTATCTCAATTGAATTTCAATGACACTTTGCCTATCATCTCCCTTCCTCATTCTCACTTTGCTGCGCCTATGTGGTGGTTTCACCATGCACGGCGCTTCTGTTATAACTAACAGTTTCGATTTCCATGAATTGAGCTTTGCCTATTCACACAGTGTTAGAAAAACTAAATTGCGTTTTCTGAGCAAATGACTGAATTTTCATGAAACTCGCAGTATTTACTCTTTTCCTGGTTGCCACTTTGCCCCCAACATTTGAGCATTTTCTCTCCATGTTTTCTATACAAGTCCTTTATGTATTTCTCTTGCAGTACTCTAACGTGCATGTTGAAAAGCCCTGAAATTGAAGTTGCTTTTGTGAGAACGTTTCACGAATGGATTTCAATGACCCTTTGCCCATCATCTCGCCTCCTCTTTCCCACTTTGCTGCGCCGATATGGTGTTTTCACTATGCACGGCGCTGCTATTATAACTAACAGTTTCGATTTCCTTGAATTGAGCTTTCCCTATGCATGCAGTGTTAGGAAAACTGCAACGCGTTTTCTGAGCAAATGCACTGTTGAATCTTCATGAAACTCGCGGTGTTTTCTCTTTTCGTCTTTCTCACTTTGCTCCCAACATCTGAGAATTCTTTCTCCACATTTTCTATACAAGCCCGTTATATATTGCTCTTGCAATACTCTATCATGCAGGTTGAAAAGGCCTGAAATTGAAGTTGCTTTTCTGAGAAGGTTTCACGAATGGATTAAAAATGACACTTCCTATCATCTCCCCTCCTCATTCCCACATTGCACTGCTCTTGTGGTGGTTGCACCATGCACGGTGCTTCTGTTATAACTAACAGTTTCGATTTCCATGAATTGAGCTTTGCCTATGCACACAAAGTTTGGAAAACTGAAATGCGTTTTCTGAGCAAATGCACGACTGAATCTTCATGAAACTCGCGGTATTTACTCTTTTCCTGGTTGCCACGTTGCTCCCAACATCTGAGCATTCTCTCCCACGTTTTCTATACAAGCCCTTTATGTATTGCTCTTGCAGTACTCTAACAAGCAGGTTGAAATGCCCTGAAATTGAAGTTGCTCTTCTGAAAAGTTTCACGAATGGATTTCAATGACACTTTACCTATCATCTCCCCTCCTCATTCCCACTTTGAGCCGCAGATGTGGTGGTTACACAATGCCTGGTGCTTATGTTGTAACTAACAGTTTCGATTTCCATCAATTGAGCTTTGCCTATGAACGCAGTGTTAGGAAAAATGAAATGCATTTTTGAGAAAATTCACGACTGAATCTTCATGAAACTCGCGGTTTTTAGTCTTTTCCTGGTTCCCAATTTACTCCCAACATCTGAGCCTTCAGTCTCCACGTTTTCTATACAATCCCCTTACGTATTTCTCTTGCAGTACTCTAACGTGCAGTTTCAACAGCCCTGACATTGAAGTTTCTTTTCTGAGAAACTCTCACGAATGGATTTCAATGACACTTTGCCTGTCATCTCCCCTCCTCATTTCCACTTTCCTCTGCTGATGTTGGGGTTGCACCATGCACGGTGCTTCTCTTATAACTAACAGTTTCGATTTCCATTAATTGAGCTTTGCCTTTGCACTCAGTGTAAGGAAAACTGATAAGCGTTTTTGAGCAAATGCAGTGTTGAACCTTCATGAATCTCGCGGTTTTTACTGTTTTCCTCGTTCTCACTTTGCTCCCAACATCTGACCATTCTCTCCCCACGTTTTCTATACAAGCCCCTTATGTATTTCTCTGCACTACCCTAACGTGCAGGCTGAAAAGGCCTGAAATTGAAGTTGCTTTTCTGAGAATGTTTCACGAATGGATTTCAATGACACTTTGCCTATCAACTCCCCTCCTCATTCCCACTTTGCTCCGCAGATGTGGTGGTTGCAGCATGCACGGTGCTTCTGTTATAACTAACAGTTTCGATTTCCATGAATTGAGCTTTGTCTATGCACGCAGAAAGGGAAATCTGAAATGCGTTTTCTGAGAAAATACACGACTGAATTTTCCTGAAACTCGCGGTTTTTACTCTTTTCCTTGTTCCCAATTTACTCCCAACATCTGAGCATTCTCTCTCCACGTTTTCTATACAGCCCCTTATGTATTGCTCTTGCAGTACTCTAATGTGCAGGTTGAAAACCTCTGAAATTTAAGTTGCTTTTCTGAGTAACTCTCATGAATGGATTTTAATGACACTTTGCCTATCATCTCCGCTCCTCATTCCCACTTTGGTCTGCTGATGTTGGGGTTGCACCTTGCACGGTGCTTCTGTTATAACTAACAGTTTTGATTTCCATGAATTGAGCTTTGCCTATGCACACAAAACTGAAAATACGTTAGGAATTTAGGAAAACTGAAATGCGTTTTCTGAGCAAATGCACTGTTGAATCTTCATGAAACTCGCGGTGTTTTCTCTTTTCCTCATTCTCACTTTGTTCCCAACATGTGAGCATTCTCTCTCCACGTTTTCTATACAAGCCCCTTATGTATTGCTCTTGCAGTACTCTAACGGGCAGGTTGAGAAGCTCTGAAAGTGATGTTGCTTTTCTGAGAACGTTTCACGAATGGATTTCAATGACACTTTGCCTATCATCTCCCCTCCTCAATCCCATTTTGCTGTGCCGATGTGGTGGTTTCACCGAGCACGGTGCTTCTGTTATAACTAACAGTTTCGATTTCCATGAATTAATCTTTGCCTATTCACGCAGTGTTAGAAAAACTAAATTGCGTTTTCTGAGAAAATGCACGACTGAATCTTCATGAAACTCGCGGCTTTTACTCTTTTCCTGGTTCCCAATTTACTCCCAACATCTCAGCATTCTATCTCCACGTTTTCAATACAATCCCCTTATATATTGCACTTGCAGTACTCTAACGTGCAAGTTGAAAAGACCTGAAATTGAAGTTGCTCTTCTGAGTAACTCTCTCGAATGGATTTCAATGACAATTTGCCTATCATCTCCCTCCACATTCCCACTTCGCTCTGCTGATGTGCGGGTTGCCCCATGCACGGTGCTTCTATTATAACTAAGAGTTCCGATTTCCATGTTTTGAGCTTTGCCTATGCACGCAGTGTTAAGAAAACTGAAATGCATTTTCTGAGCAAATGCACGACTGAATGTTGATGAAACTCGCGGGGTTTACTATTTTCCTCATTTCCACTTTACTCCCAACACTGAGCATTCTCTCTTCACGTTTCTATACAACCCCTTATATATTGCTCTTGCAGTACTCTAACGTGCATGTTGAAAAGCCCTAAAATTGTACTTGCTTTTCTGAAAACGTTTCACGAAAAGATTTCAATGACACTTTGCCTATCATCTCCCCTCCTCATTCCCACTTTGCTCCGCAGATGTGGTGGTTGCACCATGTACAGTGCTTCTGTTATAACTAACAGTTTCGATTTCCATGAATTGAGCTTTGCCTATGCACGCAGTTTTAGGAAAACTGAAATGCGTTTTCTGAGCATATGCACTGTTGAATCTTAATGAAACTCACGGTGTTTTCTCTTTTTCTCGTTCGCACTTTGCTCCCAACATCTGAGTATTCTCTCTAAACGTTTTCTATACAAGTCCCTTTTGTATTGCTTTTGCAGTGCTCTAACGGGCAGGTTTAAAAGCTCTGAAATTGATGTTGCTTTTCTGAGAACGTTTCACGAATGGATTTCAATGACACTTTGCCTATCATCTCCCCTTCACATTCCCCCTTTGCTTTGCCAATGTGGTGGTTTCACGATGTGCGGTGCTTCTGTTATAACTAACAGTTTCAATTTCCATGAATTGAGCTTTGCCTATTCACGCAGGGTTAGAAAAACTAAATTGCATTTTCTGAGAAAATGCTCGACTGAATCTTCATGAAACCTGTGGTTTTTACTCTTTTCCTGGTTCCCAATTTACTCCCAACATCTCAGCATTCTCTCCACATTTACTATACAAGCCCTTTATGTATTGCTCTTTCAGTACTCTATCGTGCAAGTTGAAAAGCCCTGATATTGAAGTTGCTTCTCTGAGTAACTCTCTCGAATGGATTTCAATGACACTTTGCCTATCATCTCCCCTCCTGATTCCCACTTTGCTCTGCTGCTGTGGCGGTTGCACCATGCACGGTGCTTCTGTTAAAACTAACAATTTCGATTTCCATGAATTGAGATTTGCGTATGCACGCAGTGTTAGGAAAACTGAAATGCGTTTTCTGAGCAAATGCACTGTTGAATCTTCATGAAACTGGGGGTGTTTTCTCTTTTCCTCGCTCTCAATTTGCTCCCAACATCCGAGCATTCGGTCTCCACGTTTTCTATACAAGCCCCTTATGTATTGCTCTTGCAGTACTCTAAAGTTCAGGTTGAAAAGGCCTGAAGTTGAAGTTGCTTTTCTGAGAACGTTTCACGAATGGATTTCAATGACACTTTGCCTATCATCTCCCGCCTCATTCACACTTTGCTCTGCTGATGCGGTGGTTGCACCATGCACGGTGCTTCTGTTATAACTAACAAGTTCAATTTCCATGAATTGAGCTTTGCCCATGCACGCAGTGTTAGGAAAACTAAAATGCGTTTTCTGAGCAAATGCACGACTGAATCTTCAGGAAACTCGCGGTGTTTACTATCTTCCTCATTCTCACTTTGCTACCAACATCTGAGCATTCTCTCTCTGCGTCTTCTATACAAGCCCCTTATGTATGTCTCTTGCAGTATTCAAACGTGCAGCTAGAAAAGGCCTTAATTTGAAGTTGCTTTTCTGAAAAATATTCACGACTGGATTTCAATGACACTTTCTCTATCGTCTACCCTCTTCATTCCCACTTTGCTCCGCAGATGTGGTGGTTGCAGCATGCACCGTGCCTCTGTTATAACTAACAGTTTCGATTTCCATGAATTGAGCTTTGCCTATGCATGCAGTGTTAGGAAAACTTAAATGCATTTTCTGAGCAAATGCACGACTGAATCTTAATGAAACTCTCGGTGTTCACTGTTTTCCTCATTCCCACTTAGCACCCAACATCTGAGCATTCTCTCTCCACGTTTTCTATACAACCCCTTATGTATTGCTCTTGCAGTACTCTAACTTGCAGGTTGAAAAGCCCTGAAATTGAAGTTCCTTTTCTGAGTAACTCTCCCGAATGGATTTCAATGACACTTTGCCTATCATCTCCCCTCTAATCCCACTTTGCTCTGTTGAATGGTGGTTGCACCTGCACAGCGCTTCTGTTACAACTGACAGGTTCGATTTCCATGAATTGAGCTTTCCCTATGCACGCAGTGTTAGGAAAACTGAAATGCGTTTTCTGACCAAATGAACGACTGAATCTTCATGAAACTTGTGGTATTTACTCTTTTCCTCCTTCCCACTTTGCTCCCAACATCTGAGCCTTCTCTCTCCACGTTTTCTATACAAGCCCCTTACGTATTGCTCTTGCAGTACTCTAACGTACAGGTTGAAAAGGGCTAAAACTGAAGTTGCTTTTCTGAGAGTGTTTCACGAATGGATTTCAATTACACTTTGCCTTTCATCCCCCCTCCTCATTCCCACTTTGCTGCACAGATGTGGTCGTTGCACAATGCACTGTGCTTCTGTTATAACTAATAATATCGATTTCCATGAATTGAGCTTTCCCTATGCATGCAGTGTTAAGAAATCTGAAAAGCGTTTACTAAGCAACTGCACGAGAATCTTCATGAAACTCGCGGTATTTGCAATTTTCCTCATTTCCCCTTTCCTCCCAAAATCTTAGCATTCTCTCTACACGTTTTCTATACAAGCGCTTTATGTATTGCTCTTGCAGTACTCTAACTTGCAGGCTGAAAAGCCCTGAAATGGAAGTTGCTTTTCTGAGAAGGTTTCACGAAAGGATTTCAAAGACCCTTTGCCTACTATCTCTGCTGCTCATTCCCTCTATGCTCCGCAGATGAGGTGGTTGCACCATGCACAGTACTCCTGTTATAACAAACTATTTCAATTTCCATGAATAGAGCTTTCCCTATGCACGCATTCTAGGAAAACTGAAATGCGTTTTCTGAGAAAATGCACGAGTGAATCTTCATGAAATTCGCGGTTTTTACTCTTTTCCTCATTCCCCCTTTTCTCCCAACGTCTGAGCATTCTCTCTCCACGTTTCCTATACAAGCCCCTTATGTATTTCTGTTGCAGTACTCTAACGTGCATGTTGAAAAGCCCTGAAAATTAACATGCTATTCTGAGAACGTTCCACGAATGGATTTCAAAGACACTTTGCCTATCATCTCCCCTCCTCATTCCCAATTTGCTCTGCTGATGTGGGGGTTGCACCATGCATGGTGCTTCTGTTATAACTAACAGTTTCGATTTCCATGAATTGAGGTTTGCCTATGCACTCAAGGTTAGGAAAACTGAAATGCGTTTTTGAGCAAATGCACTGTTGAATCCTCATGAAAGTCGCGGTTTTTCCTGTTTTCCTCGATCTCACTTTGGTACCAACATCTGAGCATTCTCTCTCCACGATTTCTTTACAATCCCCTTATGTATTGCTCTTGCAGTCCTCGAATGAGCAGGTAGAATAGGCCTGAATTTGAAGTTGCTTTTCTGAATACGATTCACGACTAGATTTCAATGACACTTTCCCTATCATCTCCCCTCCTGATTACTACTTTGATGCATAGTTGTGGTGGTTTCACCATGCACAGCACTTCTCTTATACTAACAGTGTCGATTTCCATGAATTGAGCTTTCCCTATGCACGCAGTGTTAGGAAAACTGAAATGCGTTTTCTGACCAAATGAGCTACTGAATCTTCATGAAACTTGCGGTATTTACTCTTTTCCTCCTTCCCACTTTGCTCCCAACATCTGAGCCTTCTCTCTCCACGTTTTCTATACAAGCCCCTTACGTATTGCTCTTGCAGTACTCTAATGTACAGGTTGAAAAGGGCTAAAACTGAAGTTGCTTTTCTGAGAGTGTTTCACGAATGGATTTCAATTACACTTTGCCTTTCATCCCCCCTCCTCATTCCCACTTTGCTGCACAGATGTGGTCGTTGCACAATGCACGGTGCTTCTGTTATAACTAATAATATCGATTTCCATGAATTGAGCTTTCCCTATGCATGCAGTGTTAAGAAATCTGAAAAGCGTTTACTAAGCAACTGCACGAGAATCTTCATGAAACTCGCGGTATTTACAATTTTCCTCATTTCCCCTTTCCTCCCAAAATCTTAGCATTCTCTCTACACGTTTTCTATACAAGCGCTTTATGTATTGCTCTTGCAGTACTCTAACTTGCATGCTGAAAAGCCCTGAATTTTAAGTTGCTTTTCTGAGAATGTTTCATGACTGGATTACAAGTACACTTTCCCTATCATCTCCCCTCCTCATTCCCACTTTGCTCCGCAGATGTGGTGGTTGCAGCATGCACGGTGCTTCTGTTATAACTAACAGGTTCGATTTCCATGAATTGAGATTTGCCTATGCACGCAGTGTTAGGAAAACTGAAATGCGTTTTCTGAGCAAAAGCACGACTGAATCTTCATGAAACTCGCGTAATTTACTCTTTTCCTCATTGCCACTTTGCTCCCAACATCTGAGCATTCTCTCTCCACGTTTTCTATAAGAGCCCCTTAAGTATTGATCTTGCAGTACTCTAACGTGCATGTGGAAACGCCCTGAAATTGAGGTTGCTTTTCTGAAATGTTTCACGAATGGATTTCAATGACACTTTGCCTATCATCTCCCCTCTTTATTCCCATGTTGCTCCGCAGATGTGTTGGTTGCACCATGCCCTGTGCTTCTGCTATAACTAACAGTTTCGATTTCCATGAATTGAGCTTTGCCTATGCATGCAGTGTTAGGAACACTAAAATGGGTTTTCTAAGCAAATGCACAACTGAATCTTCATGAAACTTGCGGTGTTTTCTCTTTTCCTCGTTAGCACTTTGCTCCCAACATCTGATCATTCTCTCTCCACGTTTTCTATACAAGCCCCTTATGTATTGCTCTTGCAGTACTCTAACGTGCATGTTGAAAAAGCCTGAAATTGAAGTTGCTTTTCTGAGAACGTTTCACGAATGGATTTCAATGACACTTTCCCAATCATCTCCCCTCCTCATTCCACTTTGCTCCGCAGATGTTGTGGTTGCACCATGCACGGTGCTTCTGTTATAACTAACAGTTTCGATTTCCATGAATTGAGCTTTGCCTATGCACGCAGTGTTAGGAAGTCTGAAATGCGTTTTCTGAGAAAATGCACAACTGAATCTTCATGAAACTCGCGGTTTTTACTCTTTTCCTCGTTCTCACTTTGCTACCAACATCTGAGCATTCTCTCTCGCGTCTTCTATACAACCCCTTATGTATTACTCTTGCAGTATTCGAACGTGCAGTTAGAAAAGGCCTGAATTTGAAGTTGCTTTTCTGAAAAATATTCATGAGTGGATTTCAATGACAGTTTCTCGGTCATCTCCCCTCTTCATTCCCACTTTGCTCCGCAGATGTGTTGGTTGCAGCATTCACGGTGCTTCTGTTATAACTAACAGTTTCGATTTCCATGAATTGAGATTTGCCTATGCATGCAGTGTTAGGAAAATTGAAATGCGTTTTCTGAGCAAATGCACGACTGAATCTTCATGAAACTCGCGGTGTTTACTGTTTTCCTCATTCCCACTTACCCCCCAACATCTGAGCATTCTCTCTCCACTTTTCTATACAAGCCCCTTATTTATTCCTCTTGCAGTAACCTAACGTGCATGTTGAAAAGCCATGAAATTGAAGTTGCTTTTCTGAAAATGTTTCACGAATGGATTTCAATGACACTTTGCCTATCATCTCCCCTCCTCATTCCCACTTTGCTCCGCAGATGTGGTGGTTGCACCATGCACGGTGCTTCTGTGATAACTAACAGTTTCGATTTCCATGAATTGAGCTTTGCCTATGCACGCAGTGTTAGGAAAACTGAAATGCGTTTTCTCAGCATATGCACTGTTGAATCTTAATGAAACTCGCGGTGTTTTCTCTTTTCCTCGTTCTCGCTTTGCTCCCAACATCTGAGCATTCTCTCCCCACTTTTTCAATACAAGTCCTTCATGTATTGCTTTTGCAGTGCTCTAACGGGCAGGTTTAAAAGCTGTGAAATTGATGTTGCTTTTCTGAGAACGTTTCACGAATGGATTTCAATGACACTTTGCCTATCATGTCCCCTCCACCTGCCCACTTTGCTGTGCCGATGTGGTGGTTTCACCTTGCGCGGCGCTTCTGTTATAACTAACAGTTTCGATTTCCATGAATTGAACTTTGCCTATTCACGCAGGGTTAGAAAAACTAAATTGCGTTTTCTGAGAAAATGCACAACTGAATCTTCATGAAACTCACGCTTTTTACTCTTCTCCTCGTTCCCAATTTATTCCCAACATCTCAGCATTCTCTCCACGTTTAGTATAAAAGCCCCTTATGTATTGTTCTTGCAGTACTGTAATGTGCAGGTTGAAAAGCCCTAAAATTGTACTTGCTTTTCTGAAAACGTTTCACGAATGGATTTCAATGACACTTTGCCTATCATCTCCCCTCCGAATTCCTACTTTCCTCCGCAGATGTGGTGGTTGCAGCATGGAGGGTGCTTCAGTTATAACTAACACTTTCGATTTCCATGAATTGACCTTTGCCTATGCACGCTGTGGTAGGAAAACTGAAATGCGTTTTCTGAGCAAATGCACTACTGTATCTTCATGAAACTCACGGTGTTTACTGTTTCCTCATTCCCACTTTGCTCTAAACATCTGAGCATTCTCTCTCCACGTTTTCTATACAAGCCCCTTATGTATTGCTCTTGTAGTACTCTAACGTGCAGGTTGAAAAGCCCTGAAATTGAAGTTGCTTTTCTGAGTAACTCTCACGAATGAATTTCAATGACACTTTGCCTACCATCACCCCTCCTCATTCCCACTTGCTCTGCTGATGTAGTGGTTGCACCATGCACCGTGCTTCTGTTATATCTAACAGTTTTGATTTCCATGAATTGAGCTTTGCATATGAAAGCAGTGTTAGGAAAACTGAAATGCGTTTTCTCAGCAAATGCACGACTGAATCTTCATGAAACTCGCAGTGTTTACTGTTTTCCTAATTCCCACTTTGCTCCAACATCTGAACATTCTCTCTCCACGTTTTCTATACAAGCCCCTTATGTATTGCTTTTGCAGTACTCTAATGTGCTTTTGAAAAGCCCTGAAATTGAAATTGCTTTTCTGAGAACGTTTCACGAATGCATTTCAATGACACTTTGCCTATCATCTCCCCTCCTCTTTCCCACTTTGCTGCGCAGATGTGGTGGTTTCACTATGCATGGCGCTTCTGTTATAACTAACAGTTTCGATTTCCATGAATTGAGCTTTGCCTATGCACGCAGTGTTAGGAAAACTGAAAAGCATTTTCTGAGAAAATGCACTGTTGAATCTCCATGAAACTCGCGGTGTTTTCTCTTTTCCTTGTTCTCACTTTGCTCCCAACATCTGAGCATGCTCTCACCATGTTTTCTATACAAGCCCCTTATGTATTCCTCATGCAGTACTCTAACGGGGAAGTTGAAAAGCTCTGAAATTGATGTTGCTTTTCTGAGAACGTTTCACGAATGGATTTCAATGACACGTTGCCTATCATCTCCCCTCCTCAATCCCATTTTGCTGTGCTGATGTGGTGGTTTCACTGTGCACTGCGCATCTTTTATAACTAACAGTTTCGATTTCCATGAATTCAGCTTTGCCTATTGACGCAGTGTTAGAAAAACTAAATTGGGTTTTCTGAAAAAATGCACGACTGAATCTTCATGAAACTCGCGGTTTTTACTCTTTTCCTGGTTCCCAATTTACTCCCAAAATCTCAGCATTCTATCTCCACGTTTTCGATACAATCCCCTTATGTATTGCTCTTGCAGTACTCTAACGTGCATGTTGAAAATCCCTGAAATTGAAGTTGCCTTTCTGAGTAACTCTCTCGAATGGATTTCAATGACACTTTGCCTATCATCTCCCTCCTCATTCCCACTTCGCTCTGCTGATGTGCGGGTTGCCCCATGCACGGTGCTTCTGTTATAACTAAGAGTTTCGATTTCCATGAATTCAGCTTTGCCTATGCACGCAGTGTTAAGAAAACTGAAATGCATTTTCTGATCCAATGCACGACTGAATATTGATGAAACTCGCGGTGTTTACTGTTTTCCTCATTTCCACCTTACTCCCAACACTGAGCAGTCTCTCTCCACGTTTTCTATATAACCCCTTTTATACTGCTCTTGCAGTACTCTAACGTGCATGTTGAAAAGCCCTAAAACTGTACTTGCTTTTCTGAAAACGTTTCACGAATGGATTTCAATGACACTTTGCCTATCATCTCCCCCCCTCATTACCACTTTGCTCCGCAGATTTGGTGGTTGCACCATGCACGGTGCTTCTGTTATAACTAACAGTTTCGATTTCCATGAATTGAGCTTTGCCTATGCAGGCAGTGTTAGGAAAACTGAAATGCGTTTTCTGAGCATATGCACTGTTGAATCTTAATGAAACTCGCGGTGTTTTCTCTTTTCTTCATTCTCGCTTTGCTCCCAACATCTGAGCATTCTCTCTCCATGTTTTCTATACAAGTCCCTTATGTATTGCTTTTGCAGTGCTATAACGGGCAGGTTTAAAAGCTCTGAAATTGATGTTGCTTTTCTGAGAACGTTTCACGAATGGATTTCAATGACACTTTGCCTATCATCTCCCCTCCACATTCCCACTTTGCTCTGCTGATGTTGGGGTTGCACCTTGTGCGGCGCTTCTGTTATACCTAACAGTTTCGATTTCCATGAATTGAGCTTTGCCTATGCCCGTAAAACTGAAAATGCGTTAGGAATTTAGGAAAACTGAAAGGCGTTTCAGTTAGGAAAAGTGAAATGCGTTTTCTGAGCAAATGCACTGTTGAATCTTCATGAAACTCGCGGTGTTTTCTCTTTTCCTCATTCTCACTTTGTTCCCAACATCTGAGCATTCTCTCTCCACGTTTTCTATACAAGCCCCTTATGTATTCCTCTTGCAGTACTCTGACGGGCAGGTTGAAAAGCTCTGAAATTGATGTTGCTTTTCTGAGAACGTTTCACAAATGGATTTCAATGACACTTTGCCTATCATCTCCCCTCCTCCATCCCATTTTATTGTGCCGATGTGGTGGTTTCACCGTGCACGGCGCTTCTGTTATAACTAACAGTTTCGATTTCCATGAATTAAGCTTTGCCTATTCACGCAGTGTTAGAAAAACTAAATTGCGTTTTCTGAGAAAATGCACGACTGAATCTTCATGAAACTCGCTGTTTTTACTCTTTTCTTTGTTCCCAATTTACTCCGAACATCTCAGCATTCTATCTCCACGTTTTCGATACAATCTCCTTATGTATTGCTCTTGCAGTACTCTAACGAGCAGGTTGAAAAGCCCTGAAATTGAAGTTGCTTTTCTGAGTAACTCTCTCGAATGGATTTCAATGACACTTTGCCTATCACCTTCCTACTCATTCCCACTTCACTCTGCTGATGTGCGAGTTGCCCCATGCACGGTGCTTCTGTTATAACTAAGAGTTTCGATTTCCATGAATTGAGCTTTGCCTATGCACACAGTGTTAAGAAAACTGAAATGCATTTTCTGAGCAAATGCACGACTGAAACTTCATGAAACTCGCGGATCTTTCTCTTTTCCTCATTCTCACTTTGCTACCAACATCTGAGCATTCTCTCTCTGCGTCTTCTATACAAGCCCCTTATGTATTGCTCTTGCAGTATTCGAACGTGCAGTTAGAAAAGGCCTGAATTTGAAGTTGCTTTCCAGAGAAAAATTCACGTCTGGATTTCAATGACACTTTCTCTTTCATCTCCCCTCCTCATTCCCACTTTGCTCCGCATATGTGGTGGTTGCAGCATGCACGGTGCTTCTGTTATAACTAACAGTTTCGATTTCCATGAATTGAGCTTTGCCTACGCATGCAGTGTTAGGAAAACTGAAATGCGTTTTCTGAGCAAATGTACGACTGAATCTTCATGAAACTCTCCGTGTTTCCTGTTTTCCTCATTCCCACTTAGCTCCCAACATCTGAGCATTCTCTCTCCACGTTTTCTATACAAGCCCCTTATGAATTGCTCTTGCAGTACTCTAATGTGCATGTTGAAAAGCCCTGAAATTGAAGTTGCTTTTCTGAGAACGTTTCACGAATGGATTTCAATGACACTTTCCTGTCATCTCCCCTCCTCATTCCCACTTTGCTCCACAGATGTGGTCGTTGCAGCATGCACGGTGCTTCTGTTAAAACTAACAGTTTCGATTTCCATGAATTGAGCTTTGCCTGTGCACGCAGTGTGAGGAAAACTGAAATGCGTTTTCTGAGCAAATGCACTACTGAATCTTCATGAAACTCGCGGTTTTTTCTCCGTTCCTCGTTCCCACTTTGCTCCCAACATCTGAGCATTCTCTCTCCACGTTTTCTATACAACCCCTTATGTATTGCTCTTGCAGTACTCTAACTTGCAGGTTGAAAATCCCTGAAAATGAAGGTGCTTTTCTGAGTAACTCTCCCGAATGGATTTCAATGATACTTTGCGTATCATCTCCCCTCTAATTACCACTTTGCTCCGGTGAATGGTGGTTGCACCAGCACAGCGCTTCTGTTACAACTAACAGGTTCGATTTCCATGAATTGAGCTTTCCCTTTGAACGCAGTGTTAGGAAAACTGAAATGCGTTTTCTGACCAAATCCAAGACTGAATCTTAATGAAACTCGCGGTTTTTTCTCTGTTCCTTGTTCCCACTTTACCCCTAACAGTTTCGATTTCCATGAATTGAGCTTTGCCTATGCAAGCAGTGTTAGGAAAACTGAAATGCGTTTTCTGAGAAAATGCACTGTTGAATCTTCATGAAACTCGCGGTTTTTACTCTGTACCACGTTCCAAATTTACGCCGAACATCTGAGCATTCTCCCTCCACATTTTCTGTACAAGCCCCTTATGTATTGCTCTTGCAAACCTCTAATGTGCAGTTTGAAAAGCCCTGAAATTGAAGTTGCTTTTCTGTAAAACTCTCACGAATGAATTTCAATGACACTTTGCCTATCATCTCCCCTCTTCATTCCCACTTTGCTCTGCTGATGTGGTGGTTGCACCTTGCACAGTGCTTCTGTTATAACTAACAGTTTCGATTTCCATGAATTGAGCTTTGCCTGTGTACGCAGTGTTAGGAAAACTAAAATGGGTTTTCTAAGTAAATGCACGAATGAATCTTCACGAAACTCGCGGTGTTTTCTCTTTTCCTCGTTCTCACTTTGCTCCCAACATCTGAGCATTCTCTCTCCACGTTTTCTATACAAGCCCCTTATGTACTTTTCTTGCAGTACTCTAACGTGCAGGTTGAAAGCTCTGAAATGGAAGTTGCTTTTCTGAGAAGGTTTCACGAAAGGATTTCAATGACACTTTGCCTACCAACTCTGCTCCTCATTCCCACTCTGCTCCGCAGATGAGGTGGTTGCACCATGCACGGCACTCCTGTTATATCAAACTGTTTCGATTTCCATGAATAGAGCTTACCCTATGCACGCAGTTCTAGGAAAACTGAAATGCGTTTTCTGAGAAAATGCATGACTGAATCGTCATGAAACTCACGGTTTTTACTCTATCCCTCATACCCTTTAACCCAACATCTGAGCATTCTCTCTCCACTTTTTGTATACAAGCCCCTTATGTATTTCTGTAGCAGTACTCTAAAGTGCATGTTGAAAAGCCCTGAAAATTAACTTGCTTATCTGAGAACATTGCACGAATGGATTTAAATGACACTTTGCCTATCATCTCCCCTCCTCATTCCCACTTTGCTGCGCAGATGTGGTGGTTGCACCATGCACCGCGCTTCTGTTGTAACTAACAGTTTCGATTTCCATGAATTGAGCTTTCCTATGTACGCAGTGTTAGGAAAACTGAAATGCGTTTTCTGAGCAAATGCACGACTGAATCTTCAGGAAACTCGCGGTCTTTTCTCTTTTCCTCATTTTCACTTTGCTACCAACATCTGAGCATTCTCTCTCCACGTTTTCTATACAAGCCTCTTATGTATTTCTCTTGCAGTACTCTAACGTGCAGCTTGAAAAGGCCTGAAATTGAAGTTGCTTTACTGAGAACGTTTCACGAATGGATTTAAATGACACTTTGCCTATCATCTCTGCTCCTCATTCCCACATTGCTCTGCTGATGTGGTGGTTGCACCATGCACCGTGCTTCTCTTATAACTAACAGTTTCTATTTCCATAAATTTTGCTTTGCCTATGCAAGCAGTTTTAGGAAAGCTAAAATGCGTTTTCTGAGCAAATGCACGACTGAATCTTCAGGAAACTCGCGGTCTTTTCTCTTTTCCTCATTTTCACTTTGCTACCAACATCTGAGCATTCTCTCTCCACGTTTTCTATACAAGCCTCTTATGTATTTCTCTTGCAGTACTCTAACGTGCAGGTTGAAAGCACTGAAATGGAAGTTGCTTTTCTGAGAACGTTTCACGAATGGATTTCAATATCAATTTGCCTATCATCTCCGTTCCTCATTCCCACTTTGCTCCACAGATGTAGTGGTTGTAGCATGCACGGTGCTTCTGTTATTTCTAACAGTTTCAATTTCCATTAATTGAGCTTTGCCTATGCATGCAGTGTTAGGAAAACTGAAATGCGTTTTCTGAGCAAATGCACGACTGAATCTTGATGAAACTCGCGGTGTTTACTGTTTTCCTCATTCCCACTTTGTTCCCATCATCTGAGCATTTTCTCTCGACGTTTTCCTTACCAGCACCTTATGTATTGCTCTTGCAGTACTCTACGTGCATGTTGATGGGCCCTGAAATTGAAGTTGCTTTTCTGAAATATTTCACGAATGGATTTCAATGACACTTTGCCTATCGTCTCCCCTCCTCATTCCCACTTTGCTCCGCAGATGTTGTGGTTGCAGCATGCACGGTGCTTTTGTTATAACTAACAGTTTCGATTTCCATGAATTGAGCTTTGCCTATGCACGCAATGTTAGGAAAACTGAAATGCGTTTTCTGAGCAATTGCACGATTGAATTTTAATGAAACTCGCGGTATTTACTCTTTTCCTGGTTCTTAATTTACTCCCAACATCTGAGCATTCTCTCTCCACATTTTGTATACAAGCCCCTTATTTATTGCTCTTCCAGTACTCTAACGTGCAGGTTGAAGAGCCCTAAAATTAAAGTTGCTTTTCTGAGTAACTCTCACGTATGGATTTCAATGACACTTTGCCTATCATCTCCCCTCCTCATTCCCACTTTGTTCTGCTGATGTGGGGGTTGCACCATGCACGGTGCTTCTGTTATAACTAACAGTTTCGATTTCCATGAATTGAATTTTGCCTATGCACGCAGTGTTAGGAAACAAAAATGCGTTTCCTGAGCAAATGCACGACTGAAATTTCATGAAACTCGCGGTGCTTTCTCTTTTCCTCATTCACACTTTGCTCCCAACATGTGAGCATTCGTTCTCCACGTTTTCTATACAAGCCCCTTATGTATTGCTCTTGCAGTCCTCGAACGTGCATGTTGAAAAGGCCGGAAATTGAATTTGCTTTTCTGAAAACGTTTCACGACTGGATTTCAATCACACGTTGCCTATCATCTCCCCTCCTCATTCCCACTTTGGTCCGCAGATGTGGTGGTTGCAGCATGCACGGTGCTTCTGTTAAAACTAACAATTTCGATTTCCATGAATTGAGCTTTGCCTGTGCACGCAGTGTGAGGAAAACTGAAATGCGTTTTCTGAGCAAATGCACTACTGAATCTTCATGAAACTCGCGGTTTTTTCTCCGTTCCTCGTTCCCACTTTGCTCCCAACATCTGAGCATTCTCTCTCCACGTTTTCTATACAACCCCTTATGTATTGCTCTTGCAGTACTCTAACTTGCAGGTTGAAAATCCCTGAAAATGAAGGTGCTTTTCTGAGTAACTCTCCCGAATGGATTTCAATGATACTTTGCGTATCATCTCCCCTCTAATTACCACTTTGCTCCGGTGAATGGTGGTTGCACCAGCACAGCGCTTCTGTTACAACTAACAGGTTCGATTTCCATGAATTGAGCTTTCCCTTTGAACGCAGTGTTAGGAAAACTGAAATGCGTTTTCTGACCAAATCCAAGACTGAATCTTAATGAAACTCGCGGTTTTTTCTCTGTTCCTTGTTCCCACTTTACTCCTAACATCTGAGCATTCTCTCTCCACGTTTTCTATACAAGCCCTTTATGTATTGCTCCTGCATACCCTTACGTGCAGGTTGAAAAGGCCTGAAATTGAAGTTCCTTTTCTGAAAACGTTTCACGACTGGAATTCAATGACACTTTGCCTATGATCTTCCCTCCAAATTCGTAATTTCCTCCGCAGATGTGGTGGTTGCAGCATGGACGGTGCTTCTGTTATAACTAACACTTTCGATTTCCATGAATTGAGCTTTGCCTATGCACCCGGTGTTAGGAAAACTGAAATGCGTTTTCTGAGCAAATGCACTACTGTATCTTCATGAAACTCGCGGTGTTTACTGTTTTCCTCATTCCCACTATGCTCCCAACATCTGAGCCTTCTCTCTCCACATTTTCTATACAAGCCCCATATGTATTTTTCTTGCAGTACTCTAACGTGCAGGTTGAAAAGGCCTGAAATTGAAGTGGCTTTTCTGAAAAAGTTTCACTACTGGATTTCAATGACACTTTCCCTATCATCTCCCCTACTCATTCTCACTTTGCTCCGCAGATGTGGTGGTTGCAGCATTCACGGTGCTTCTGTGATAACTAACAGTCTCAATTTCCAAGAATTGAGCTTTGCCTATGCACACAATGTTAAGAAAACTAAAATGCGTTCTCTGAGCAAATGCACGACTGAATCTTCATGAAACAATGGTGCTTTCTGTTTTCCTCGTTCTCACTTTGCTACCAACATCTGAGCATTCTCTCTCCACGTTTTCTATACAAGCCCCTTATGTATTGCTCTTGCAGTACTCTAACGTGCATGTTGAAAAGCCCTGGAATTGAAGTTGCTTTTCTGAAAACGTTTCACGAATGGATTTCAATGACACCTTGCCTATCATCTCCCTTCCTCTTTCCCACTTTGCTCCGCAGATTTGTTGGTTGCACCAAGTCCGGTGCTTGTGTTATAACTAACAGTTTCGATTTCCATGAATTGAGCTTTGCCTATGCAAGCAGTGTTAGGAAAACTGAAATGCGTTTTCTGAGAAAATGCACTGTTGAATCTTCATGAAACTCGCGGTTTTTACTCTGTACCACGTTCCAAATTTACGCCGAACATCTGAGCATTCTCCCTCCACATTTTCTGTACAAGCCCCTTATGTATTGCTCTTGCAAACCTCTAATGTGCAGGTTGAAAAGCCCTGAAATTGAAGTTGCTTTTCTGTAAAACTCTCACGAATGAATTTCAATGACACTTTGCCTATCATCTCCCCTCTTCATTCCCACTTTGCTCTGCTGATGTGGTGGTTGCACCTTGCACAGTGCTTCTGTTATAACTAACAGTTTCGATTTCCATGAATTGAGCTTTGCCTGTGCACGCAGTGTTAGGAAAACTAAAATGGGTTTTCTAAGTAAATGCACGAATGAATCTTCACGAAACTCGCGGTGTTTTCTCTTTTCCTCGTTCTCACTTTGCTCCCAACATCTGAGCATTCTCTCTCCACGTTTTCTATACAAGCCCCTTATGTACTTCTCTTGCAGTACTCTAACGTGCAGGTTGAAAGCCCTGAAATGGAAGTTGCTTTTCTGAGAAGGTTTCACGAAAGGATTTCAATGACACTTTGCCTACCATCTCTGCTCCTCATTCCCACTCTGCTCCGCAGATGAGGTGGTTGCACCATGCACGGCACTCCTGTTATATCAAACTGTTTCGATTTCCATGAATAGAGCTTACCCTATGCACGCAGTTCTAGGAAAACTGAAATGCGTTTTCTGAGAAAATGCATGACTGAATCGTCATGAAACTCACGGTTTTTACTCTATCCCTCATACCCTTTAACCCAACATCTGAGCATTCTCTCTCCACTTTTTGTATACAAGCCCCTTATGTATTTCTGTAGCAGTACTCTAAAGTGCATGTTGAAAAGCCCTGAAAATTAACTTGCTTATCTGAGAACATTGCACGAATGGATTTAAATGACACTTTGCCTATCATCTCCCCTCCTCATTCCCACTTTGCTGCGCAGATGTGGTGGTTGCACCATGCACCGCGCTTCTGTTGTAACTAACAGTTTCGATTTCCATGAATTGAGCTTTCCTATGTACGCAGTGTTAGGAAAACTGAAATGCGTTTTCTGAGCAAATGCACGACTGAATCTTCATGAAACTCTTGGTGTTTACTGTTTTCCTCATTCCCACTATACTCCCAACATCTGAGCATTCTCTCTCCACGTTTTCTATACAACCCCCTTATGTATTGCTCTTGCAGTACTCTAACGTGCAGCTTGAAAAGGCCTGAAATTGAAGTTGCTTTACTGAGAACGTTTCACGAATGGATTTAAATGACACTTTGCCTATCATCTCTGCTCCTCATTCCCACATTGCTCTGCTGATGTGGTGGTTGCACCATGCACCGTGCTTCTCTTATAACTAACAGTTTCTATTTCCATAAATTTTGCTTTGCCTATGCAAGCAGTTTTAGGAAAGCTAAAATGCGTTTTCTGAGCAAATGCACGACTGAATCTTCAGGAAACTCGCGGTCTTTTCTCTTTTCCTCATTTTCAATTTGCTACCAACATCTGAGCATTCTCTCTCCACGTTTTCTATACAAGCCTCTTATGTATTTCTCTTCCAGTACTCTAACGTGCAGGTTGAAAGCACTGAAATGGAAGTTGCTTTTCTGAGAACGTTTCACGAATGGATTTCAATATCAATTTGCCTATCATCTCCGTTCCTCATTCCCACTTTGCTCCACAGATGTAGTGGTTGTAGCATGCACGGTGCTTCTGTTATTTCTAACAGTTTCGATTTCCATTAATTGAGCTTTGCCTATGCATGCAGTGTTAGGAAAACTGAAATGCGTTTTCTGAGCAAATGCACGACTGAATCTTGATGAAACTCACGGTGTTTACTGTTTTCCTCATTCCCACTTTGTTCCCATCATCTGAGCGTTTTCTCTCGACGTTTTCCTTACCAGCACCTTATGTATTGCTCTTGCAGTACTCTACGTGCATGTTGATGGGCCCTGAAATTGAAGTTGCTTTTCTGAAATATTTCACGAATGGATTTCAATGACACTTTGCCTATCGTCTCCCCTCCTCATTCCCACTTTGCTCCGCAGATGTTGTGGTTGCAGCATGCACGGTGCTTTTGTTATAACTAACAGTTTCGATTTCCATGAATTGAGCTTTGCCTATGCACGCAATGTTAGGAAAACTGAAATGCGTTTTCTGAGCAATTGCACGATTGAATTTTAATGAAACTCGCGGTATTTACTCTTTTCCTGGTTCTTAATTTACTCCCAACATCTGAGCATTCTCTCTCCACATTTTGTATACAAGTCCCTTATTTATTTCTCTTCCAGTACTCTAACGTGCAGGTTGAAGAGCCCTAAAATTAAAGTTGCTTTTCTGAGTAACTCTCACGTATGGATTTCAATGACACTTTGCCTATCATCTCCCCTCCTCATTCCCACTTTGTTCTGCTGATGTGGGGGTTGCACCATGCACGGTGCTTCTGTTATAACTAACAGTTTCGATTTCCATGAATTGAATTTTGCCTATGCACGCAGTGTTAGGAAACAAAAATGCGTTTCCTGAGCAAATGCACGACTGAAATTTCATGAAACTCGCGGTGCTTTCTCTTTTCCTCATTCACACTTTGCTCCCAACATGTGAGCATTCGTTCTCCACGTTTTCTATACAAGCCCCTTATGTATTGCTCTTGCAGTCCTCGAACGTGCATGTTGAAAAGGCCGGAAATTGAATTTGCTTTTCTGAAAACGTTTCACGACTGGATTTCAATCACACGTTGCCTATCATCTCCCCTCCTCATTCCCACTTTGGTCCACAGATGTGGTGGTTGAAGCATGCACGGTGCTTCTGTTATAACTAACAGTTTCGATTTCCATGAATTGAGCTTTGCCTATGCACGCAGTGTTAGGAAAACTCAAATGCGTTTTCTGAGCAAATGCACGACTGAATATTCATGAAACTCGCGGGGTTTCCTGTTTCCTCATTCCTACTTTGCTCCCAACATCTGAGCTATCTCTCTCCACATTTTCTCTACAAGCCATTTATGTATTGCTCTTGCGGTACTCTAACGTGTAGGTTGAAACGCCCTGAAATAGAAGTTGCTTTTGTGAGTTACTCTCACGAATGGATTTCAATGACACTTTGCCTATCATCTCCCCTCCTCTTTCCTACTTTGCTCTGCTGATGTGGAGGTTGCACCATGCACGTTTCTTCTGTTAACTAACAGTTTCGATTTCCATGAATTGAGCTTTGCCTATGCACGCAGTGTTAGGAAAACTGAAATGCGTTTTCTGAGATAATGCACGACTGAATCTTCATAAAACTCGCAGTATTTGCTCTTTACCTGGTTGCCACTTTGCTCCCAACATCTGAGCATTCTCTCTCCACGTGTTCTATACAAGCCCCTTATGTATTGTTCTTGCAGTACTCTAATGTGCAGGTTGAAAAGCCCTGAAATTGAAGTTGATTTTCTGAAAATGTTTCACGAATGGATTTCAATGACACTTTGCCTATCATGTCCCCTCCTCATTCCCAATTTGCTCTGCTGATGTGGGGTTTGCACCATGCCCAGTACTTCTGTTAAAACTAACAGTATCGATTTCCATAAATTGAGCTTTGCCTATGCATGCAGCGTTAGGAAAACTAAAATTAGTTTTCTGAGCAAAAGCACTGTTGAATCTTCATGAAACTCGCGGTGTTTCTCTTTTCCTCGTTCTCAATTTGCTCCCAACATCTGAGCATTCGGACTCCACATTTTCTGTACAAGCCCCTTATGTATTGCTCTTGCAGTACTCTTAACGAACAGGTTGAAAAGCCCTGAAATTTAAGTTGCTTTTCTGAGAACGTTTGAAGAATGGATTTCAATGACACTTTGCTTATCATCTCCCCTCCTCATTCACACTTTGCTCTGCTGACGTGGTGGTTGCAACATGCACGGTGCTTCTGTTATAACTCACAGTTTCGATTTCCATGAATTGAGCTTTGCCTATTCTCGCAGTTTTGGGAAAACTGAAATGGTTTTTCTGAGCAAATGCACGACTGAATATTCATGAAACTCCCGGTATGTACTGTTTTCTTCATTCCCACTTTGCTCCCAACATCTGAGCATTCTCTCTCCACGTTTTCTATACAAGCCCCTTATGTATTGCTCTTGCAGTACTTGAACGTGCAGGTTGAAAAGCCCTGAAATTGAAGATGCTTTTCTCAAAACGTTTCACGAATGGATTTCAATGACACTTTGCCTATCATCTCCCCTCCTCATTCCCACTTTGCTCCGCAGATGTGGTGGATGCACCATTCACGGCGCTTCTGGTATAACTAACAATTTCGATTTACATGAATTGACCTTTGCCTATGCACGCAGTGTTAGGAAAACTGAAATGCGTTTTCTGAGCAAATGCACGACAGAATATTCATGAAACTCGCGGGGTTTACTGTTTTCCTCATTCCCACTTTGCTCCCAACATCTGAGCATTTTCTCTCCACGTTTTCTATACAAGCCCCTTATATATTGCTCTTGCAGTACTCTAAGGGCTGTTAACAAGCACTGAATATGAAGGTGCTTTTCTGAAAAAATTTCACTACTGGATTTCAATGACACTTTGCCTATCATCTCCCCTCCTCATTCCAACTTTGATCCTCTGATGGGGTGGTTGCACCATGCACGGCGCTTCTGTTATAACTAACAGTTTCGATTTCCATGAATTGAGCTTTGCCTATGCACGCAGTGTTAGGAAAACTGAAATGCGTTTTCTGAGCAAATGCACGTCTGAATCTTCATGGAACTCGCGGTTTTTACTCTTTTCCTGGTTCTTAATTTACTCCCAACATCTGAGCATTCTCTTTCCACCTTTTCTATACAAGTCCCTTATGTATTTCTCTTGCAGTACTCTAAAGTGCAGGTGTAAATGCCCTGAAATTGAAGTTGCTTTTCTGAGAACGTTTCACGAATGGATTTCAATAACACTTTGCCTCTCATCTGCCCTCCTCATTCACACTTTGCTCCGCAGATGTGGTGGTTGGAGCATTCATGGTGCTTCTATTATAACTAACAGTTTCGATTTCCATGAATTGAGCTTTGCCTATGCACGCAGTTTTAGGAAAACTAAAATGCGTTTTCTGAGCAAATGCACGACTGAAATTTCATGAAACTCGAGGTGCTTTCTCTTTTCCTCATTCTCACTTTGCTCCCAACATGTGAGCATTCTCTCTCCACGTTTTCTATACAAGCCCCTTATGTATTGCTCTTGCAGTACTCTAACGTGCAGGTGTAAAAGCCCTGAAATTGAAGTTGCTTTTCTGAAAACGTTTCACGACTGTATTTCAATCACACATTGCCTATCATCTCCCCTCCTCATTCCCACTTTGCTCCTCAGATGTGGTGGTTGCAACATGCACGGTGCTTCTGTTATAACTAACAGATTCGATTTCCATGAATTGAGCTTTGCCTATGCACACAGTGTTAGGAAAACTTAAGTGCGTTTTCTATGCAAATGCAAGACTAAATCTTCTTGAAACTCGCGGTGCTTTCTCTTTTCCTCATTCTCACTTTGCTCCCAACATGTGAGCATTCTCTCTCCACGTTTACTATACAAGCACCTTATGTATTGCTCTTGCAGTCCTCGAACGTGCAGGTTGAAAAGGCCTGAAATTGAAGTTCCTTTTTTGAAAACGTTTCATGACTGGATTTAAATCACACTTTCCCGATCATCTCCCCTCCTCATTCCCACTTAGCTCCGCAGACGTGGTAGTTTCAGCATACAAGGTGCTTTGTTATAACTAACAGGTTCGATTTCCATGAATTGAGCTTTGCCTATGCACACAGTGTTAGGAAAACTGAAATGCGTTTTCTGAGCTAATGCACGACTGAATCTTCATAAAACTCACAGTATTTACTCATTTCTGGTTGCCACTTTGCTCCCAACATCTGAGCATTCTCTCTCCACGTTTTCTATACAAGCCCCTTATGTATTGCTCTTGCAGTACTCTAATGTGCAGGGTGAAAAGCCCTGAAATTGAAGTTGCTTTTCTGAAAACGTATCACGAACAGATTTCAATGACATTTTGCCTATCATGTCCCCTCCTCAGTCCCACTTTGCTCTGCTGATGTGGGGTTTGCACCATGCCCAGAACTTCTGTTATAACTAACAGTATCGATTTCCATAAATTGAGCTTTGCCTATGCGTGCAGCGTTAGGAAAACTAAAATTAGTTTTCTGAGCAAAAGCACTGTTGAATCTTCATGAAACTCGCGGTGTTTTCATTTTCCTCGTTCTCAATTTGCTCCCAACATCTGAGCATTCGGTCTCCACATTTTCTGTACAAGCCCCTTATGTATTGCTCTTGCAGTACTCGTAACGAACAGGTTGAAAAGCCCTGAAAATTAAGTTGCTTTTCTGAGAACGTTTGAAGAATGGATTTCAATGACACTTTGCTTATGATCTCCCCTCCTCATTCACACTTTGCTCTGCTGACGTGGTGGTTGCAACATGCACGGTGCTTCTGTTATATCTCACTTTTTCGATTTCCATGAATTGAGCTTTGCCTATTCACGCAGTTTTGGGAAAACTGAAATTGGTTTTCTGAGCAAATGCACGACTGAATATTCATGAAACTCGCGGGATTTACTGTTTTCCTCATTCCTACTTTGCTCCAACATCTGAGCATTCTCTCTCCACGTTTTCTCTACAAGCCATTTATGTATTGCTCTTGCAGTACTCTAACGTGTAGGTTGAAACGCCCTGATATTGAAGTTGCTTTTCTGAGTTACTCTCACGAATGGATTTCAATGACACTTTGCCTATCATCTCCCCTCTTCATTCCCACTTTGCTCTGCTGATGTGGGGGTTGCACCATGCACGGTGCTTCTGTTAACTAACAGTTTCGATTTCCATGAATTGAGCTTTGCCTATGCACGCAGTGTTAGGAAAACTAAAATGCATTTTCTGAACAAATGCACGACTGAATCTTCATGAAACTCGTGGTACTTTCTCTTTTCCTCATTCTCACTTTGCACCCAACATGTGAGCATTCTCTCTCCACGTTTTCTATACAAGCCCCTTATGTATTGCTCTTCCACTACTCTAACGTGCAGGTTGAAAAGCCCTAAAAATGAAGTTGCTTTTCTGAAAATGAGTCACGAATGGATTTCAATGACACTTTGCCTATCATCTCCCCTCCTCATTCCCACTTTGCTTGCAGGTGTGGTGGTTGCACGATGCACGGTGCTTCTTTCATAATTAACAGTTTCGATTTCCATGAATTGAGCTTTCCGTATGCACGCAGTGTTAGGAAAACTGAAATGCATTTTCTGAGCAAATGCACTGTTGAATCTTCATCAAACTCGCGGAGTTTTCTCTCTTCCTCGTTCTCACTGCTCCCAACATCTGAGCATTCGGTCTCCACGTTTTCTAGACAAGCCCCTTATGTATTGCTCTTCCAGTTCTCTAACGTGCAGGTTGAAAAGCCCTGAAATGGAAGTTCCTTTTCTGAGTAACCCTCACGAATGGATTTCAATGACACTTTGCCTATCATCTCCCTCCTCATTCCAACTTTGTTTCGCAGATGTGGTGGTTGCAGCATTCACGGTGCTTCTGTTATATCTAACAGTTTCGATTTCCATGAATTGAGCTTTGCGTATACACGCAGTGTTAGGAAAACTGAAATGCGTTTTCTGAGCAAATGCACGACTGAAATTTCATGAAACTTGCGGTGATTTCTCTTTTCCTCGTTCTCACTTTGCTCCCAACATCTGAGCATTCTCTCTCCACGTTTTCTATACAAGCCCCTTATGTATTGCTCTTGCAGTACTCTAACGTGCAGGTTGAAAAGCCCTAAAATTGAAGTTGCTTTTCTGAGTAACTCTCACGAATGGATTTCAATAACTCTTTGCCTATCATCTCCCCTCCTCATTCCCACTTTGCTGTGCTGATGTGGGGCTTGCGCCATGCACGGTGCTTCTGTTATAACTAACAGTTTCGATTTCCATGAATTGAGCTTTGCCTATGCACGCAGTGTTAGGAAAACTTAAGTGCGTTTTCTGAACAAATGCACGACTGAATCTTCATGAAACTCGCGGTGCTTTCTCTTTTCCTCGTTCTCACTTTGCTCCCAACATCTGAACATTCTCTCCCCACGTTTTCTATACAAGCCCCTTATGTATTGCTCTTGCAGTACTCTAACGTGCATGTTGAAAAGCCCTGAAATTGAAGTTGGTTTTCTGAAAACGTTTCACGACTGGATGTCAATGACACTTTCCCTATCATACCCCCTCCTCATTCCCACTTTGCTCCCAACATCTGAGCATTTTCTCTCCACGTTTTTCTTACAAGCCCCTTATGTATTGCTCTTGCAGTACTCTAGTGCATGTTGATTAGCCCTGAATTTGAAGTTGCTTTTCTACGTATGTCTCACGTACGGATTTCAATGACACTTTGCCTATCATCTCCTCTCCTCATTCCCACTTTGTTCCGCAGGTGTGCTGGTTGCACGAGGCATGGTGCTTCTGTTATAACTAACAGTTTCGATTTCCATTAATTGAGCTTTCCGTATCACGCAGTGTTAGGAAAACTGAAATGCATTTTCTGAGCAAATGCACGACTGAATCTTCGTGAAACTCACGGTACTTACTCTTCTCCTCGTTCCCACTTTGCTACCAACATCTGAGCCTTCTCTCTCCACCTTTTCTAAACAAGCCCCTAATGAATTCCTCTTGCAATACACTAACGTGCAGCTTGAAAAGGCCTGAAATAGAAGGTGCTTTTATGAGAACGTTTCACGAATGGATTTCAATGACAATTTGCCTATCTTCTCCCCTCCTCATCCCACTTTGCCCACAGATGTGGTGGTTGCACCATGCACCGTGCTTCTGTTATAACTAACAGTTTCGATTTCCATGAATTGAGCTTTCCGTATGCACGCAGTGTTAGGAAAACTGAAATGCGTTTTGTGAGCAAATGCATGACTGAATCTTCATGAAAGTCACGGTGTTTATCTTTCCCTCTTTCCCACTTTGCTATCATCATCTGAGCAATCTCTCTCCACGTTTTCTAAACAGGCCCCTTACGTATTTGTCTTGCAGTATTCTAACGTGGTGGTTGAAAAGTCCAGAAATTGAAGTTGCTTTTCTAGTAAATCTCACGAATGGACTTCAATGAAACTTTGCCTATCATCTCCCCTCCTGATTTCCACTTTGCTCCGCAGATGTGGTGGTCTCACCATGCTCGGTGCTTCTTTTATAACAAACTGTTTCGATTTACATGGATGGAGCTTTCCCTATGTACGCAGTGTTAGGAAAAATGAAATGCGTTTTTTGAGCAAATGCGTGACTGAATCTTCATGAAACTCGTGGTATTCACCCCTTTCCCCACTCGCACTTTGCTCCCAACTTCTGAGCATTCTCTCTCCACGTTTCATATACAAGCCCCGTATGTATTGCTGTTGCAGTACTCTAACATGCATGTTGAACAGTCCTGAAATTGAAGTTGCTTTTCTGCGTAAGTCTCACGAATGGATTTCAATGACACTTTGCCTATCATCTCCCCTCCTCATTCCCACTTTGCTCTTCTGATGTGGTGGTTGCACCATGCACAGCGCTTCTGTTATAATTAGCAATTTCGATTTCCATGAATTGAGACTTCCCTATGCACGCAGTCTTAGGAACACTGAAATGCTTTTTCTGAGGAAATGCACCACTGAATATTCATGAAACTCACGGTTTTACTCTTCTCCTCGTTCCCACTTGGCTGTCAACATCTGAGCATTCTCTCTCCACGTTTTCTAAACAAGCCCCTTATGTATTGCTCTTGCAGTACTGTAACTTGCAGGTTGAAAAGTCCTGACATTGAAGTTGCTTTTCTGAGTAAGTCTCACGAATGGATTTCAATGACACTTTGCCTACATTCTCCCTTCCTCATTCCCACTTTGCTCCGCCGTTGTGGTGGTTGCACCATGCACGGTGCTTCTCTTTTAACTAACAGTTTCGATTTCCATCAATTGAGCTTTCCCTGTGAACGCAGTGTTTGAAAACTGAAATGAGTATTCTGAGGAAATCACAAATGAATCTTCATGAAACACATGGTACTTAGTCTTCTCCTCGTTCCTACTTTCCTCCCAACATCCGAGCCTTCTCTCTCCACGTTTTCTAAACAAGCCCCTAATGTATTGCTCTTGCAATACACTAACGTGCAGATTGAAAAGGACTGAAATAGAAGTTGCTTTTCTGAGAATGTTTCACGAATGGATTTCAATGACAATTTGCCTATCATCTCACCTCCTCTTTCCCACTTTGGCCACAGATGTGGTGGTTGCACCATGCAAGGTGCTTCTGTTATAACTAACAGTTTTGATTTCCATGAATTGAGCTTTCCCTATGCACGCAGTGTTAGGAAAACTGAAATGTGTTTTCTGAGCAAATGCACGACCGAATCTTCATGAAAGTCGCGGTGTTTATCTTTTCCTCGTTCCCACTTTGCTCTCATCATCTGAGCAATCTCTCTCCACGTTTTCTAAACAAGCCCCTTATGTATTTGTCTTGCCGTTTTCTAATGTGGAGGTTGAAAAGTCCTGAAATTGAAGTTGCTTTTCTAGTAAGTCTCACGAATGGACTTCAATGAAACTTTGCCTATCATCTCCCCTCCTGATTTCCACTTTGCTCCGCAGATGTGGTGGTTGCACCGTGCTCGGTGCATCTGTTATAACAAACAGTTTCGATTTACATGGATTGAGCTTTGCCTATGCAAGCAGTGTTAGGAAAACTGAAATGCGTTTTCTGAGCAAATGCATGACTGAATCTTCATGCAACTCGCGGTATTCAACCCTTGCCCCGTTCCCACTTTGCTGCCAACATCCGAGCATTCTCTCTCCACGTTTTATATACAAGCCCCGTATGTATTGCTCTTCCAGTACTCTAACGTGCAGGTTGAAAAGCCCTGAAATTCAACCTGCTTTTCTGCGTAAGTCTCACGAATGGATTTCAATGAAACTTTACCTATCATCTCTCCACCTCATTCCCACTTTGCTACGCAGATATGGTGGTTGCACCATGCACGGAGCTTCTGTTATAATTAACAATTTCGATTTCCATGAACTGAGACTTCCCTATGCACGCAGTCTTAGGAACACTGAAATACTTTTTTCTGAGGAAATGCACCATTGAATATTCTTGAAACTCGCAGTTTTGCTCTTCTCCTCATTCCCACTTGGCTCTCAACATCTGAGCATTCTCTCTCCACGTTTTCTAAACAAGCCCCTTATGTATTTCTCCTACAGTACTCTAACGTGAAGGTTGAAAAGCCCTTAAATTGAAGTTGCTTTTCTGAGAACGTTTCACGATTGGATTTCATTGACACTTTGCCTATCATCTCTCCTCCTCATTCCCACTTTGCTCCGCAGATGTGGTGGTTGCACCATGCACGGTGCTTCTGTTATAACTAACAGTTTCGATTTCCATGAGTTGAGCTTTCCCTATGCACGCAGTGTGAGGAAAACTTATATGCGTTTTCTGAGAAAATGCACTACTGAATCTTCATTGAACTCCCAGTATTTACTCTTTTCCTCGTTCTCACTTTGCTACCATCATCTGAGCATTCTCTCTCCACGTTTTATATACAAGCCCCGTATGTATTGCTCTTCCAGTACTGTAACGTGCAGGTTGAAAAGCCCTGAAATTGAACCTGCTTTTCTGCGTAAGTCTCACGAATGGATTTCAATGAAACTTTGCCTATCATCTCCCCTCCACATTCCCACTTTGCTATGTCGATATGGTGGTTACACCATGCACGGCGCTTCTGTTATAACTAACATTTTCGATTTCCATGAATTGAGCTTTCCCTATGAATGTAGTGTTAGTAAAACTGAAATGCGTTTTCTGAAAAAGTGGACGACTGAATCTTCATGAAACTCATGGTTATTCCTCTTTTTGTCGTTCCCACTTTGCTCCCAACATCTGATTCTTCTCTATCCTCGTTTTCTAAACAAGCCCCTATGTATTACTCTTGCAGTACTGTAACCTTCTGGTTGAAAAGCTCTGAAATTGAAGTTGCTTGTCTGAGTAAGACTCACAGGTGGATTTCAATGAAACTTTGCCTATCATCTCGCCTCCTCATTCCCACTTTGCTCCAGAGATGAGGTGGTTCCACCATGCACGGTGCTACTGTTATACCTAAGAGTTTCCATTTCCATGAATTGAGCTTTCCCTATGCTCGCAGTGTTGTGAAAACTGAAATGCTTTTTCTGAACAAATGCATGACTGCATCTTCTTGAAACTCGCGGTATTTACACTTTTCCTAGTTCCCACTTTTCCTAGTTCCCACTTTGCTCCCAACATCTGAGCATTCTCTCTCCAAGTTTTGTATAGAAGCTCCTTATGTATTGCTTTTGCCATACTCTAACGTGCAGGTTGAAATGCCCTGAAATTGAAGTTGCATTTCTGATTAAGTCTCAAGAATGGATTTCAATAAAATTTTGGCTATCATCTCGCCTCCTGATTTCCACTTTGCTCCGCAGATGTGTTTGTTGCACCTGCAGGGTGCCTCTGTTATAACTAACAGTTTCGATTTCCATGAATTGAGCTTTCCCTATGCACGCAGTGTTAGGAAAACTGAAATGCAATTTCTGAGGAAATGCACGACGGATTCTTCATGAAACTCACGGTATTTACTCTTTTCCTCTTTCCCACTTTGCTCCCACATCTGAGCATTCTTTCTCCACATTTTCTAATCAAGCCGTTCATGTATAGCCATTGCAGTACTCTAACTTGCAGGTTTCAAAGCCCTGAAATTGAAGTTGCTTTTCTTAGTAAGTCTCACGAATGGATTTCAATGACACTTTGCCTCTTATCTCCCCTCCTCATTCCCACTTTGCTCCGCAGATTTGGTGGTTGCACCATGCACCGCGCTTCTGTTTTAACTAACAGTTTCGATCTCCATGAATTGAGCTTTCCCTATGAACGCAGTTTTTGAAAACTGAAATGAGTTTTCTGAGCAAATGCATGACTGAATCTTCATGATACTCACAGTACTTAGTCTTTCCTCGTTCCCACTTTACTCCCACATCTGAGCATTCTTTCTCCACATTTTCTAATCAAGCCGTTCATGTATAGCCATTGCAGTACTCTAACTTGCAGGTTGCAAAGCCCTGAAATTGAAGTTGCTTTTCTTAGTAAGTCTCACGAATGGATTTCAATGACACTTTGCCTATTATCTCCCCTCCTCATTCGCACTTTGCTCCGCAGATTTGGTGGTTGTACCAGGCACGGCGCTTCTGTTTTAATTAACAGTTTCGATTTCCATGAATTGAGCTTTCCCTATGAACGCAGTTTTTGAAAACTGAAATGAGTTTTCTGAGCAAATGCATGACTGAATCTTCATGAAACTCACAGTACTTAGTCTTTCCTCGTTCCCACTCGCTCCCAACATCTAAGCATTCTCTCTAAACGTTGTCTAAACAAGCCCCTTATGAATTGCTCTTGCAGTACTCTAACGTGCATGTTGAAAAGGCCTGAAATTGAAGTTGCTTTTCTGAAAACGTTTCACGACTGGATTTCAATGACAATTTGCCTATCATCTCCCCTCCTCATTCCCACTTTGCTCGGCAAATGTGGTGGTTGCACCATGCACGGCGCTTCTGTTATAACAAACTGTTTTGATTTAAATGGATTCAGCTTTCCCTACGCACGCAGTGTTCGGAAAACTGAAATGCGCTTTCTGAGGAAATGCACAACTGAATCTTCATCAAACTCGTGGTATTTACTATTTTCCTCGTTCCCAATTTCCTCTCAACATCTGAGCATTCTCTCTGCACATTTTCTAAACAAGCCACTTATGTATTGCCCTTGCAGTACTCTAATATGCAGGTTAAAAAGGCCTGAAATTGAAGTTGCTTTTCTGAGAAAGTTTCACGAATGTATTTCAATGACACTTTGCCTATCATCTACCCTCCTCATTCCCACTTTGCTCCGCAGATGTGGTGGTTGCACCATACACGGTGCTTCTGTTATAACTAACAGTTTCGATTTCCATGAATTGAGCTTTCCCTATGCATGCAGTATTAGGAAACCTGAAATGCGTTTTCTGAGGAAATGCACAACTAAATCTTCATGAAAATCGCGGTATTTACTCTTTTCCTCGTTCCCACTTTGCTCCCAACATCTGAGCACTCTCCTTCCATATTTTCTCAACAATCCCCTTATGTATTGCTCTTGCAGTACTCTAACGTGCAGGTTGAAAAGCCCTGAAATTGAAGTTGCTTTTCTGAATAAGTCTCACGAACGGATTTCAATGAACTTTGACTACCATTTCCCCTCATCATTCCCACTTTGTCCGCACTTGTGGTGGTTGCACCATGCACGGTGCTTCTGTTATAACAAACAGTTTCGGTTTCCATGAATTGAGCTTTCCGTATGCACGCAGTGTTAGCAAAACTGAAATGCGTATTATGAGGAAATGCACGACTGAATCTTCATGAAACTCGCGGTATTTACTCTTTTCCTTGTTCCATCTTGCTCCCAACATCTGAGCATTGTCTTTCCACGTTTTCTAAACAATCCCCTTATGTATTGCTCTTGAGTACTCTAACGTGGAGGTTGAAAAGTTCTGAAATTGAAGTTGTTTTTCGGAGAAGTGTCACAAGTGGATTTCAATGACATTTTGCTTATCATCTCCCCTCCTCATTCCCACTTTGCTCCGCAGATGTGGTGGTTGCAGCATGCACGGTGCTTCTGTTCTAACAAACTGTTTTGATTTACATGGATTCAGCTTTCCCTACGCACGCAGTGTTAGGAAAACTGAAATGCATTCTCTGTGGAAATCCACGACTGAATATTCATGAAACTCACTGTATTTATTCTTTCCTCGTTCTCACTCTGCTCCCAACATCTAAGCATTCTCTCTCCACGTTTTCTATAAAGCCCCTTATGTATTGCTCTTGCCTTACTCTAACGTGCAGGTTGAAAAGGCCTGAAATTGAGTTGCTTTTCTCAGTAGTTTCACCAATGGATTTCAATGACACTTTGCCTATCATCTCACCTTCTGATTTCCACTTTGCTCCGCAGATGTGTTCGTTGCACCATGCAAGGTGCTTCTTTTATAACTAAGAGTTTCAATTTCCATGAATTAGCTTTACCTATGCAGGCAGTATTAGGAAACCTGAAATGCGTTTTCTGAGGAAATGCACAACTAAATCTTCATGAAAATCGCGGTATTTACTCTTTTCCTCGTTCCCCCTTTGCTCCCAACATCTGAGCACTCTCCTTCCATATTTTCTAAACAATCCCCTTATGTATTGCTCTTGCAGTACTCTAACGTGCAGGTTGAAAAGCCCTGAAATTGAAGTTGCTTTTCTGAATAAGTCTCACGAATGGATTTCAATGAACTTTGACTACCCTTTCCCCACATCATTCCCACTTTGTCCGCACTTGTGGTGGTTGCACCATGCACGGTGCTTCTGTTATAACAAACAGTTTCGATTTCAATGAATTGAGCTTTCCCTATGCACGCAGTGTTAGCAAAACTTAAATGTGTATTCTGAGGAAATGCACGACTGAATCTTCATGCAACTCGCGGTATTTACTCTTTTCCTCATTCGCACATTGCTCCCAACATCTGAGCATTCTGTCTCCACATTTTCTAAACAAGCCACTTATGTATTGCCCTTGCAGTACTCTAACATGCAGGTTGAAAAGCTCTGAAATTGAAGTTGTTTTTCGGAGAAATCTCACGAATGGATTTCAATGACACTTTGCTTATCATCTCCCCTCCTCATTCCCACTTTGCTCCGCAGATGTGGTGGTTGCAGCATGCACGGTGCTTCTGTTATAATAAACTGTTTCGATTTACATGGATTCACCTTTCCCTACGCACGAATTGTTAGGAAAACTGAAATGCGCTTTCTGAGGAAATGCATGACTGAATCTTCCTCAAACTCGTGGTATTTACTATTTTCCTCGTTCCCACTTGCTCTCAACTTCTGCGCATTCTCTCTGCACATTTTCTAAACAAGGCACTTATGTATTGCCCTTGCAGTACTCTAATATGCAGGTTAAAAAGGCCTGACATTGAAGTTGATTTTCTGAGAAAGTTTCACGAATGTATTTCAATGACACTTTGCCTGTCATCTACCCTCCTCATTCCCACTTTGCTCCGCAGATGTGGTGGTTGCACCATGCACGGTGCTTCTGTTATAACTAACACTTTCGATTTCCATGAATTGAGCTTTCCCTATGCAGGCAGTATTAGGAAAACTGAAATGCGTTTTCTGAGGAAATGCACAACTAAATCTTCATGAAACTCGTGGTATTTACTCTTTTCCTCGTTCCCACTTTGCTCCCAACATCTGAGCACTCTCCTTCCATATTTTCTCAACAATCCCCTTATGTATTGCTCTTGCAGTACTCTAACGTGCAGGTTGAAAAGCCCTGAAATTGAGGTTGCTTTTCTGAATAAGTCTCACGAACGGATTTCAATGAACTTTGACTACCATTTCCCCTCATCATTCCCACTTTGTCCGCACTTGTGGTGGTTGCACCATGCACGGTGCTTCTGTTATAACAAACAGTTTCGGATTCCATGAATTGAGCTTTCCCTATGCACGCAGTGTTAGCAAAACTGAAATGCGTATTATGAGGAAATGCACGACTGAATCTTCATGAAACTCGCGGTATTTACTCTTTTCCTTGTTCCACCTTGCTCCCAACATCTGAGCATTGTCTTTCCACGTTTTCTAAACAATCCCCTTATGTATTGCTCTTGAGTACTCTAACGTGGAGGTTGAAAAGTTCTGAAATTGAAGTTGTTGTTCGGAGAATTCTCTCGAGTGGATTTCAATGACACTTTGCTTATCATCTCCCCTCCTCATTCCCACTTTGCTCCGCAGATGTGGTGGTTGCAGCATGCACGGTGCTTCTGTTCTAACAAACTGTTTTGATTTACATGGATTCAGCTTTCCCTACGCACGCAGTGTTAGGAAAACTGAAATGCATTTTCTGTGGAAATGCACGACTGAATATTCATGAAACTCACTGTATTTATTCTTTTCCTCGTTCTCACTCTGCTCCCAACATCTAAGCATTCTCTCTCCACGTTTTCTATAAAGTCCCTTATGTATTGCTCTTGCCTTACTCTAACGTGCAGGTTGAAAAGGCCTGAAATTGAGTTGCTTTTCTCAGTACATTCACCAATGGATTTCAATGACACTTTGCCTATCATCTCACCTTCTGATTTCCACTTTGCTCTGCAGATGTGTTTGTTGCACCATGCAAGGTGCTTCTTTTATAACTAAGAGTTTCAATTTCCATGAATTAGCTTTACCTATGCAGGCAGTATTAGGATATCTGAAATGCGTTTTCTGAGGAAATGCACAACTAAATCTTCATGAAAATCGCGGTATTTACTCTTTTCCTCGTTCCCCCTTTGCTCCCAACATCTGAGCACTCTCCTTCCATATTTTCTAAACAATCCCCTTATGTATTGCTCTTGCAGTACTCTAACGTGCAGGTTGAAAAGCCCTGAAATTGAAGTTGCTTTTCTGAATAAGTCTCACTAATGGATTTCAATGAACTTTGACTACCATTTCCCCTCATCATTCCCACTTTGTCCGCACTTGTGGTGGTTGCACCATGCACGGTGCTTCTGTTATAACAAACAGTTTCGGTTTCCATGAATTGAGCTTTCCCTATGCACGCAGTCTTAGGAACACTGAAATAATTTTTCTGAGGAAATGCACCATTGAATATTCATGAAACTCGCAGTTTTGCTCTTCTCCTCATCCCACTTGGCTCTCAACATCTGAGCATTCTCTCTCCACGTTTTCTAAACAAGCCCCTTATGTATTGCTCCTGCAATACTGTAACGTGCTTGTTGAAAAGTCCTGAAATTGAAGTTGCTCTTCTGAGTAAGTCTCACCAATGGATTTCAATTACACTTTGCCTATCATCTCCCGTCCTCATTCCCACTTTGCTCCACCGATGTGGTGGTTGCACCATGCACGGTGCTTCTGCTTTAACTAACAATTTCGATTTCCATGAATTGAGCTTTCACTGTGAATGCAGTGTGTGAAAACTGAAATAAGCTTTCTGAGGAAATGCACGACTGAATCTTCATAAAACTTGCGGTTTTTATTCAGCTCCTCCTTCCCACTTTGTTGCCAACATTTGAGCTTTCTCTCTCTACGTTTTCTAAACAAGCCACTTATGTATTTCTCTTGCAGTACACTTATGTGCAGGTTGAAAAGTCCTGAAATTGAAGTTTCTTTTCTGAGTACGTCTCACGAATGGATTTCAATGACACTTTGCCTATCATCTCCCCTCCTCAATCTCACTTGGCTCCGCTGATGTGGTGGTTGCACCATGCACGGTGCTTCTGTTGTAACTAACAGATTCGATTTACATGAATTGAGCTTTCCCTAGGCACGCAGTGTTAGGAAAACTGAAATGCGTTTTCTGAAGGAATGTATGACTGAATCTTCATGAAACTCGCGGTTTTTACTCTTTTCCTCGTTCACACTTTGCTGCCAACATCCGAGCATTCTCTCTCTGTGTTTCATAAACAAGCCCCTTATGTATTGCTCTTGCAGAACTCTAACGTGCAGGTGTAAAAGCCCTGAAATTGAAGCTGCTTTTCTGCCTCAGTCTCACGAATGGATTTCAATGAAAATTTGTCTATCATCTCCCCTCCTCATTCCCATACTGGCCGCAGCTGTGGTGGTTGCAACATGCACGGTGCTTCTGTTATAACTAACAGTTTCGATTTCCATGAATTGAACTTTCCCTATGCATGCAGTGTTAGGAAATCTGAAATGCGTTTTCTGAGGAAATGCAGGACTGAGTCTTCATGAAACTCGTGGTATTTACTCTTTTCCTTCTTCCCACTTTGCTAGCAACATCTGAGCATTCTCTCTCCACTTTTTCTAAACAAGCTCCTTATGTATTGCTATTGCACTACTCTAACGTGCATGTTGTAAAGCCCTGAAATTGAAGTTGCTTTTCTGAGTAAGTCTCAAGAATGGATTTCAATAAATCTTTGCCTATCATTTCCCCTCTCATTCACGCATTGCTCCGCAGATGTGGTGGTTGTAGTATGCATGGTGCTTTTGTTATAATTAACAGTTTCGATTTCCATAAATTGAGCTATCCCTATACACGCAGTGTTAGGAAAACTGAAATGCGTTTTCTTAGGAAATGCACGACTGAATCTTCATGAAACTCGCGGTATTTACTGTTTTCATCATTTCCACTTTGCACGCAACATCTGAGCATTCTCTCTCCACGTTTTCTAAGCAAGCCCCTTATGAATTGCTAGTGCAGTACTCTAACGTGCAGTTTGAAAAACCCTGAAATTGAAGTTGCTTTTCTGAGTAAGTCTCACGAATGGATTTCAATGCCACTTTGCCTGTCATATCCCCTCCCCATTCCCACTTTGCTCTGCAGATGTGGTGGTTGCACCATGCACGGTGCTTCTGTTATAACTAACAGTTTCGATTTCCATGGTTTGAGTATTCCCTATGAACGCAGTGTTCGGAAAACTGAAATGCGTTTTCTGAGTAAATGCACTACTGAATCTTCATGAAACTCGCGGTATTTTTTCTTTTCCTCATTCCCACTTTGCTCCCAACATCTGAGCATTCTCTCTCCACGTATTCTAAACACGCCCCTTATGTATTGCTCTTGTAGTACTCTAACGTGCAGGTTGAAAAGCTCTGAAATTGAAGTTGCTTTTCTCAGTAAGTCTCATAAATGGATATCAATGAAACTTTGCCTGTCATCTCCCATCCTCATTCTTACATTGCTCCGGAGATATGGTGGATGCACCAGGCACCGTGCTTCTGTTATAACTAACAGTTTCGATTTCCATGAATTGAGCTTTCCCTATGCACGCAGTGTTAGGAAAACTGAAATGGGTTTTCCTAGGAAATGAACGACTGAATCTTCATGAAACTCGCAGTATTTATGCTTTTCCTTTTTCCCACTTTGCTCACAACATCTTAGCATTCTCTCTCCACGTTTTCTAAACAAGCCCCTTATGTATTGCTCTCGCAGTACTCTAACGTGCAGGTTGAAAAGCCCTGAAACTGAAGTTGCTTTTCTGAGTAAGTCTCACAAATGGATTTCAATGACACTTTGCCTATCATCTCCCCTCCTCATTCCCACTTTGCTCTGCAGATGTGGTTGTTGCACCATGCACGGTGCATCTCTTATAACAAACTTTCCATTTCCATGAATTGAGTTTTCCCTATTCACGCAGTGTTAGGAAAACTGAAATGCATTTTCTGAGGAAATGCAGGAGTGAAACTTTATGAAACTCGCTGTATTTACTCTTTACCTCGTTCCCACATTGATCCCAACATCTGAGCATTCTCTCTGCACGTTTTCTATACATGCCCCTTATGTATTGCTCTTGCAGTACTCTAACGTGCAGGTTGATAAGGCCTGAAATTGAAGTTGCTTTTCTGAGTAGTTTCCCAAATGGATTTCAATGAAACTTTGTCTATAATCTCCCTTCCTCATTCCCACTTTGAACGGCAGTTGTGGTATTTGCACCATGCACGGTGCTTCAGTTATAACTAACAGTTTCGATTTCCATGTATTGAGCTTTCCCTATGCACGCAGTATTAGGAAAATTGAAATGCGTTTTCTGAGCAAATGCACGACTGAATCTTCATGAACTCGCGGTATTTATTCTTTTCCTCATTCCCACTTTGGTCCCAATATCTGAGCTTTCTCTCTCCACGTATTCTAAAGAAGCCCCTTATATATTGCTCTTGTAGTACTCTAACGTGCAGGTTGAAAAGCTCTGAAATTGAAGTTACTTTTCTCAGTAAGTCTCACGAATGGATTTCAATGAAACTTTGCCTATCATTGCCCCTCCTCATTCCCACTTTGCTCCACAGATGTGGTGGTTGCACCATGCACGGTGCATCTGTTATAACAAACTTTTGATTTCCATGAATTGAGCTTTCCCTATTCATGCAGTGTTACGAAAACTGAAATGCGTTTTCTGAGTAAATGCAGGACTGAATCTTTATGAAACTCACTGTATTTACTCTTTTCCTCATTCCCACATTGAACCCTACATCTGAGCATTGTCTCTCCACGTTTTCTAAACAAGCCCCTTATGTATTACTCTTGCAATTCTCTAACGTGCAGGTTGAAGCGGCCTGAAATTGAAGTTGCTTATCTGAGTATTTTCACGAATGGATTTCAATGAAACTTTGCCTATCATCTCCCCTGCTCATTCTCACTTTGCTCCACAGATGTGGTGGTTGCACCATGCACGGTGCTTCTATTGTAACTAACAGTTTCGATTTCCATTATTTGAGATTTCGCAATGCACGCAGTGTTCGGAAAACTGAAATGCCTTTACTGAGCAAATGCACGACTGAATCTTCATGAAACTCACGATATTTACTCTTTTCCTGATTTCCACTTTGGTCCCAACATCTGAGCTTTCTCTCTCCACGTATTCTAAAGAAGCCCCTTATGAATTGCTCTTGTAGTACTCTAACGTGCAGGTTGAAAAGCTCTGAAATTGAAGTTGTTTTTCTTACTAAGTCTCACGAATGGTTTCAATGAAACTTTGCCTATCATCTCCCCTACTCATTCCCACTTTTCTCCGCAGATATGGTATTTGCACTATGCGCGGTGCTTCTGTTATAACTAACAGTTTCGATTTCCATGAATTGAGCATTCCCTACGCACGCAGTGTTAGGAAAACTAAAATGCGTTTTCTGAGGAGAGGCAAGATTGACTCTTCATGAAATTCGCGGTATTTACTCTCTTCCTCGTTCCCCGAGTGCCTCCAACATCTAAGCATTCTCTCTCCACATTTTCTAAACAAGCCCCTTATGTATTTCTCCTGCAGTACTCTAACATGCAGGTTGAAAAGCCCTGTAATTGAAGTTGCTTTTCTGAGTAAGTCTCACGAATGGATTTCAATGACACTTTGTCTCTCATCTCCCCTCCTCATTCCCACTTTGCTCCGCAGATGAGGTGGTTGCACCATGCATGGTTTTCAGTTATAACTAACAGTTTCGATTTCCATGAATTTAGCTTTCCCTAGGCACGCAGTGTTAGGAAAACTAAAATGCGTTTTCTGAGGAATTGCAAGACTGAATCTTCATGAAACTCGCGGTATTTACTCTATTCCTCGTTCCCACCTTGCCTCCAACATCTGAGCATTCTCTCTCCACATTTTCTAAACAAGCCCCTTATGTATTGCTTTAGCAGTACTCTAACGTGCAGGTTGAAAAGCCCTGAAATTGAAGTTGCTTTTTTGAGTAGATTCACGAATGGATTTCAATGAAACTTTGCCTATCATCTCCGCTCCTCATTCCCGCTTTGCTCCGCAGATGAGGTGGTTGCACCATGCATGGTGCTTCAGTTATAAATAAGAGTTTCGATTTCCATGATTTGAGCTTTCCCTAAGCACGCAGTGTTAGGAAAATTGAAATACGTATTCTGAGCAAATGCACGACTGAGTCTTCATGAAACTCGAGGTATTTACTCTATTCCTCATTCCCACTTTGCTCACAACAGCTGAGAATTCTCTCTGGACGGAATCTAAACAAGCCCCTTATGTATTGCTCTTGGAGAATTCTAACGTGCAGGTTGAAAAGCTCTGAATTTGAAGTTGCGTTTCTCAGTAAGTCTCACGAATGGATTTCAATGAAACTTTGCCTATCATCTCCCATCCTCATTCCCACTTTGCATCGCATATGTGGTATTTGCACTATGCACGGTGGTTCTCTTATAACTAACTGTTTCGATTTCCTTGAATTGAACTATCCCTATGCACGCAGTGTTAGGAAAACTGAAATGGGTTTTCTGAGGGCACGACTGAATCCTCATGAAATTCGTGGTATTTACTCTTTTCCTCGTTCCCCCTATGCGCCCAACATCTGAACATTCTCTCTCCACGTTTTCTAAACAAGTCCCTTATGTATTGCTTTAGCAGTACTCTAACGTGCAGGTTGAAAAGCCCTGAAATTGAAGTTGCTTTTCAGAGTAAGTTTCACGAATGGATTTCAATGAAACTTTGCCTATCATCTCCCCTCCTCAATCCCACTTTGCTCCGCTGATGTGGTGATTGCACCATGCATGGTGCTTCTGTTATAAGAAACATTCTATTTCCATGAATTGAGCTTTCCCTATGAGCGCAGTGTTAGGAACACTGAAATGGGTTTTCTGAGGAAATGCACGACTGATCTTCATGAAACTCGTAGTATTTACTCTTTTCCTTGTTCCCACTTTGCTCCCAACATCTGAGCATTCTCTCTCCACGATTTCTATCCAAGCCCCTTATGTATTGCTCTTGCAGTACTCTAACGTGCAGGTTGAAAAGCCCTGAAATTGAAGTTGCTTTTCTGAGTAATTCTCACGAATGGATTTCAGTGGAGCTTTGCCTATTATCTCCCCTACTCATTCCCACATTGCTCCAGAGATGTCGTGGATGCACCATGCACCGTGCTTCTGTTATAACTAACAGTTTCGATTTCCATGAATTGAGCTTTCCCTATGCACACAGTGTTAGGAAAACTGAAATGCATTTTCTTAGGAAATGCACTAGTGAATCTTCATGAAACTCGTGGTATTTACTCTTTTCCTCATTCCCACTTTGCTCCCAACATCTGAGCATTCTCTCTCCTCATTTTCTGAACAAGCCCCTTAAGTATTGCCCTTGCATTACTCTAACATGCATGTTGAAAAACCCTGAAATTGAATTTAATTTTCTGAGTGGATTCACGAATGGATTTCAATGAAACTTTGCCTATCCTCTCCACTCCTCATTCCCACTTTGCTCCGCAGATGTGGTGGTTGCACCATGCACGGTGCTTCTGTTATAACTAACAGTTTCAATTTCAATGATTTGAGCTTTCCCTATGCACGCAGTGTTAGGAAAACTGAAATGCGTTTTCTGAGCAAATGCACGTCTGAGTCTTCATGAAATTCGAGGTATTTACTCTTTTCCTCATTCCAACTATGCTCCCAACCTCTGAGCATTCTCTCTCAACATTTTCTAAACAAGCCCCTTATTTATTGCTTTAGCAGTACTCTAATATGCAGGTTGAAAAGCCCTGAAATTGAAGTTGCTTTTCTGAGTAAGTCTCAAGAATGGATATCAATGACATTTTGCCTATCATCTCCCCTCCTCAATCCCACTGTGCCCCGCAGATGTGTTTGTTGCACCATGCACGTTGTTTCTGTTATAACAAAATTTCGATTTCCATGAATTGAGCTTTCCCTATGCACACAGTGTTAGGAAAACTGAAATGGTTTTTCTGAGCAAATGCACGACTGAATCTTCATGAAACTCGCTTCATTTACTCTTTTCCGCGTTCCCACCTTGCCTCCAACATCAATGCATTCTCTCTCCACATTTTCTAAACAAGCCCCTTATGTATTTCTTTAGCAGTACTCTAATGTGCAGGTTGAAAAGCCCTGAAATTGAAGTTGCTCTTCAGAGTAAGTTTCACGAATGGATTTCAATGAAACGTTGCCTATCATCTCCCCTCCTCAATCCCACTTTGGTCCGCAGATGTAGTGGTTGCACCATGCACGGTGGTTCTGCTATAACAAACTTTCAATTTCCATGAATTTAGCTTTCCCTATGAACGCAGTGTTACGAAAACTGAAATGGGTTTTCCTAGGAAATGCACGACTGAATCTCCATGGAACTCGCAGTATTTACTCTTTTCCTCGTTCCCTGTTTGCTCCCAACCTCTGAGCATTCTCTCTCCACATTTTCTAAACAAACCCCTTATGTATTTCTCTTGCAGTACTCTAGCTTGCAGGTTGAAAACCCCTGAAATTGAAGTTGCTTTTCTGAGTAAGTCTCACAAATGGATTTCAATGACACTTTGCCTATCATCTCCCCTCCTCATTCCCACTTTGCTCTGCAGATGTGGTTGTTGCACCATGCACGGTGCATCTCTTATAACAAACTTTCCATTTCCATGAATTGAGTTTTCCCTATTCACGCAGTGTTAGGAAAACTGAAATGCGTTTTCTGAGGAAATGCAGGAGTGAAACTTTATGAAACTCGCTGTATTTACTCTTTTTCTCATTCCCACTTTGGTCCCAACATCTGAGCATTCTCTCTCATTGTTTTCTATACAAGCCCCTTATATATGCTGTAGCAGTACTCTAACGTGCAGGTTGAAAAGCTTGAAAATGAAGTTGCTTTTCTGAGTAAGTCTTACGAAAGGATTTCAATGACATTTTGCCTATCATCTCCCCTCCTCATTCCCACTTTGCTCCACAGATCTGTTGGTTGCACCATGCACGGTGCTTCTCTTATAACTAACAGTTTCAATTTTCATGAATTCAGCTTTCCCTATACACACAGTGTTAATAAAACTGAAATGCGTTTTCTAAGGAAATGCACGACTGAACTTCATGAAACTCGCGGTATTTACTCTTATCCTCGTTTCTACTTTGAACCCAACATCTGAGCATTCTCTCTCCACGTTTTCAAAACAAGCCCCTTATGTATTTCTCTTGCAGTACTCTAACGAGCAGGTTGAAAAGCTCTGAAATTGAAGTTGCTTTTCTGAGTCAGACTCACGAGTGGATTTCAATAAAACTTTGCCTATCATCTCCCCTCCTCATTCCCACTTTGCTCCGCAGATGTGGTATTTGCACTTTGCATGGTTCTTCTGTTATAACTAACAATTTCGATTTCCATAAATTTAGCTTTCCCTATGCACGCAGTGTTAGGAAAACTGAAATGCGTTTTCTGTGCAAATGCACGAGTGAATCTTCATGAAACTTGTGGTATTTAGTTTTTTCCTTGTTCCCACCTTGCCTCCAATATCTGAGCATTCTCTCTCCATATTTTCTAAACAAGCCCCTTACGTATTTCTTTTGCAGTACTCTAACGTGCAAGTTGAAAAGCCCTGAAATTGAACTTGCTTTTCTGAGTAAGTCTCACCAATGGATTTTAATGAAACTTTGCCTATCATCTCACCTCCTCATTACAACTTTGCTCTGCAGATGTGGTATTTGCACCATGCACGGTGCTTCAGTTTTAACTAACAGTTTCGATTTCCATGATTTGAGCTTTCCCTATGCACTCAGTGTTAGGAAAACTGACATGCGTTTTCTGAGCAAATGCATGACAGAATCTTCATGAAACTCGCAGTATTTCCTCTTTTCCTGGTTCCTACTTTGCTCCCAACCTCTGAGCATTCTCTCTCCACATTTTCTAAACAAGCACCTTATGTAGAATTTTAGCAGTACTCTAACGTGCAGGCTGAAATGCCCTGAAATTGAAGTTGCTTTCTGGTGAGTCTCACGAATGGATATCAATGACATTTTGCCTATCATTTCCGCTCCTCAATCCCACTTTGCCCCGCAAATGAGGTTGTTGCACCATGCACGGTGCTTCTGTTATAACAAACTTTCGATTTCCATGATTTGAGCTTTCACTATGCACTCAGTGTTAGGAAAACTGAAATGCTTTTTGTGAGGAAATGCACGACTGAATCTTCATGAAACTCTCTGTATTTACCCTTTTCCTCATTCCCACTTTGCTCCCAACATCTGAGCATTCTGTTTACACGTTTTCTAAACAAGCCCCTTATGTATTGCTTTAGCAGTACTCTAACGTGCAGGTTGTAAAGGCGTGAAATTGAAATTGCTTTTCTAAGTAGTTTCACGAATATTTCAATGAAACTTTGCCTATCATCTGCCCTCCTCATTCCCACTTTGCTCCGCAGATGTGGTGATTGTACCATGCACGGTGCTTCTGGTGTAACTTACAGTTTCGATTTCCATGAATTGAGCATTCCCTATGCACGCAGTGTTAGGAAAACTGAAAAGAGTATTCTGAGCAAATGCACGACTGAATCTTCGTGAAACTCGCGGTATTTACTCTTTTCCTCGTTCCCACTTTGCGCCCAACATCTGAGCATTCTCTCTCCACGTATTCTAAAGCAGACCCTTATTTATTTCTGTTGCAGTACTCTAACATGCAGGTTGAAAGCCCTGAAATTGAAGTTGCTTTTCTGAGTAAGTCTGACGAATAATTTCAATGAAACTTTTCCTATCATCTCCCCTCCTCCTACCCACTTTGCTCTGCAGATGTGGTGGTTGCCCCATGTACAGTGCGTCTGGTATAACTAACAGTTTCGATTTTCATGATTTGAACTGTCCCTTTGAACACAGTTTTAAGAAAACTGAAATGCATTTTCTGAGGAAATGCATGACTGAATCTTCATGAAACTCGCGGTATTTACTCTTTTCCTCATTCGCACTTTGCACCCAAAATCTGAGCATTCTCTCCCCACGTTGTCTAAACAAGCTCCTTTTCAATATCTTTCCCAATACTCTAACGTGCAGGTTGAAAAGGACTGAAATTTAAGTTGCTTTTCTGAGTACCTTCACGAATGGATTTCAATGAAACTTTGCCTATCATCAGCCCTCCTCATTCACACTTTGCTCCGCAGATGTGGTGATTTTACCATGCACGATGCTTCTGTTATAACAAACTTTCAATTTCTATGAATTGAGCTTTTCCTATGCACGCAGTGTTAGGAAAACTGAAATGCTTTTTCTGAGGAAATGCACTACTGAATCTTCATGAAACTCTCTGTATTTACTCTTTTCCTCATTCCCACTTTGCTCCCAACATCTGAGCATTCTCTCTCCACGTTTTCTATAAAAGCCCCTTGTGTATTGCTCTTGCAGTACTCTAACGTGCAGGTTGAAAAGGCATGAAATTGAAGTTGTTTTCTGAGTAGTTTCACGAATGGATTTCAATGACACTTTGCCTATCATCTGCCCTCCTCATTCCCACTTTGCTCCTCAGATGTGGTGATTGTACCATGCACGGTGCTTCAGTTATAACTAACAGTTTCGATTTCCAGGAATTGAGCATTCCCTATGCACGCAGTGTTAGGAAAACTGAAATGCGTATTCTGAAAAAATGCACGACTGAATCTTCATGAAACTCGCTGTATTTACTCTTTTCCTCGTTCCGACTCTGCTCCCACATCTGAGCATTCTCTTTCCTAGTTTTCTATACAAGCCCCTTATATATTCCTCTTGCAGTACTGTAAAGTGCAGGTTGAAAAGGCCTGAAATTGAAGTTGCTTTTCTGAGTAGCTTCAGGAATGGATTTCAATGAAACTTTGCCTATCATCTCCCCTCCTCATTCCCACTTTGCTCCGCAGATGTGGTGGTTGCCCCATGCACGGTGCTTCTGGTATAACTAACAGTTTCGATTTCCATGATTTGAGATTTCCCAATGAATGCAGTGTTAGGAAAACTTAAATGGGTTTTCTGAGGAAACGCACGACTGAATCTTCATGAAACTCGGGGTATTTACTCTTTTCCTCGTTTCCACTTTGCGCCCTACATCTGAGCATACTCTCTCCACGTTTTCTAAACAAGCCCCTTATGTATTTCTTTAGCAGTACTCTAATGTGCAGGTTGAAGAGCCCTAAAATTAAAGTTGGTTTTCTGAGTAATTTTCACGAATGCATTTCAATGAAACTTTGCCTATCATCTCCCCTCCTCAATCCCACTTTGCTCCGTAGATGTGGTTGTTGCACCACGCACGGTGCTTCTGTTATAACAAACTTTCCATTTCCATCAATTGAGCGTTTCCTATGCACGCAGTGTTAGGAAAACTGAAATGGATTTTCTGAGGAAATACACGACTGAATCATAATGAAACTCGCAGTATTTACTCTTTTTTCGTTCCCAGTTTGCTCCCAACATCTGAGCATTCTCTCTCCACGTTTTCTAAACAAGCCCCTTATGTATTGCTCTTGCACTACTCTAACGTGCACGTTGAAAAGCTCTGAAAATGAAGAGGCTTTTCTGAGTAAGTCTCACGAATGGATTTCAATGACACTTTGCCTATCATCTCCACTCCTCAATCCCACTTTGCTCCACAGATGTGGTTGTTCCACCATGCACAGTGCATCTGTTATAACAAACGTTTGATTTCCATGAATTGATCTTTCCCTATTCACGCAGTGTTAGGAAAACTGAAATGCGTTACTGAGGAAAGGCACGACTGAATCTTTATGAAACTCACTGTATGTACTCTTTTCCTCCTTCTCCCTTTGCTCCCAACATCTGAGCATTCTCTCTCCACGTTTTCTATACAAGCTCCTTATGTATTTCTCTTGCAGTACTCTAACGTGCAGGTTGAAAAGCCCTGAAATTGAAGTTGCTTTTCTGAGTAGTTTCAAGAATGGCTTTCAATGACACTTTCCTATCATCTCCCCTTCTCATTCCCACTTTGCTCCACAGATGTGCTGGTTGCACCATACACGGTGCTTCTGTTATAACTACCAGTTTCGATTTCATGAATTGAGCTTTCCCTATGCACGCAGTGTTAGGATAACTGAAATGCATTTTCTGAGGAAATGCACCACTGAATTCATGAAACTCGCGGTATTTACTTGTTTCCTCATTTCCACTTTACACCCAACATCTGAGCGTTCTCTCTCCACGTTTTCTAAGCAAGATCCTTATGTATTGCTTTAGCAGAACACTAACGTACAGGATGAAAAGGCCTGAAATTGAAGTTGCTTTTCTGAGTAAGTCTCACGAATGGATTTCAATGAAACTTTGCCTATCATCTCCCCTCCTCATTCCCACTTTGCTCCGCAGATGTGGTGGTTGTACCATGCACGGTGCTTCTGTGATAACTAACAGTTTCGATATCCATGAATTGAACTTTCCCTATGCATGCAGTGTTAGGAAAACGGAAATGGGTTTTCTGAGTGCACGAATGAATCTTCATGAAACTCGCGGTAATTACTCTTTTCCTCGTGCCCACTCTTCGCCCAACATATGAGCATTCTCTCTCCACGTTTTCTAAACAAGCCCCTTATGTATTGCTTTAGCAGTACTCTAACGTGCAGGTTGAAAAGCCATGGAATTGAAGTTGCTTTTCTGAGTAAGTTTCACGATTGGATTTCAATGAAATTTTGCCTATCATCTCCTCTCCTCATTCCCACTTTGATCTGCAGATGTGGTCATTGCACCATGTACGGTGCTTCTGGTATAACAAACTTTCAATTTCCATGAATTTAGCTTTCACTATGAACGCAGAGTTAGGAAAACTGAAATGGGTTTTCTGAGGAAATGCACGAATCAATCTTCATGAAACTCCTGGTATTTACTCTTTTCCTCATTCCCACTTTGCTCCCAACATCTGAGCATTCTCTCTACACGTTGTCTGAACAAGCCCCTTATGTATTCCTTTAGCAGTAGTCTAACGTGCAGTTTGAAAAGCTCTGAAATTGAAGTTGCTTTTCAGAGTAAGTCTCACGAATGGATTTCAATGAAACTTTGCCTATCATCTCCCCTCTTCATTCCCACTTTGCTCCGCATTGTGGTGATTGTACCATGCACGGTGCTTCTGGTATATCTAACAGTATCGATTTCCATGAATTGAGCTTTCCCTATGCACTCAGTGCTAGGAAACCTGAAATACGTTTTCTGAGGAAATGCACGACTGAATCTTCATGAACTCGTGGTATTTACTATTTTCCTGGTTCTCACTTTGCGCAGAACATCTGAGCATTCTCTCTCCACGTTTCCAAACAAGCCCCTTATGTATTGCTTTAGAAGGACTCTAACATGCAGGTTGAAAAGCCCTGAAATCGAAGTTGATTTGCTGAGTAAGTTTCACAAATAGATTTAAATGAAATTTTGCCTATCATCTCCCCTCCTCATTCCCTCTTTACTCTGCAGATGTGTTTGTTGCACCATGCACGGTGTTTCTCTTATAACAAACTTTTGATTTCCATGAATTGATCTTTCCCTACGCACGCAGTGTTAAAAAAAGTGAAATGGGTTTTCTGAGGAAATGCACGACTCAATCTTCATGAAACTCAGGGTATTTACTCTTTTCTGCGTTCCCACCTTGCCTCCAACATCAGAGCATTCTCTCTCCACGTATTCTAAACAAGCTCCTTATGTATTGCTCTTGTAGTACTCTAACGTGCAGGTTGAAAAGCCTTGAAATTCAAATTGCTTTTCTGAGTAAGTCTCACCAATGGATTTCAATGAAACTTTGCCTATCATCTCCCCTCCTCATTACCACTTTGCTCCGCAGATGTGGAATTTGCACCATGCACGGTGCTTCAGTTATAACTAACAGTTTCAATTTCCATGTTTTGAGCTTTCCCTATGCACTCAGTGTTAGGAAAACTGAAATGCGTTTTCTGAGCAAATGCATGACAGAATCTTCATGAAAATCACGTATTTACTCTTTTCCTCGTTTCTACTTTGCTCCCAACCTCTGAGCATTCTCTCTCCACATTTTCTAAACAAGCACCTTATGTATTGATTTAGCAGTACTCTAACGTGCAGGTTGTAAAGCCCTGATTTGAAGTTGCTTTTCTGAGTGACACTCACGAATGGATATCAGTGACATTTTGCCTGTCATCTCCACTCCTCAATCTCACTTTGCCCCGCAGATGAGGTTGTTGCACCATGCACGGTGCTTCTGTTATAACAAACTTTCGATTTCTATGAATTGAGCTTACCCTATGTACGCAGTGTTAGGAAATCTGAAATGCGTATTCTGAGGAAATGCATGACTGAATCTAAATGAAACTCGCGGTTTTTACTCTTTTCCTGGTTCCCAATTTACTCTCAACATCTGAGCATTCTCTCTCCACGTTTTCTATACAAGCCCCTTATGTATTGCTATTGCAGTACTCTAACGTGCAGGTTGAAAAGGCGTGAAATTGAAGTTGCTTTTCTAAGTAGTTTCACGAATGTATTTCAATGAAACTTTGCCTATCATCTCCCCTCCTCATTCCCACTTTGCTCCGCAGATGTGGTGATTGTACCATGCACGGTGCTTCTGTTATAACTAACAGTTTCGATTTCCATGAATGGAGCATTCCCTATGCACGCAGTGTTAGGAAAACTGAAGTGCGTATTCTGAGCAAATGCACCACTGAATCTTCATGAAACTCGCTGTATTTACTCTTCCTCTTCTCTTCATTCTGACTTTGCTTCCAACATCTGAGCTTTCTCTCTCCTCGTTTTCTATACAAGCCTTTTATGTATTCCTCTTGCAGTACTGTAAAGTGCAGGTTGAAAAGGCCTGAAATCGAAATTGCTTTTCTGAGTAGTTTCATAGTGGATTTCAATGAAACTTTGCCTATCATCTCCCCTCCTCATTCCCACTTTGCTCCGCAGATGTGGTGGTTGCCCCATGCACGGTGCTTCTGGTATAACTAACAGTTTCAATTCCATGATTTGAGCTTTCCCAATGAATGCAGTGTTAGGAAAACTTAAATGCGTTTTCTGAGGAAATGCATGACTGAATCTTCATGAAACTTACGTTATTTTCTCTTTTCCTGGTTCCCACTTTGTTCCCAACATCTGAGCATTCTCTCTCCACGTTTTCTAAACAAGCCCCTTATGTGTTTCTCTTGCAGTACTCTAACGTGCAGGTTGAAAAGTTCTGAAATTGAAGTTGCTTTTCTGAATAAGTGTCACAAATGAATTTCAATGAAACTTTGCCTATCATCTCCGCTCCTCCAAACCACTTTGCTCCGCATATGTGGTGGTTCCACCATGCATGGTGCTTCTGATATAACTAACAGTTTCGAATTCCATGAATTGAACTTTCCTTATGCATGCAATGTTAGGAAAAGTGAAATGGGTTTTCTGAGGGCACGACTGTATCTTCATGAAACTCGCGGTATTTACTCTTTTCCTCGTTCCCACTTTGCTCCCAACATCTGAGCATTCTCTCTCCTCGTTTTCTATACAAGCCCCTTATGTATTTGTCTTGCAGTACTCTAACTTACAGGGTGAAAGGGCCTGAAATTGAAGTTGCTTTTCTGAGTAATTCTCACGAATGGATTTCAGTGGAGCTTTGCCTATTATCTCCCCTACTCATTCCCACATTGCTCCAGAGATGTCGTGGATGCACCATGCACCGTGCTTCTGTTATAACTAACAGTTTCGATTTCCATGAATTGAGCTTTCCCTATGCACGCAATGTTAGGAAAACTGAAATGCGTTTTGTGAGCAAATGCACAACTGAATCTTCATGAAACTCATGGTATTTATTCTTTTCCTCATTTCAACTTTGCCCCCAATATCTGAGCTTTCTCTCTCCACGTTTTCTATACAAGCCCCTTATATATTTCTCTTGCAGTACTCTAACGTGCAGGATGTAAAGCTCTGAAATTGAATTTGCTTTTCTGTGTAGTTTCACGAATGGATTTCAATGAAACTTTGTCTATCATCTCCCCTCCTCATTCCCACTGTGCTCTGTAGATGTGCTTGTTGCACCATGCACGGTACTTCTGTTATAACTATCACTTTCGATTTCCATGATTTGAGCTTTCCCTATGAACGCAGTGTTAGGAAAATTGAAATTGTTTTTTTTGAGAAAATGCACGATGGAATCTTCATGAGACTCGTGGTATTTACTCTTTCCTCATTCCCAATTTGCTCCCAACATATGAGCATTCTCTCTCCACGTTTTCTATACAAGCGCCTTATGTATTTCTCCTGCAGTACTCTATTGTGCAGGTTGAAAATGACTGAAATTGAAGTTGCTTTTCTGAGTAGATTCACGAATGGATGTCAATGAAATTTTGCCGATAATCTCCCCTCCTCATTCCCATTTTCCTACGCAGATGCGGTGGTTGCACCATACCCGGTGCTTCTGTTATAACTAACAGTTTCGATTTCCATGATTTGAGCTTTCCCTATGAACGCTGTATTAGGAAAACTGAAATGTGTTTTATGAGCAAATGCACGACTGAATCTTCATTAAACTCCCAGTATTTACTCTTTCCCTTGTTCCCACGTTTCGCCCAAAATCTGAGCATTCTCTATCCACGTTTTCTATACAAGCCCCTTATGTATTGCTCTTGCAGTACTCTAACATGCAGGTTGAAAAGGCCTGATTGACGTTGCTTTTCTGAGTAGTTTCACGAATGGATTTCAATCAAACTTTGCCTATCATCTCCCCTCCTCATTCCCACTTTCCTCCACAGATCTGTTGGTTGCAGCATGCACGGTGCTTCTGTTATAACTAACAGTTTCAATTTCCATGAATTCAGCTTTCCCTATACACGCAGTGTTAGGAAATCGGAAATGCATTTTCTGAGGTAGTGCACGACTGAATCTTAATAAAACTCGCGGTATTTACTCTTTTCCTCATTCCCACTTTGTGCCCAACATCTGAGCATTCTCTCTCCACGTTTTCTAAACAAGCCCCATATGTATTGCTTTAGCAGTACTCTAAAGTGCAGGTTGAAAAGCCCTGAAATTTAAGTTGCTTTTCTGAGTAAGTCTCACGAATGGATATCAATGACACTTTGCCTATCATCTCACCTCCTCATTACCACTTTTCCCTGCAGATGTGGTTGTTGCACCATGCACGGTGCTTCTGTTATAACAAACATTCGATTTCCATGATTTGAGCTTTCCCTATGCACGCAGTGCTAGGAAAACTGAAATGCATTTTCTGAGCAAATGCACAACTGAATATTCATGAAACCCACGGTATTTACTCTTTCCCTCGTTTCCACTTTGCGTCCAACATCTGAGCATTCAATCTCCACGTTTTCAAAACAAGCCCCTTATGTATTTAACAGTACTCTAACGTGAAGTTTGAAAAGCCCTGAAATTGAAGTTGCTTTTCTGAGTAGTTTCACGAATGGATTTCAATGAAACTTTGCCTATCATCTCCCCTCCGCATTCCCACTTTGCTCCGCAGATATGGTGGTTGCACCAAGGACGGTGCTTCTGTTATAACTAATAGTTTCGATTTCCATGAATTGAGCTTTCCCTATGCATGCAGTGTTAGGAAAACTGAAATAGTTTTCCTGGGGCACAACTGTATCTTCATGAAACTCGTGATATTTACTCTTTTCCTTGTTCCCACTTCGTGCCCAACATCTGAGCATTCTTTCTCCACGTTTTCTAAACAAGCCACTTATATTGCTTTAGCAGTACTCTAACGTGCAGGTTGAATAGCTATGAAATTGAAGACGCTTTTCTGAGTAAGTCTCACGAAAGGATTTCAATGACACTTTGCCTATCATCTCCCTGCCTCAATCGCACTTTTCTCAGCAGATGTGGTTGTTGCACCATGCACGGTGCTTCTGTTATAACAAACTTTCGATGTCCATGAATTGAGCTTTCCCTATGCACGCAGTGTTAGGAAACCTGAAATGCGTTTTATGAGGAAATGCACGACTCAATCTTTATGAAACTCGCTGTATTTACTCTTTTCTTCGTTCCTACTTCATTACCTACATCTGAGCATTCTCTCTCCACGTTTTCTATACATGCCCCTTATGTATTGCTGTTGCAGTACTCTAACGTGCAGGTTGAAAAGGCCTAATATTGAAGTTGCTTTTCTGAGTAGGTTCACCAATGGATTTCAAAGAAACTTGGCCTATCATCTCCCCTCCTCAATCCCACTTTTTTCCACAGATGTGGTGGTTGCACCTTGCATGGTTCTTCTGTTATAACTAACAGTTTTGATTTCCATCAATTGAGCTTTTCCTATGGACGCAGTGTTAGGAAAACTGAAATGCGTTTTCTGAGGAAATGCACGACTGAATCTTCATGAAACTCTCAGTTCTTACTCTTTTCCTCTTTCCGACTTTGCTCCCAACATCTGAGCATTGTCTCTCCACGTTTTCTATACAAGCCCCTTACGTATTGCTCTTGCAGGTCTCTGACGTGCAGGTTTAAAAGGCCTGAAATTGAAGTTACTTTTCTGAGTCGTTTCACGAATATATTTCCATGAAATTTTGCCTATCATCTCCCCTCCTCATTCCCACTTTGCTCCACATGTGGTGGTAGCACCATTTACGGTGCTTCTGTTATAACTAACAGTTTCCATTTCCAGTAATTGAGCTTTCCTGATGCACACAGTGTTAGGAAAACTGAAATGCGTTTTCTGAGGAAATGCACGACTGAAATTCATGATACTCTCGGGAATTACTCTTTTCCACGTTCCCACTTTGCTCCCAACCACTGAGCATTCTGTCTCCACTTTCTCTTCAAGCCCCTTGTGTATTGGTCTTGGAGTACTCTAACGTGCAGGTTGAAAAAGGCCAGAAATTGAAGTTGCTTTTCTGAGTAAGACTCACGAATGGAATTCAATAAAACTTTTACTATCATCTTCCCACCTCATTCCCACTTTGCTCCGCATATGTGTTGGTTCCATTTTGCACCGTGCTTCTGCTATAACAAACTGTTTCAATTTCCATGTATTGACCTTTCCCTATGCATGCAGTGCTAGGAAGAAACTGAAATGTGTTTTCTGAACAAATGCACAAATGAATCTTCATGAAACTCGCGGTATTTACTCTTTTCCTCATTCCCACTTTGCTCCCAACATCTGAGCATTCTCTCTCCACGTTTTCTAAGCAAGCCCCTTATGTATTGCTCTTGCAGTATTCTAACAGGCTGGTTGAAAATGCCTCAAATTGAAGTTGCTTTTTTGAGTAAGTCTCACGAATGGATTTCAATGAAACTTTGCCTATCATCTCCCCTCTTCATTCCCACATTCCTCCGCAGTTGTGGTGGTTGCACCATGTACGGGACTTCTGTTATAACAAACAGTTTCGAATTCCATGAATTGAGCTTTCCCTATGCATGCAGTGTTAGGAAAACTGAAATGCATTTTCTGAGGAAATGCACGACTGAATATTCATGAAACTCACGGGAATTACTCTTCCTCGTTCCCACCTTGCTCCCAACATCTAAGCATTCTCTCTCGACGTTTTCTATACAAGCCCATTATGTATTGCTCTTGTAGGACTCTGACGTGCAGGTAAAAAGGCCTGAAATTGAAGTTACTTTTCTGAGTAGTTTCACGAATATATTTCAATGAAATTTTGCCTATCATCTCCCCTCCTCATTCCCACTTTGCTCCGCAGATGTGGTGGTAGAACCATGTACGGTGCTTCTGTTATAACTAACAGTTTCCATTTCCAGGAATTGAGCTCCTGATGCACACCGTGTTAGGAAAATTGAAAGGCGTTTTCTGAGGAAATGCAAGACTGAATCTTCATGATACTTGCGGGATTTTCTCTTTTCCTCATTCCCACTTTACTCCGATCATCTGATCTTCTCTCTCCACGTTTTCTATACAAGCCCCTTATGTATTGCTCTGGCACTACACTAAGGTACAGGTTGAAAAGGCCTGAAATTGAAATTGCTTTCCTGAGTAAGTCTCAAACATGGATTTCAATGAAGCATTGCATATCATCTGCCCTCCTCATTCCCACTTGGCTCCGTAGATGTGGTGGTTCCACCATGCACAGTGCTTCTGTTATAAGAAACTTTTGGATTTCCATGAATTGAGCTTACCCTATACACCCAGGGTTAGGAAAACTGAAATGCTTTTTCTGAGCAAATGCAGGACTGAATCTTCATGAAATTGGCGGTATTTAATATTTTCCTCATTCCCCTCTGCTCCCAACATCTCAACAATCTCTCTCCACGTTTTCTAAACAAACCCCTTCTGTATTGCTCTTGCAGTAGTCTAACGTGCAGGTTGAAAAGGCCTGAAATTGAACTTGCTTTTTTGAGAATGTTTCACGAATGGATTTCAATGAAACGTTGCATATCATCTCCCCTCCTCATTCCAACTTTGCTCCGCATATATGGTGGTTCCATTATGCACCGTGCTTCTGCTATAAGAAACTGTTTGGATTTCCATGAATTGAGCTTTCCCTATACACACAGTGCTAGGAAGAAACTGAAGTGTGTTTTCTGAACAAATGCACAGATGAATCTTCATGAAACTCGTGGTATTTAGTCTTTTCCTTGTTCCCAATCTCCTCCCAACATCTGAGCATTCTCTCTCCACGTTTTCTATACAAGCCCCTTAGGTATTGCTCTTGCACTACTCTAACGTGCAGATTTAAAAGCCCTGATATTGAAGTTGCTTTTCTGAGAATGTTTCACGAATGGATTTCAATGAAACTTTGCCTATCATCTCCCCTCCTCATTTGCACTGTGCTCCGCATATGTGGTGGTTCCACTATGCATGGTCCTTCTGTTATAACAAACAGTTTCGATTTCCATGAATTGAGCTTTCCCTATGCATGCAGTGTTAGGAAAACTGAAAAGCGTTTTCTGAGCAAATACACGACTGAATCTTCATGAAATTCGCGGTTTTTACTGTTTTCCTCATTCCCACTCTGCTCCCAACATCTGAGCATTCTCTCTCCACGATTTCTAAACAAGACCCTTATGTATTGCTCTTGCATTACTCTAATGTGCAGTTGGAAAAGGCCTGAAATTAAAGTTGCTTTTCTGAGAACGTTTCAAGAATGGATTTCAATGAAACATTGCATAACATCGCCCTTCCTCATTCCCACTTTGCTCCGCTGATAATGTGGTTCGACGATGCACTGTGCTTCTGGTACAACAAAATGTTTCGATTTCCATCAATTGAGCTTTCCTTATGCACGCAGATTTAGGCATACTGAAATGCGTTTTCTGATGAAATGCATGACTGAATCTTCATGAAATTCGCGGTATATACTCTTTTCTTCCTTCCCACTGTGCTACCGACATCTAAGCACTCTCTCTCCACGTTTCATAAACAACCCTTTCTGTATTCCTCTTGCAGTACTTCAATGTACCCTGTGAAAGGGCTGAAATTGAAGTTGCTTTTCTGAGTAAGTCTCACGAATGGATTTCAATGAAACGTTGCATATCATCTCCCCTCCTCATTCCCACTTTGCTCCACAGATTTGGTGGTTCCATTATGCACCGTGCTACTGCTATATCAAAGTGTTTCGATTTTCATGAATTGAGCTTTCCCTATGCATGCAGTGTTAGGAAGAAACTGAAGTCTGTTTTCTGAATAAATGCACAAATAAATCTTCATGAAACTCGCAGTATTTACTCTTCTCCTCGTTTCCACTTTGCTCCCAACATCTGAGCATTCTCTCTCCACGTTTTCTATACAAGCCCCTTATGTATTGCTCTTGCAGTACTGTAATGTGCAGGTTGAAAAGGCCTGAAATTGAACTTGCTTTTCTGAGTAGTTTCACGAATGAATTTCAATGAAACTTTACCTATCATCTCCCCTCCTCATTCCCACATTGTTCCACAGATGTGGTGTTTCCATTATGCACGGTGCTTCTGTTATAACAAACTGTTTCGATTTCCATGAATTGAGCTTTTCCTATGCATGAAGTGTTAGCAAAACTGAAATGCGTTTTCTGAGGAAATGCACGACTGAATCTTCATGAAATTCGCTGTATTTACTTTTTTTTCGTTCCCACTCTGCTCCCAACATCTGAGCATTCTCTCTCCACGTTTTCTATACAAGCCCCTTATGTATTGCTCTTGCAGTACTCTAACGTGCAGGTTGAAAGACCTGAAATTGAAGTTGCTTTTCTGAGGAGTTTCACGAATGGATTTCAATGAAACTTTGCCTTTCATCTCCCCTCCTCAGTCCCACTTTCGTCCGCAGATTTGGTGGTTGCACCATGCACGGTGCTTCTGTTATAACTAACATTTTCGATTTCCATGAATTTAGCTTTCCATATGAACGCAGTGTTAGTAAAACTGAAATGCGTTTTCTGTGCAAATGCACGACTGAATCTTCATGAAACTCGCGGTTTTTACTCTGTTCCTCATTACCAATCTGCTCCCAACATCTAAGCACTCTCTCTCCACGTTTCATAAACAACCCCTTCTGTATTGCTCTTGCAGTACTATAACATACCGCGTGAAAATCAGTGAAATTGAAGTTGCTTTTCTGAGTACTTTTACGAATGGATTTCAATGACACTTTGCCTATCATATCCGCTCTTCATTCCCACTTTGCTCCGCAGATGTGGTCGTTTCACCATGCACGGGGCTTCTGTTATAACAAACTGTTTCGATTTCCATGAATTGAGCTTTCCCTATGCACGCATTTTCAGGCAGCAAATCAATTGCTTTTTCTGAGCAAATGCACAACTGAATTTTCAAGAAACTCGGTGTACTTTATCTTTTCCTCATTAACACTCTGCTGCCAACGTCTGAGCACTCTCTCTCCACGTTTTCTAAACAAGCCCCTTATGTATTGCTCTTGCAGTAGTCTAACGTGCAGTGTGAAAAGGGCAGAAATTGAAGTTGCTTTTCTGAGAAAGTTTCATGAATGGATTTCAATGAAACGTTGCCTATCATCTCCCCTCCTCATTCACACTTTCCTCCACAGATGTGGTGGTTGCACCATGCATGTTGCTTCTCTTATAACAAACTGTTTTGATTTCCATGAATTGAGCTTTCCCTATGCACGCACTCTCAGGTAGCAATTCAATTGCTTTTTCTGAGCAAATGCACGACTGAATTTTCATGAAACTCGGGTACTTTCTCTTTCCCTCGTTCCCACTGTGCTGCCAACATCTGAGCACTCTCTCTCCACTTTTTTTTAACAAGCCCCTTATGTATTGCTCGTGGTGTAGTCTACCGTGCAGTGTGAAAAGGGCAGAAATTGAAGTTGCTTTTCTGAGAAAGTTTCACGAATGGATTTCAATGAAACTTTGCCTATCATCTCGCTTCCTCACTCCCACTAAAGCTCCGCAGATGTGGTAGTTGCACCATGCATCATTCTTCTGTTATAACAAACTGTTTTGATTTCCATAAATTGAGCTTTCCCTAAGCACACACTTTCAGGCAGCTACTGAATTGGGTTTTCTGAGCAACTGGACGACAGAATTTCCATGAAACTTGGGATACTTTCTCTTTTCCTCGTTTACACTATGCTGCCAACATCTGAGCACTGTCTCTCCACATTTTCTAAACAAGCATCTTATGTATTTCTCTTGCAGCACTCTAAGGTGCAGTGCGAAAAGGGCTGAAATTACAGTTGTTTTTCTGAGAAAGTTTCAGGAATGGATTTCAATGAAACTTTGCATATCATCTTCCCTCCTCATTCCCACTTTGCTCTGCAGGTGTGGTCGTTGCACCATGCACGGTGCTTCTGATATAACAAACTGTTTTGATTTCCATGAATAGAGCTTTCCCTATGCTCGCACTTTCAGGCAGCAGCTCAATTGCTTTTTCTGAGGAAATGCACGACTGAATTTTCATGATACTCGGGGAACTTTCTCTTTTCCTCGTTCACACTCTGCTGCCAACATCTGAGCACTCTCTCTCCACATTTTCTAAACAAGCCCCTTATGTATTGCTCTTGCAGTAGTCTAACATGCAGTGTGAAAAGGGCTGAAAATGAAGTTGCTTTTCTGAGAAAGATTCACGAATGGATTTCAATGAAACTTTGCCTATCATCTCCCCTCCTCATTCACACTTTGCTCCACAGACGTCGTGGTTGCACCATGCATGGTGTTTTGTTATAACAAACTGTTTCGATTTCAATGAATTGAGCTTTCCCTATGCACGCACTTTCAGGCAGAAACTCAATTGCTTTTTCTGACAAATGCACAACTGAATTTTCATGAAATTCTGGGTACTTTCTCTTTTCCTCATTCCCACTCTGCTGCCAAAATCTGAGCACTCTCTCTCCACGATTTCTAAGCAAGCCCCTTATGTATTGCTGTTGCATTATTCTAACGAGCAGTGTGAAAAGGGCTGAAATTGAAGCTGATTTTCTGAGAAAGTTTAACGAATGGATTTCAATGAAACTTTGCCTATCATCTCCCCTGCTCATTCCCACTTTGCTCCGCCGACGTGGTGGTTGCACCATGCATGGTGCTTCTGTTATAACAAACTGTTTTGATTTCCAAGAATTGAGCTTTCCCTATGCACGCACTTTCAGGCAGCAACTCAATTGCTTTTTCTCACAAATGCACAACTGAATTGTCATAAACTCTGGGTACTTTCTCTTTTCCTCATTAACACTCTGCTGCCAACATCTGAGCAATCTCTCTCCACGTTTTCTAAACCATCCCCTTATGTATTGCTCCTGCAGTAGTCTAATGTGCAGTGTGAAAAGCGCTGAAAGTTAATTTGCTTTTCTGAGAATGTTTCACGAATGGATTTCAATGAAACTTTGCCTATCATCTCCCCTCCTCATTCCCAATTTATCCGCAGATGTGGTGGTTGCATCATGCATGGTGCTTCTGTTATAACACACTGTTTCTATTTCCATGAATTGAGCTTTCCCTATGCATGCACTTTTAGGCAGCAATGCAATTGCTTTTTCTGAGCAAATGCACAACTTAATTTTCAAGAAACTTGGGGTACTTTCTCTTTTCTTCACTCCCACTTTGCTGCCAATATCTGAGCACTCTCTCTCCACGTTTCCTAAACAAGCCCCTCATGTATTGCTCTTGCAGTATTCTAACGTGCACTGTGAAAAAGGCTGAAATTGAAGTTGCTTTTCCGAGAGTGTTTTCCGTATGTATTTCAATGAAACGTTGCCTATCATCTCCCCGCCTCATTCCCCCATGGCTCCGCAGATGTGGTGGTTGCACCATGCATGGTGCTTCTGTTGCAACAAATTGTTTCGATTTGCATGAATTGATCTTTCCCTATGCATGCACTTTCAGGCAGCAAGTGAATTGCGTTTTCTCAGCAATGCAGGACAGATTTTTCATGAAATTCGTGGTACTTTCTCTTTTTGTCGTTCCCACTCTGCTGCCGAAATCTGAGAGCCCTCTCTCTCCTCGTTTTCTTTACAAACCCCTTGTGTATTGCTCTTGCAGTAGTCTAACGTTCAGTGCGTAAAGGTCTGAAATTGAAACTGCTATTCTGAGAAAGTTTCACAAATGAATTACAATGAAACTTTGTCTATCATCTCTGCTCCTCATTCCCACTTTCCTACGGAAATGTGGTGGTTGCACGATGCACGGTGCTTCTGTTTTAACGAACTTTCAATTTCCATGGATTGAGTTTTCCTTATGCAAACTCTTTCAGGCAGCAACCTAATTGCGTTTTCATAAAAAATGCACGACTGACTTTTCATGAAACTTGGGGTACTTTCTCTTTTCTTCGTTCCCCCTCTCCTGCCAACATATGAGTACTCTCTCTCCACGTTTTCTAAACGATCCCCTTATGTATTAATCTTGCAGTAGTCTAACGTGCAGTGTGAAAACGGATGAAATTGAAGTTGCTTTTCTGAGAAAGTTTCACGAATGGATTTCAATGAAACCTTGCCTATCATCTCCGCTCCTCATTCCCACTTTTCTCCGCAGATGTAGTTGTTGCACCATGCACAGTGCTTCTGTTATAACAAACAGTTTCGATTTCCATGAATTGAGCCTTCCCTATGCATGCACTTTCAGGCAGCAACTCAATTGCGTTTTCTGAGCAAATGCACGACTGTATTTTCATGAAACTCAGGGTACTTTTTCATTTCCTCGTTCCCACTCTGCTCCCAACATCTGAGCACTTCTCCACCTTTTCTAAACAAGCCCTTTATGTACTGCTCTTGCAGTTTTCTATCATGCAGTGTGAAAAGGACTGAAAGTGAAGCTGCTTTTCTGAGAACGTTTCATGAATGGAATTCAAGGAAACGTTGCCTATCATCTCCCCTCCTCATTCCCACTTTGCTCCGCAAATGTGGTGGTTGCACCATGCATTGTGCTTATGTTATAATAAACTGTTTAGATTTCCATGAATTGAGTTTTACTGTGCACGCACTTTTTTTTTCTTTCATCATCATGGCAGAGTCTGCCTTTTTATTTTTTTTATTGTAAAAAATGGGATACATGTTGTTTCTCTGTCTGTACATGGCGTAAAGGCATACCATTTGTGTAATCATAAATTTACATAGGGTAATGTTGTTTGATCCATTCTGCAATTTTTTCCCTTCTCCCCCACGCCTCCCACCCCTCCCCTCCCTCTATACAGTCCTTCCTTCCTCCATTCCTGCCCCCCTCCCTTAACCCAACTCCAACCCCAACACTAACACCTCCCACCCCCCATTATGTGTCATCATCCACTTATTAGCGATATCATTCTTCCTTTGGTTTTTTAGATTGGCTTATCTCACTTAGCATGATATTCTCCAGTTTCATCCATTTGCCTGCAAATGCCATAGTTTTATCTTTCTTTATGGCTGAGTAATATTCCATTGTATATATATACCACATTTTCTTTATCCATTCATCAATTGAAAGACATCTAGGTAGGTTCCACAATCTGGCAATTGTGAACTGAACAGCTATGAACATTGATGTGGCTGTATCTCTGTAATATGCTGATTTTAAGTCCTTTGGGTATAGGCCAAGGAGTGGGATAGCTGGGTCAAATGGTGGTTCCATTCCAAGTTTTCTAAGGAATCTCCACACTGCTTTCCAGAGTGGCTGCACTAATTTGCAGCCCCACCAGCAATGTATGAGTGTACCTTTCTCCCCACATCCTCGCCAACACCTGTTGTTGCTTGTATTCTTGATAATCGCCATTCTAATTGGGGTGAGATGGAATCTTAGGGTGGTTTTGATTTGCATTTCTCTTATTACTAGAGATGTTGAACATTTTTCCATATGATTGTTGATTGCTTGTAGATCTTCTTCTGTGAAGTGTCTATGCCTTTCCTTAGCCCATTTGTGGACTGGATTATTTGCATTCTTGGTGTAGAGTTTTTTGAGTTCTTTATAGATTCTGGAGATTAGTGCTCTATCTGAACTATGATTGGCAAAGATTTTCTCCCACTCTGTAAGCTCTTTTTTCGCATTGCTGATAGTTTCCTTTGCTGAGAGAAAGCTTTTTAGTTTGAATCTATCCCACTTATTAATTCTTGCTTTTAATTCTTGTGCTATGGGAGTCCTGTTGAGGAAGTCTAGACCTAAGCCGACATGTCTGTGCACACACTTTAAAGAAGAAAATCAATTGCGTTTTCTGAGCAGATGCACGACTGAATTTTCGCGAAACTCCGGGTACTTTCTCTTTTCTTCATGCCACTCTGCTGCCAACATCGGAGCACTCTCTCTCCAAGTTTTCTAAACAAGCCCCTTATGTATTGCTCTTGCAGTAGTCTAACATTCAGTGTGAAAAGGGCTGAAATTGAAGCTGCTTTTCCGACAAAGTTTCACGAATGGATTTCACGAACTTTGCATATCATTTCGCCTCCTCATTCCCACTTTGCTCTGCTGATGTGGTATTTGCACCATGCACGGTGCTTCTGTTATAACAAACTGTTTTGATTTCCATGAATGGAGCTTTCCCTATGCACGCATTTTCAGGCAGCAACTGAATTGCATTTTCTGAGCAAATGCACGACTGAAATTTCATGAAACTGGGGGTATATTCTCGTTTTCTCATTCCCACTCTGCTGCCACCATCTGAGCACTATCTCCACGTTTTCTAAACAAGTCCTTTATGCATTGCTTTTGCAGTTTTCTAACGTGCAGAGTGACAAGGGGTGATTTTGAAGCTGCATTTCCGAGAAAGTTTCACAATTGGATTTCAATGAAACGTTGCCTATCAGCTCCCCTACTCATTCCCACTTTGCTTCGCAGATGTGGTGGTTGCACAATGCTTGGTGCTTCTGTTATAACAAACTGTTTCGATTTCCATGAATCCAGCTTTCCCTGTGCACGCACTTTCAGGCAGCAACTCAATTACTTTTTCTGAGCAATTGCACAACTGAATTTTCAAGAAACTTGGGGTACTTTCTCTTTTCCTTGTTAACACTCTGCTGCCAACATATGAGCACTCTCTCTCTCCAGGTTTTCTAAACCATACCCTTACGTATTGCTCTTGCGGCAGTCTAACGTGCAGTGTGAAAAATGCTGAAATAGAAGTTGCTTTCTGAGAAAGATTCACAAATGGATTTCAATGAAACTTTGCCCATCATCTCCCCTCCTCATTACCACTTTGCTCTGCAGATGTGGTGGTTGCACCATGCGTGGTGCTTCTTTTTTAACAAACTGTTTCGATTTCCAAGAATAGAGCTTAACCTATGCACGCACTTTCAGGAAGCAACTGAATTGCGATTTCTGAGCAAATGCACCACTGAATTTTCATGAAACTCGGGATTCTTCTCTTTCCCTCGTTAACACTCTTCTGTCAACATCTGAGCACTCTGTCTCCACGTTTTCTAAACAAGCCCCTTATGTATTGCTCTTGCAGCTGTCTAACGTGCAGTGTGAAAAATGCTGAAATTGAAGTTGCTTTTCTGAGAAAGATTCACAAATGGATTTCAATGAAACTTTGCCTATCATCTCCCCTCCTCATTCCCACTTTGCTCCACAGATGTGGTGACTGCACCATGCACGTTGCTTCTCTTTTAACAAACTGTTTGGATTTCCATGGATAGAGCTTTCCCTATGCATGCACTTTCAGCTAGCAACTGAACTGCGTTTTCTGGGCAAATGCACGACTGAATTTTCATGAAACTCGGGGTACTTTCTCTTTTCCTCGTCAACACTCTGCTGCCAACATCTGAGGACTCTCTCTCCATGTTTTCTAAAGAAGCCCCTTATGTATTGTTGTTGCAACATTCTAAAGTGCAGTGTGAAAAGGCTAAAATTGAAGCTGTTTTTCTGAGAAAGTTTCACGAATGGATTTCAATGAATCGTTGCCTATCATCTCCTATCCTCATTCCCACTTTGATCCTCAGATGTTGTGGTTGCATCATGCATGGTGCTTCTGTTATAACAAACTGTTTAGATTTCCATGAATTGAGCTTTCCCTATGTAAGCAATTTCAGATAGAAACTCAATTGCATTTTCTGCGCAAATGCACGACTGACTTTTCATGAAACTCTGGGAACTTTCTCTTTTCCTCATTCCCACACTGCTGCCAACATCTGAGCACTCTCTCTCCACGTTTTGTAAACAAACCCTTTACATACTGCTCTAGCAGTTTCCTATAGTTCAGTGTAAAATGGCTGAAATTTAACATGCTTTTCTGAGAAAGTTTCATGAATGGATTTCAATGAAACGTTGCCTATCATCTCCACTCCTCATTTCCATTTTTTTTCCGCAGATGTAGTCGTTGCACCATGCACAGTGCTTCTGTTATAACAAACAGTTTCGATTTCCATGAATTGAGCTATCCCTATGCACGCACTTTCAGGCAGTAACTCAAGTGCGTTTTCTGAGCAAATACACGACTGATTTTTCATGAAACTCACGGTACTTTCTCATTTCCTCCTTCCCACTCTGCTGGAAACATCTGAGTACTCTCTATCCACGTTTTCTAAACACGCCCCGTATGTATTGCTCTTGCAGTAATCTAACGTACAAGGTAAAAAGGGCTGAAATTGAAGATGCTTTTCTGAGAAAGTTTCACGAATGGATTTCAATGAAAGGTTTCCTATCATCTCCCCTCCTCATTCCCACTTTGCTCCGCAGATGTGGTGACTACACCATGCACGTTGCTTCCCTTTTAACAAACTGTTTTGATTTCCATGGATAGAGCTTTCCCTATGCATGCACTTTCAGCTAGCAACTGAACTGCGTTTTCTGAGCAAATGCACGACTGAATTTTCATGAAACTCGGGGTACTTTCTCTTTTCCTCGTCAACACTCTGCTGCCAACATCTGAGGACTCTCTCTCCACGTTTTCTAAAGAAGCCCCTTATGTATTGTTCTTCCAACATTATAAGTGCAGTGTGAAAAGGCTAAAACTGAAGCTGCTTTTCTGAGAAAGTTTCTAGAATGGATTTCAATGAAACTTTGCCTATCTTCTCCCTTCCTCATTCACACTTTGCTCCGCAGATTTGGTGGTTGCACCATTCACGGTGCTTCTGTTATAAAAAACTATTTTGATTTCCATGAATGGAGCTTTCCCTATACACACACACTTTCAAGCAGCAACTCAATTGCTTTTTTGAACAAATGCATGACTGATTTTTCATGAAACCCGGGGTAGTTTCTCTTTTCCTCATTCCCACTCTGCTGACAACATCTGAGCACTCTCTCTCCACGTTTTCTAAACAAGCCTCTTGTTTATTGCTCTTGCAGTATTCTAACGTTTACTGTGTAAATGGCGGAAATTGAAACTGCTTTTCCGAGAAAGTTTCACGAACGGATTTCAAAGAAACGTTGCATAATATCTCCCCTCCTCATTCCCACTTTGTTCCACAGATGTGGTGGTTGCACCATGCACAGTGCTTCTGTTATAACAAACTGTTTTGATTTCCATGAATTGAGCTTTCCCTATGTAAGCAATTTCAGGTAGAAACTCAATTGCATTTTCTGCGCAAATGCACGACTGACTTTTCATGAAACTCTGGGAACTTTCTCTTTTCCTCGTTCCCACACTGCTGCCAACATCTGAGCACTCTCTCTCCATGTTTTGTAAACACACCCTTTACGTACTGCTCTAGCAGTTTCCTATAGTTCAGTGTAAAATGGCTGAAATTTAAGATGCTTTTCTGAGAAAGTTTCATGAATGGATTTCAATGAAACGTTGCCTATCATCTCCACTCCTCATTCCCACTTTTTTCCGCAGATGTAGTCATTGCACCATGCACAGTGCTTCTGTTATAACAAACAGTTTCGATTTCCATGAATTGAGCTATCCCTATGCACGCACTTTCAGGCAGCAACTCAAGTGCGTTTTCTGAGCAAATACACGACTGATTTTTCATGAAACTCACGGTACTTTCTCATTTCCTCCTTCTCACTCTGCTGGAAACATCTGAGTACTCTCTATCCACGTTTTCTAAACATGCCCCGTATGTATTGCTCTTGCAGTAATCTAACGTACAAGGTAAAAAGGGCTGAAATTGAAGATGCTTTTCTGAGAAGGTTTCACGAATGGATTTCAATGAAAGGTTTCCTATCATCTCCCCTCCTCATTCCCACTTTGCTCCATAGATGTGGTGGTTGCACCATGCACGGTGCTTCTGTTATAACAAACTGTTTTGATTTCCATGTTTGAGCTTTCTCTATGCATGCACTTTCAGACAGAAACTCAATTTTTTTTCTGAGCAAATGCACGACTGACTTTTCATGAAGTAGGGGTATTTTTTCTTTTCCATGTTCCCACTCTGCTGCCAACATCTGTGTAGTCTCTCTCCACGTTTTCTAATCAAACACTTTACGTATTACTCTTGCAGGTTTCTAACGTGCAGTGTGAAAAGGTAAAATTTAAGCTGCTTTTCTGAGAAAGTTTCACGAATGGATTTCAATGAAACTTTGCCTATCATCTCCCCTCCTCATTCCCACTTTGCTCCCCAATGTGGTGGTTCCCCCAGTCACGGTGCTTCTGTTCTAACAATCACGTTCGATTTCCATGAATTGAGCTTTCCCTATACACGCACTTTCAGGCAGGAACTCAATTGCGTTTTCTGGTCAAATGCACGACTGAATTTTCAAGACACTCGGGGTACTATCTCTTTCCTCGTTCCCACTCAGCTGCCAACATCTGAGCACTTGCTCTCCACGTTTTCTAAACAAGCCCTTTACATCGTGCTCTTGCAGTTTCCTATCGTGTAGTGTAAAAAGGGCTGAAATTGAAGCTGCTTTTCTGAGAAAGTTTCAAGAATGGATTTCAATCTAACGTTGCCTATCATCTCCGCACCTCATTCCCACTTTGCTACACAGATGAGGTGGTTGCACCATTCACGGTCCTTGTGTTATAACAAACTGTTTCAATTTCCATGAATTGAACTTTCCTTAACCACGCACTTTCAGGCAGCAACTGAATTGCGTTTTCTTAACAAAAGCACTACTTACTTTTCATGAAACTCCGGGTACTATTCCTTTTCCACATTCCTGCTCTGCTGCCAACATCTGTGCACTCTCTCTCCACGTTTTCTAAATAAGCCCTTTATGTATTGCTCTTGCAGTTTTCTAACGTGCAGTGTGAAAGGGCTAAAATTGAATCTGCTTTTCTGAGAAAGTTTCACTAATGGATTTCAATGAAACCATGCCTATATCTCCCCTCCTCATTCCCACTTTGCTCCCCAGATGTGGTGGTTCCACCAATCACGGTGCTTCTGTTATAACAAACTGTTTCGATTTCCATGAATTGAGCTTTCCCTATGCATGCACTTTCAGGCAGCAACTCAATTGCGTTTTCTGAGCAAATGCACGATTGAATTTTCATGAAACTCGGGGTACTTTCTCATTTCCTCCTTCCCACTCTGCTGCCAACATCTGAGCACTCTCTCTCCACGATTTCTAAAAAAGCCCCTTATATATTGCTCTTGAAGTAGTTTAACGTGCAGTGGGAAAGGCCTGAAATTGAAGCTACTTTTCCGAGAAAGTTTCACGAATGGATTTCCATGAAACTTTGCCTATATCTCCCGTCCTAATTCCCACTTTGCTCCGCAGATGTGGGGGTTGCACCATGCACGATGCCTCTGTTATAACAAACTGTTTAGATTTCCATGAATAGATCTTTCCCTATGCACGCACTTTCAGGCAGAAACTCAATTGCCTTTTCTGAGCAAATGCACGATTGAATTTTCATGAAACTCGGGGTGCTTTCTCTTTACCTTGTTCCCACTCTACTGCCAACATATGAGCACTCTTTCTCCACGTTTTCTAAACAAGCCCGTTATCTATTGATCTTGCAGTATTCTAACGTGCAGTGTGAAAAGGGCTGATATTGAAGGTGCTTTTCTGCGAACGTTTCACGAATGGATTTCAATGAAACTTTGCCTATCATCTCCCCTCCTCATTCCCACTTTGCTCCCCAGATGTGTTGGTTCCACCAGTCAAGGTGCTTCTGCTATAACAAACTGTTTCCATTTCCATGAACTGAGCTTTCCCTATGCACGCACTTTCATGAAGCAACTCAATTGCGTTTTCTGAGCAATTGCACGACTGAATTTTCATGAAACTCAGGGTACTTTCTCTTTTCTTCGTGCCTACTCTGCCGCCAATTTCTGAGCACTCTCTCTCCACGTTTTCTAAACAAGCCCTTTATTTATTGCTCTTCCAGTTTTCTAACGTGAAGTGTGACAAGGACTGAAATTGAAGCTGCTTTTCTGATAAAGTTTCACGAATGGATTTCAATGAAACTTTGCCTATCATCTCCGCTCCTCATTCCCACTTTGTTCTGCATATGTGGTGGTTGCACTATGCATGGTGCTTCTGTTATAACAAACTGTTTCGATTTCCACGAATTGAGCTTTCCCTATGCATGAACTTTCAGGAAGCAACTCAATTGGTTTTCTGAGCGAATGCACGACTGAATTTTCATGAATATCTGGGTACTTTCTCTATTCCTCCTTCCCACTCTGCTTCCAATATCTGAGCACTCTCTCTCCACGTTTTCTAAACAAGCCCTTTAGTTATTACTCCTGCAGTTTTCTAACGTACCCTGTGACAAGGGCTGAAATTGATGCTGCTTTTCTGAGAAATTTTCACGAATGGATTTCAATGAAACTTTGCCTATCTTCTCCCTTCCTCATTCACACTTTGCTCCGCAGATTTGGTGGTTGCACCATTCACGGTGCTTCTGTTATAACAAACTATTTTGATTTCCATGAATGGAGCTTTCCCTATACACACACACTTTCAAGCAGCAACTCAATTGCTTTTTTGAACAAATGCATGACTGATTTTTCATGAAACCCGGGGTAGTTTCTCTTTTCCTCATTCCCACTCTGCTGACAACATCTGAGCACTCTCTCTCCATGTTTTCTAAACAAACCTCTTGTTTATTGCTCTTGCAGTATTCTAACGTTTACTGTGTAAAGGGCGGAAATTGAAACTGCTTTTCCGAGAAAGTTTCACGAACGGATTTCAAAGAAACGTTGCATATCATCTCCCCTCCTCATTCCCACTTTGTTCCGCAGATGTGGTGGTTGCACCACGCACGGTGCTTCTGTTATAACAAACTGTTTCGATTTCCATGAATTGAGCTTTCCCTATGCACACACTTTCAGGCAGCAACTTAATTGCATTTTCTGAGCAAATGCACGACTGAATTTTCATGAAACTCGGGGTACTTTCTCTTTTCCTCATTCGCACTCTGCTGCCAACATTTGTGCACTCTCTCCATGTTTTCTAAACAAGCCCTTTACGAACTGCTCTTCCATTTTCCTATCGTGCAGTGTAAAAAGGGCTAAAATTGAAGCTCCTTTTCTGAGAATGTTTCATGAATGGATTTCAATGAAACGTTGACTATCATCTCCCCTCCTCATTCTCATTTTGCTCCACAGATGTGGTGGTTGCACCATGCATGGTGCCTCTGTTATAACAAACTGTTTAGATTTCCATGAATAGAGCTTTCCCTATGCACGCATTTTCAGGCAGAAAACTCAATTGCCTTTTCTGAGCAAATGCACAATTGAATTTTCATGAAACTCGGGGTGCTTTCTCTTTTCCTTGTTCCCACTCTACTGCCAACATATGAGCACTCTCTCTCCACGTTTTCTAAACAAGCCCGTTATGTATTGATCTTGCAGTAGTCTAACGTGCAGTGTGAAAAGGGCTGATATTGAAGGTGCTTTTCTGCGAATGTTTCACGAATGGATTTCAATGAAACTTTGCCTATCATCTCCCCTCCTCATTCCCACTTTGCTCCCCAGATGTGTTGGTTCCACCAGTTACGGTGCTTCTGTTATAACAAACTGTTTCCATTTCCATTAATTGAGCTTTCCCTATGCACGCGCTTTCAGGTAGCAACTCGATTGCCTTTTCTGAGCAAATGCATGACTGACTTTTCATGAAACTCAGGGTACTTTCTCATTTCCTCGTTCCCACTCTACTGCAAACATCTGAGCACTCTGTCTCCACGTTTTTTAAACAAACCCTTATGTATTGCTCTTGCAGTAGTCTAACATGCAGAGTGAAAAGGGCTGAAAATGAAGTTGCTTTTATGAGAAAGTTTCACTAGTGGATTTCAATGAAATTTGCCTATCATCTCTCCTCCTCATTCCTACTTTGCTCCGCAGATGTAGTCATTGCACCATGCACGGTACCTCTGTTATAACAAACTGTTTCAATTTCCATGAATTCAGCTTTCACTATGCACGCACTTTCAGGCAGTAACTCAATTGCATTTTCTGAGCAAATGCACGACTGAAATTTCATGAAACTGGGGCTACTTTCTCATTTTCTCGTTCCCACTCAGCTGCCAACATCTGAGCACTCTCTCCACGTTTTCTAAACAATTCCTTTATGTATTGCTCTTGCAGTTTTCTAAAGTGCAGTGTGACAAGGAGTGAAATAGAAGCTGCTTTTCTGATAAAGTTTCACGAATGGATTTCAATGAAACTTTGCCTATCATCTCCACTCCTCATTCCCACTTTGTTCTGCAGATGTGGTGGTTGCACCATGCACGGTGCTTCTGTTATAATAAACTGTTTAGATTTCCATGAATTGAGCTTTCCCTATGTAAGCAATTTCAGGTAGAAACTCAATTGCATTTTCTGCGCAAATGCACGACTGACTTTTCATGAAACTCTGGGAACTTTCTCTTTTCCTCGTTCCCACACTGCTGCCAACATCTGAGCACTCTCTCTCCACGTTTTGTAAACACACCCTTTACGTACTGCTCTAGCAGTTTCCTATAGTTCAGTGTAAAATGGCTGAAATTTAAGATGCTTTTCTGAGAAAGTTTCATGAATGGATTTCAATGAAACGTTGCCTATCATCTCCACTCCTCATTCCCACTTTTTTCCGCAGATGTAGTCATTGCACCATGCACAGTGCTTCTGTTATAACAAACAGTTTCGATTTCCATGAATTGAGCTATCCCTATGCACGCACTTTCAGGCAGCAACTCAAGTGCGTTTTCTGAGCAAATACACGACTGATTTTTCATGAAACTCACGGTACTTTCTCATTTCCTCCTTCTCACTCTGCTGGAAACATCTGAGTACTCTCTATCCACGTTTTCTAAACATGCCCCGTATGTATTGCTCTTGCAGTAATCTAACGTACAAGGTAAAAAGGGCTGAAATTGAAGATGCTTTTCTGAGAAAGTTTCACGAATGGATTTCAATGAAAGGTTGCCTATCATCTCCCCTCCTCATTCCCACTTTGCTCCGCAGATGTGGTGGTTGCACCATGCACGGTGCTTCTGTTATAAAAAACTGTTTTGATTTCCATGTTTTGAGCTTTCTCTATGCATGCACTTTCAGACAGAAACTCAATTTTTTTTCTGAGCAAATGCACGACTGACTTTTCATGAAGTAGGGGTATTTTTTCTTTTCCATGTTCCCACTCTGCTGCTAACATCTGTGTAGTCTCTCTCCACGTTTTCTAATCAAACACTTTACATATTACTCTTGCAGGTTTCTAACGTGCAGTGTGAAAAGGTAAAATTTAAGCTGCTTTTCTGAGAAAGTTTCACGAATAAATTTCAATGAAACTTTGCCTATCATCTCCCCTCCTCATTCCCACTTTGCTCCCCAATGTGGTGGTTCCCCCAGTCACGGTGCTTCTGTTCTAACAATCACGTTCGATTTCCATGAATTGAGCTTTCCCTATACACGCACTTTCAGGCAGAAACTCAATTGCGTTTTCTGGGCAAATGCACACTGAATTTTCAAGACACTCGGGGTACTATCTCTTTCCTCGTTCCCACTCAGCTGCCAACATCTGAGCACTTGCTCTCCACGTTTTCTAAACTCGGGGTACTATCTCTTTCCTCGTTCCCACTCAGCTGCCAACATCTGAGCACTTGCTCTCCACGTTTTCTAAACAAGCCCTTTACATCGTGCTCTTGCAGTTTCCTATCGTGTAGTGTAAAAAGGGCTGAAATTGAAGCTGCTTTTCTGAGAAAGTATCAAGAATGGATTTCAATCTAACGTTGCCTATCATCTCCGCAACTCATTCCCACTTTGCTACGCAGATGAGGTGGTTGCACCATTCACGGTCCTTGTGTTATAACAAACTGTTTCAATTTCCATGAATTGAACTTTCCTTAACCACGCACTTTCAGGCAGCAACTGAATTGCGTTTTCGTAACAAAAGCACTACTTACTTTTCATGAAACTCCGGGTACTTTTCCTTTTCCACGTTCCCGCTCTGCTGCCAACATCTGTGCACTCTCTCTCCACATTTTCTAAATAAGCCCTTTATGTATTGCTCTTGCAGTTTTCTAACGTGCAGTGTGAAAGGGCTAAAATTGAATCTGCTTTTCTGAGAAAGTTTCACTAATGAATTTCAATGAAACCATGCCTATATCTCCCCTCCTCATTCCCACTTTGCTCCCCAGATATTGTTGTTCCACCAATCACGGTGCTTCTGTTATAACAAACTGTTTTGATTTCCATGAATTGAGCTTTCCCTATGCATGCACTTTCAGGCAGCAACTCAATTGCGTTTTCTGAGCAAATGCACGAATGAATTTTCATGAAACTCGGGGTACTTTCTCATTTCCTCCTTCCCACTCTGCTGCCAACATCTGAGCACTCTCTTTCCACGATTTCTAAAAAAGCCCCTTATATATTGCTCTTGAAGTAGTTTAACGTGCAGTGGGAAAGGCTTGAATTTGAAGCTACTTTTCCGAGAAAGTTTCACGAATGGATTTCCATGAAACTTTGCGTATATCTCCCGTCCTAATTCCCACTTTGCTCCGCAGATGTGGGGGTTGAACCATGCACGATGCCTCTGTTATAACAAACTGTTTAGATTTCCATGAATAGATCTTTCCCTATGCACGCACTTTCAGGCAGAAACTCAATTGCCTTTTCTGAGCAAATGCACGATTGAATTTTCATGAAACTCGGGGTGCTTTCTCTTTACCTTGTTCCCACTCTACTGCCAACATATGAGCACTCTTTCTCCACGTTTTCTAAACAAGCCCGTTATCTATTGATCTTGCAGTATTCTAACGTGCAGTGTGAAAAGGGCTGATATTGAAGGTGCTTTTCTGCGAACGTTTCACGAATGGATTTCAATGAAACTTTGCCTATCATCTCCCCTCCTCATTCCCACTTTGCTCCCCAGATGTGTTGGTTCCACCAGTCAAGGTGCTTCTGCTATAACAAACTGTTTCCATTTCCATGAACTGAGCTTTCCCTATGCACGCACTTTCATGAAGCAACTCAATTGCGTTTTCTGAGCAATTGCACGACTGAATTTTCATGAAACTCAGGGTACTTTCTCTTTTCTTCGTGCCTACTCTGCCGCCAATTTCTGAGCACTCTCTCTCCACGTTTTCTAAACAAGCCCTTTATTTATTGCTCTTCCAGTTTTCTAACGTGAAGTGTGACAAGGACTGAAATTGAAGCTGCTTTTCTGAGAAAGTATCACGAATGGATTTCAATGAAACTTTGCCTATCATCTCCGCTCCTCATTCCCACTTTGTTCTGCATATGTGGTGGTTGCACTATGCATGGTGCTTCTGTTATAACAAACTGTTTCGATTTCCATGAATTGAGCTTTCCCTATGCATGCACTTTCAGGAAGCAACTCAATTGGTTTTCTGAGCGAATGCACGACTGAATTTTCATGAATATCTGGGTACTTTCTCTATTCCTCCTTCCCACTCTGCTTCAATTATCTGAGCACTCTCTCTCCACGTTTTCTAAACAAGCCCTTTAGTTATTGCTCCTGCAGTTTTCTAACATACAGTGTGACAAGGGCTGAAATTGATGCTGCTTTTCTGAGAAATTTTCACGAATGGATTTCAATGAAACTTTGCCTATCATCTCCCTTCCAAATTCACACTTTGCTTCGCAGATTTGGTGGTTGCACCATTCACGGTGCGTCTGTTATAACAAACTATTTTGATTTCCATGAATGGAGCTTTCCCTATACACACACACTTTCAAGCAGCAACTCAATTGCTTTTTGAACAAATGCACGACTGATTTTTCATGAAACCCGGGGTAGTTTCTCTTTTCCTCCTTCCCACTCTGCTGCCAACATCTGCGCACTCTCTCCATGTTTTCTAAACAAGCCCTTTACAAACTGCTCTTCCATTTTCCTATCGTGCAGTGTAAAAAGGGCTAAAATTGAAGCTCCTTTTCTGAGAATGTTTCATGAATGGATTTCAATGAAACGTTGACTATCATCTCCCCTCCTCATTCCCATTTTGCTCCACAGATGTGGTGGTTGCACCATGCATGGTGCCTCTGTTATAACAAACTGTTTAGATTTCCATGAATTGAGCTTTCCTTAAGCACGCACTTTAGGGCAGCAACTGAATTGCGTTTTCTTAACAAATGCACAATTAATTTTCATGATACTGTGGGTACTTTTTCTTTTCCACGTTCCCACTCTGCTGCCAACATCTGTGCACCTCTGTCCACGTTTTCCAAACAAGCCCTGTAGGTATTGCTCTTGCACTTTTCTAACGTGCAGTGTGACAAGGGCTGATATTGAAGCTGCTTTTCTGAGAAAGTTTCACAAATGGATTTCAATGTAACGTTTCCTATCATCTCCCATCCTCATTCCCACTTTGCTCAGCAGATCTGGTGGTTGCACCATACACGGTGCTTCTTTTATAGAAAACTGTTTCGATTTTTATGAATTGAGCTTTCCCTATGCACGCGCTTTCAGGCAGCAACTCAATTGCTTTTTCTCAGCAAATGCACGACTAAATTTTCATGAAACTCGGGGTACTTTCTCTTTTCCTTGTTCCCACTCTGCTGCCAACATCTGAGCACTCCCTCCACGTTTTCTATACAAGCCTTTAATGTATTGCTCTTGTAATTTTCTAACGTGCAGTGTGAGAAGGGCTGAAATTGGAGCTGCTTTTCTGAGAAATTTTCACGAATGGATTTCTCTGAAACGTTGCCTATCATCTCCCCTCCTCATTCGCACTTTGCTCCCCAGATGTGGTGGATCCACCAGTCACGATGCTTCTGTTATAATAAACTGTTTCAATTTCCATGAATTGAGCTTTCACTATGCACGCACTTTCAGGAAGCAACTCAATTGGTTTTCTGAGCGAATACACGACTGAATTCTCATGAAACTCGTGGTACTTTCTCTTTTCCTCATTCCCACTCTGCTGCCAACATCTCAGCACTCTCTCTCCACGATTTCTAAGCAAAGCACCTTATGTATTGCTCTGGCAGTATTCTAACGTGCAGTGTGAAAAGGGCTGAAATTGAAGTTGTTTTCCCAGAAAATTTCACGAATTGATTTCAAAGAAACTTTGCATATCATCTCCCCTCCTCATTCCCACTTTTCTCCGCAGATGTGTTGGTTGCACCATGCACGGTGCTTCTGTTATAACAAACTGTTTCAATTTCCATGGATTGAGCTTTCCCTGTACACGCACTTTCATGCAGCAACTCAATTGCTTTTTCTGAGCAAATGCACGACTGAATTTTCATGATACTCGGGGTACTTTCTGTTTTCCTTGTTCCCACTCTGCTGTCAACATCTGAGCACTCTGTCTCACGCTTTCTAAACAAGTCCCTTATGTATTGCTCTTGCAGTCGTCTAAAGTGCAGTGTGAAATGGCCTGAAATTGAAGTTGCATTTCTGAGAAAGTTTCACGAGTGGATTTCAATGAAACTTTGCTAATCTTCTCCCATCCTCATTCCCACTTTGCTCTGCAGATGTGGTGGCTGCACCATGCACAGTGCTTCCGTTATAGCAAACTGTTTCGATTTCCATAAATTGAGCTTTCCCTAAGCACACACTTTCAAACAGCAACTGAATTGCGTTTCTCAGCAAATACACGACTGAAATTTCATGAAACTCTGGGTACTTTCTGTTTTCCTCGTTCCCTCTATCCTGCCAACACCTGAGCACTCTCTCCACGTATTCTAAACAAGCCATTTATGTATTGCTCTTGTAATTTTCTAAAGTACTGTGTGAGAAAGGCTGAAAATGAAGCTGCTTTTCTCAGAATGTTTCACGAATGGACATCAATGAAAAGTTGCCTATCGTCTCCCCTCCTCATTCCCACTTTGCTCCGCAGATGTGGTGGTTGCACCATGCATGGTGCTTCTGTTATAACAAACTGTTTCAATTTCCATGAATTCAGCTTTCACTATGCACGCACTTTCAGGCAGTAACTCAATTGCATTTTCTGAGCAAATGCATGACTGAAATTTCATGAAACTCGGGGTACTTTCTCTTTTTCTCATTCCCACTCTGCTGCCAACATCTGAGCACTCTCTCTCCACGTTTTCTAAACAAGCCCATTATGTATTGCTCCTGCAGTATTCTCACGTGCAGTGTGAAAAGGACTGAAATTGAAGTAGCTTTTCTGAGAAAATTTCATGAATGGACTTCAATGAAACATTGCCCATCATCTCCCATCCCCATTCCCACTTTGCTCCGCAGATGTGGTGGCTGCCCCATGCACGGTACTCCTGTTATAACAAACTGTTTAGATTTCAATGAATAGAGCTTTCCCTATGCATGCACTTTCGGGCAGAAACTCAATTGATTTTTCTGAGCAAAAGCACGACTGAATTTTCAGGAAACTTGGGGTACTTTCTTTTTCCTCGTTCCCACTCAGCTGCCAAAATCTGAGCACTCTCGACGTTTTCTAAAAAAGCCCCTTATGTATTGCTCTTGCAGTAGTCTAAGGTGCAGTGTGAAAAAGGCTGAAATTGAAGTTGCTTTTATGAGAAATTTTCACAAATGGATTTCAATAAAACTTTGCCTAACATCTCCCCTCCTCATTCCCACTTTGCTACGCAGATGTGGTGATTGCAGCATGCACGGTGCTTCCGTTATAACAAACTGTTTCGATTTCCATGAATTGAGCTTTCCCTATGCACGCGCTTTCAGGAATCAACTCAATTGCTTTTTCTCAGCAAATGCACGACTGAATTTTCATGACACTCGGGGTACTTTCTCTTTTCCTCGTTGCCACTCTGCTGCCAATATCTGAGCACTGCCTCTCCACGTTTTCTAAACAAGCCCTGTAGGTATTGCTCTTGCACTTTTCTAACGTGCAGTGTGACAAGGGCTGAAATTGAAGCTGCTTTTCTGGGAAATTTTCACGAATGGATTCAATGAAACGTTGCCTATCATCTCTGCTCCTCCTTCGCATTTTGCTAAGCAGATGGGGTGGTTGCAGCATGCAGGGTGCTTCTGTTATAACACACTCTTTTGATTTCCATGAATTGAGCTTTCCTTAACGACGCACTTTCAGGCAGCAACTCAATTGCTTTTTCTTAACAAGTGCACGACTTTGTTTTCATGAAACTCTGCATACTTTTTCTTTTCCTCATTCCCACTCTGCTGCCAACATCTGTGAACTCTCTCTCCTCGTTTTCTAAAGAATCTCTTCAATTTCAACTTCAATTTCAGGCCTTTTCCACCTGCACGTTAGACTACTTCTAGAGCAATATTTAAGGGGCTTGTTTAGAAAACGTGGAGAGAGAGTGCTCAGATGTTGGGAGCAAAGTGGGAACGAAGAAAAGAGAATGTATCCTGAGTTTCATGAAAATTCAGTCGTGCAGTTGCTCAGAAAACCCAATTTAGTTACTGCCAAAAGTGCATGCAGAGGGAAAGCTCAATTCATGGAAATCGAAACAGTTTGTTATAATAGAAGCACCATGCATGGTTGAAAAACCACATCTGCGTAGCATGTGGGCATGAGGAGGGGAGATGATAGGCAAACATACTTTGATATCCATTGGTGAAACTTTCTCAGAATAGCAACTTCAACTTCAGCTCTTTTCAAATTGCATGTTAGAATATTGCAAGAGCAATACATGAGGGGCTTGTTTTGAAAACGTGGACAGAAAGTGCTCAGATGTTGGCAAAAGAGTGGGAACGAGGAAAAGAGAAAGTTCCCCGAGTTTCATGAAAATTCAGTCGTGCATTTGCTTAGAAAAAGCAATTTAGTTGCTGCCAAAAGTGCGTCCACTGGGAAAGCTCAATTCATGGAAATCGAAACAGTTTGTTATAACAGAAGCACCATGCATGGTGGAACCACCACATCTGCGAAGGAAAGTGGAATGAGGAGGGGAGATGATAGGCAAAGTTTCATTGAAATACATTCGTGAAACTTTATCAGAAAATCAACATAAATTTCAGCAGTTTTCAACCTGCACATTAGAGACCTGCAACAGCAGTACAAAAGGTACTGGTGTAGAAAACCTGGAGGTAGAATGCTCAGATGTTTGGTTCAGAATGGGAATGAGGAAAAGTGAAAATACTTCGAGTTTCTTGAAAATTCAGTAATGAATTTGCTCAGAAAACGCAATTCAGGTGCTGCCTAAAAGTGCATCCTTAGGGAAAGGTCAATTCATGTAAATTGAAACAGTTTGTTATAACAGGAGCACCGTGCATGGTGGAAACACCACATCTGCGGAGCAAAGTGGGAATGTGGAGGGGAGATGATAGGCAAAGTTTCATTGAAATCCATTCGTGAATCTTTCTCAGAATAGCACCTTCAATTTAAGCCCTTTTCAACCTGCACATTAGACCAATGCAAGAGCAATACATAAGGGGCTTTTTTAGAAAACGTTGATAGAGATAGTTCTCAGATGTTGGCAGCACAGTGGGAACGAGAAAAAGAGAAAGTACCACGAGTTTCATGAAAATTCAGTCGTGCATTTGCTCAGAAAACGCAATTCAGTTTCTGCCTAAAAGTGCATGCTAGGGAAAGCTCAATACATGGAAATTGAAACAGTTTGTAATCACACAAGCACCGAGCATGGTGGAACAACTACATATGTGCAGCAATGTGGGAATGAGGAGGGGAGGGGATAGGCACTTTCAAGGAAATTCATTCGTGAAACTTTCTCAGAAATCTAGCTTCAATATCAGCCCATTTCAACCTGCACATGAGAGTCCTGCAACAGCAATACAAAAGAGACTTGTCAAGAAATCCTGGATATAGAATGCTCAGGTGTTGGGATCAGAGTGGGAATGAGGAAAAGAGAAAATACTTCGAGTATCCTGAAAATTCATTTGTGTATTTGCTCAGAAAACGCAATTCAGTTGCTGCCTAAAAGTGGGTCCATAGGGAAAGGTCAATTCATGGAAATCAAAACAGTTTGTTATAACAGAAATAACGTGCATGGTGGAACCACCACGTCTTCAGAGAATAGTGGGAATGAGGAAGGGAGTTGATAGGCAAAGTTTCATTGAAATCCATTCGTGAAATTTTCTCAGAAAAGCAACTTCAATTTCAGCCTTTTTTAACCTGCACGTTAGAGTCCTTCAACAGCATTACAAAGGGACTTGTCCCGAAAACCTGGAGGTAGAATGCTCAGATTTTGGTAGCTGAGTGGGATAAGGAAAAGAGAAAATACTTTGAGTTTCATAAAAATTCAATAATGCATTTACTCCGAAAACACATTTCATTTGCTGCCCAAAAGTGAGCCCATAGGAAAGGCTCAATTCATGGAAATCAAAACAGTTTGTTATAACAGAAGCACCGTGCATGGTGGAAACACCACATCTGCAGAGCAAAGTGGGAATGAGAGGTGGAGATGATAGGCAAAGTTTCACTGAAATGCAGTCGTGAAACATTCTCAGAAAAGAAACTTCAATTTCAGTCCTTTATAACCTGCACATTAGACAACTGCAAGAGCAATACATAAGGGGCTATTTAGAAAACGTAGAGAGAGGGTGCTCATATGTTGGGAGCAGAGTGGGAACGAAGAAAAGAGAAAGTACCCCGAGTTTCATGAAAATTCAGTCATGCATTTGCTCAGAAAATGCAATTCAGTTGCTGCCTAAAAGTGCATGCATAGGGAAACCTCAATTCATGGAAATCGAAACAGTTTGTTTTAACAGAAGCACCGTGCATGGCGGAACCACCACATCTGTGGAGGAAAGTGGAATGAGGAGGGGAGATGATAGGAAAAGTTTCATTGAAATCCATTCGTGAAAATTTCTCAGAAAAGCAACTTCAATTTCAGACATTTTCAACCTGCACGTTAGAGGCCTGCAACAGAAATACAAGAGGGACTTGTCCAGAAAACATGCAGGTAGAATGCTAAGATGTTGTGATCAGAGTGGGAATGAGGAAAAGAGAAAATACTTCGAGTTTCATGAAAATTCAGTAATGCATTTGCTCAGAAAACGCAATTCATTTGCTGCCTAAAAGAGCGTCCATAGGGAGGGCTCAATTCATGGAAATCAAAACAGTTTGTTATAACAGAAGCAAAGTGCATGGTAGAACTACCACTCCTGCGGATAAAGTGGGAATGAGTAGGGGAGATGATAGGCAAAGTTTCATTGAAATCCATCCGTGAAACTGTCTCAAAAGAGCAATTTCAATTTCAGCCCTTTTTATCCTGCACATTAGAGTCCTGCAACAGCAATACAAATGGGACTTGCCCACAAAACCTGGAGGTAGAATGCTCACATGTTGGGATCAGAGTGCTAATGAGGAAAAGAGAAAATACTTTGAGTTTCATGAAAATTCAGTAATGAATTTGCTCAAAAAACGCAAATCAGGTGCTGCCTTAAAGTGTGTCCATAGGGAAAGCTCAATTCATGGAAATCAAAACAGTTTGTTATAACAGAAGCACCATACATGTTACAACCAGCACATCTGCGGAGCAAAGTGGGAATGAGGAGGGGAGATGATACGCAAATTTCATTGAAATCCATTTGTCAAACTTTCTCACAAAAGCAACTTCAATTTCAACCAATTTCAACCTACAGGTAGAGTACTGCAAAAGCAATACAAAAGGGGCCTGTCTAGAAAACCTGGATGTAGAGTTTTCAGACGTTGGGAGCAGAGTGGGAAGGAGGAAAAGAGAATATATCCCGAGTTTCATGAATATTCAGTCGTGCATTTGCTCAGAAAATGTAAATAACTTGCTCCCTAACACTGCGTGCATAGGGAAAGCTCAATTCATGGATATCAAAACAGTTTGCTATAACAGAAGCACCGTTCATGGTGGCATCACCACATCTGCGGAGCAAAGTGAGAATGAGGAATGGAGATGATAGGTAAAGTTTCATTAAAATCCATTTGTCAATCTTTCTCAGAAAAGCAACTTCTATTTCAGCCCTTTTCAACCTGCACATTAGAGTACTGCAAAAGCGATACAAAAGAGCTTGTGTAGAAAACCGGGATGTAGAGTGCTCAGATGTTTGGAGCAGTGTGGTAACAAGGAAAAGAGAAAATACACCGAGTTTCATGAAAATTCAGTCGTGCATTTGTGTAGAAAACGCCATTCAATTGCTGCCTAACACTGCTTGCATAGGGAAAGCTCAATTCATGGAAATCCAAACAGTTTGTTATAACAGAAGGACCATGCATGGTGCAACCACCACATGTGTGGAGAAATGTGGGAATGAGGAGGGGAGATGAAGAGCAAAGTTTCATTGAAATCCACTCGTGAAACTTTCTCAAAAAAGCAACTTCAATTTCAGCTCTTTTCAATCTGCACGTTAGAGTACTGCCAAAGCAATACATAAGGGGCAGGTCTCGAAAACCTGAAGGTAGTGTGCTCTGATGTTGGGAACAGAGTTGGAATGAGGAAAAGAGAAAATACACCAAGTTCCATGGAAATTCAGTCGTGCATTTGCTCAGAAAACACAAAAGAGTAGCTGCTTAACACTGCGTGTATAGGGAAAGCAAAATTCGGAGAATTCAAAACAGTTTGTTATAAAAGAAGCACAGTGTATTGTGTAACCACCTCATCAGCGGAGCAATGTGGGAATGAGGAGCGGAGATGATAGGCAAAGTTTCATTGAAATCCATTCGTGAAACTTTCTCAGAAAAGCAACTTAAATGTCACCCCTTTTCAAACTACACGTTAGAGTACTGCAAAAGCAATATAAAAGGGGCTTGCCTAGAAAACCTGAAGGTAGACTGCTCAGATGTTGGTAGCAAAGTGGGAAGGAGGAAGAGAGAAAATACACAGTGTTTCCTGAAAATTCAGTCGTGCATTTGCTGAGAAAACACTATTCAGTTGCTGCCTCACACTGCGTGCTTACGGAAAGCTCAATTCATGGAAATCGAAACAGTTTGTTATAACAGAAGCACCGTGCATGGTTGAATCACCACATCTGCGGAGCAAAGTGAGAATGAGGAGTGGAGATGATAGGTAAAGTTTCATAGGAATCCATTGGTGAAACATTCTCAGAAAAGCATTTTCAATTTTAGCCCTTTTCAATCAGCACCTTGGAGTACTGCAAAATCAATACAAATGAGGCTTACCTAGAAAACCTGGAGGTGGAGTGCTCAGATGTTGGTAGCAGAGTGGGAACGAGGTAAAGAGAAAATACCCCGAGTTTCATGAAAATCAGTCGTGCATTTGCTCAGAATACGCAATTCAGTTGCTGCCTAACTCTGCATGCATAGGGAAAGTTCAACCCACGGAAATCAAACACTTTGTTATAACCGAAGAACCGTGCATGGTGAAACCAACACATGTGCGGAGTAAAGTGGGAATGAGGAGGGGAGATGATAGGCAACGTTTAATTGAAATCAGTTATATCAAACTTTCTTGGAAAAGAAACTTCCATTTCAGGCTTTTTCAACTTCCACTTTAGAGTACTGCAACAGCAATAAATAATGGGCTTGTCTAGATAACCTGGAGGTAGAGTTCTCAGATGTTGTGAGCAGAGTGGGAACAGGGAAAAGAGAAAATACCCCGAGTTTCATGGAATTTCAGTCCTATGTTTGCTCAGATATGCAATTCAGTTGCTGCCTAACACTGCGTGCATAGGGAAAGCTCAATTCTTGGAAATCGAAACAGTTTCTTATAACCGAAAACCCATGCATGCTGGAAGCACCACATGTGTGGAGGAAAGTGGGAATGAGGAGGGGAGATGATAGGTAAAGTGTCATTGAAATCCATTCTTGAAACTTTCTCTGAAGACCAACTTCAATTTCAGCCCTTTTCAACCTGCACGTTAGAGTACTGCAAAAGCAATACAAAAGGGGCTTCTCTAGAAAACCTAGACGTAGTGTGCTCAGATGTTGGCAGCAGAGTGGGAACGAGGAAAAGAGAAAATACCCCGAGTTTCATGGTAATTCAGTCGTGCATTTATTCAGAAAACGCAAATCACTTGCTCCCTAACCCTGCATGCATAGGGAAACCTCAACTCATGGAAACTGAAACAGTTTATTTTAACAGAAGCACTGTACATGCGGAACCACCACATCTGCAGAGCAATGCTGAAATGAGGAGGGGAGATGATAGGCAAAGATTCATTGAAATACATTTTTTGAAACTTTCTCAGAAAAGTAACTTCAATTTCAGCCCTTTTCAACCTGCACATTAGTGTACTGCAACAGCAATACATAAGGGGCTTTTCTAGAAAACATGGAGGTATTTTTCTCAGATGTTGGGAGCAGAGTGGGAATGAGGAAAAGAGAAAATACCCAGAGTATCATGAAAATTCAGTCGTGCAATTGCTCAGAATTCGTAATTCAGTTGCTGCTTAACACTGCGTGCGTAGGGAAAGCTCAACTCCTGGAATTCAAAACAGTTTGTTATAACTGAAGAACCATGCATGCTGGAACAACCACATGTGCGCAGCAAAGTGGTAGGGAGGAGAGGAGATGATAGGCAAAGTGTCATTGAAATCCATTAGTGAAACTTTCTCAGAAAAGCAACTTCAATTTCAGCCATTTTCAACCTGCTCGTTGAGTACTGCAAAAGCAATACAAAATGGGTGTGTATACAAAACCTAGAGGTAGAGTGTCAGATGTTGTGAGCAGAGTGGGCACAAGGAAAAGAGAAAATACCCCGAGTTTCATGGAAATTCAGTCATTCATTAACTCAGAAAATGCAAATCACTTGCTCCCTAACACTGTGTGCAGTTGAAAGCTCAATTCACGGAATTCGAAACAGTTTGTTTTAACAGAAGCACCGTGCATGCGAAACCAACACATCTGCAGAGCAATGCGGGAATGAGGAGGAGAGTTGATAGGCAAAGTTTCATTGAAATCCATTTTTTGAAACTTTCTCAGAATACCAACATCAATTTTAGCCCTTGTCAACCTGCACGTTAGAGTACTGCAACAGCAATACATAAGGGGCTTGTCTAGAAAACCTGGAGGTAGAATTCTCAGATGTTGGGAGCTGAGTGGGAATAAGGAAAAGACAAAATACCCCGAATTTCATGGAAATTCAGTCGTGCATTTGCTCAGTATATGCAATTCATTTGCTGCTAACACTGAGTGCATAGGGAAAGTTCAACTCATGGAAATCAAGCACTTTGTTATAACCGAAGAACTGTGCATGGTGAAACCAAGACATGTGTGTAGTAAAGTGGGAATAAGAAGGGGAGATGATAGGCAAAGTTTCGTTGATATCCATTATTGCAAACTTTCTCAGGAAAGAAACTTCAAATTCAGGCTTTATCAACCTGCACGTTAGAGTACTGCAAAAGGAATACAAAAGGGGCTTGTCTACAAAAATAGTGGTAGAGTGCTCAGATGTTGAGAGCATAGTGGGGACGAGGGAAAGAAAAAAAACACCGAGTTTTTTGGAAATTCAGTCGTGCATTTGCTCAGAAAACGCAAATCACTTGCTCCCTAACACTGCGTGCATAGGGAAAGCTCAATTCATTGAAATCGAAACAGTTTGTTATATCAGAAGCACCGTGCATAGTGGAACCACCACATCTGTGGAGCAAGGGGGGAATGAGGAGGGGAGATGGTAGGCAAAGTTTCATTGAAGTCCATTTTTCGAAACTTTCTCAGAAAAGTAACTTCAATTTCAGCCCTCTTCAACCTGCTTGTTAGAGTACTGCAAAAGCAATACAAAAGGGGTTTGTCTACAAAACCTGGAGGAACAGTGCTCAGATGTTGGGAGCAGAGTGGGAATGAGGAAAAAAGAAAAAACCCCGAGTTTCATGAAAATTCAGTCGTGCATTTACTCAGAAAACGCAAATCACTTGCTGCCGAACACTGTGTGCATAGCCAAGATCATTTCCTGGAATTTGAAACAGTTTATTTTAACAGAAGCAACGTGCCTGGGGAACCAACACATCTGTGGAGCAATGCGAGAATGAGGAGGGGAGATGGTAGGCAAAGTTTCATTGAAAGCCATTTTTTGAAGCTTTCTCAGAAAAGCAACTTCAATTTCAGCCCATGTCAACATGAACGTTAGAGTACTCCAACAGCAATACATGAGGGGCTTGTCTAGAGAACCTAGAGTTAGAGTGCTGAGATGTTGGGAGAAGAGTGGGAACGAGGAAAAGAGAAAATACCCCGAATTTCATGGAAATTAAGTCGTGCATTTGCTCAGAAAATGAAGTTCAGTTGCTGTCGAACACTGTGTGCATTAGGGAAAGTTCAACTCATGGAAATCCAAACAGTTTGTTATAACTGAAGGACCATGCATGGTGGAACCACCACATCTACGGAGTAAGGGTGGAATGAGGAGGGGAGATGATAGGCAAACTTTCATTGAAATCCATTCTTGAAACTTTTTCAGTAAACAACTTCAATTTCCACCCTTTTCAACCTGCACATTAGAGTACTGCATAAGCAATACAAAAGGGGTTTCTCTAGAAAACCTGGAGGGAGAGTGCTCAGTTCTTGGGAGCAGAGTGGGAATGAGGAAAAGAGAAAATACCCCGAGTTTCATGGAAATTCAGTCGTGCATTTACTCAGAAAAAGCAAATCACTTGCTCATTAACACTGCATGCATAGGGAAAGCTCAATTCATTGAAATCGAAACAGTTTGTTTTAACAGACACCGGGCATGGGGAACCACAACATCTGAGGAGCAAGGGGGGAATTAGGAGGGGAGATGATAGGCAAAGTTTCATTGAAATCCATTTTTTGAATCTTTCTCACAAAAGTAACTTCAATTTCAGCCCTTTTCAACCTGCACGTTAGGGTACTGCAACAGCAATACATAAGGGGCTTGTCTAGAAAACCTTTAGGTAGAGTTCTCAGATGTTGGGAGCAGAGTGGGAATCATGAAAAGAGAAAATACCCGGAATTTCATGGAAATTCAGTCGTGCGTTTGCTCAGAATAGGCAATTCAGTTCCTGCCTAACACTGCGTGCATAGTGAAAGTTCAACTCATAGAAATCAAAACTTTGATATAACCAAAGAACCGTGCATGGTGAAACCAAGACATGTGCGGAGTAAAGTGGGAATAAGGAGGGGAGATGATCGGCAAAGTTTCATTGAAATCCCTTATTTCAAACATTCTCAGAAAAGCAACCTGAATTTTAGCCCTTTTCTACCTGCACGTTAGAGTACTGCAAAAGGAACACAAAAGGGGCTTGTCTAGAAAACCCTCAGGTACAGTGCTCAGATGTTGGCAGCAGAGTAGGAATGAGGGAAGGAAAAAAATACCCCGAGTTTCTTGGAAATTCAGTGGTTCATTTGCTCAGAAAACGCAAATGACTTGCTCCCTAACACTGTGTGCATAGGGAAAGCTCAAATCATGGAAATCGAAACAGTTTGTTTAACAAAATCACAACATCTGCAGAGCAAAGTGAGAAGGAGGAGTGGAGATGATAGGTAAAGTTTCATTGAAATCCATTTGTGAAACATTCTCACAAGCAACTTCAATTTCAGCCATTTTCAACGTTTACCGTAGAGTACGGCAACAGCAATAAATAAGGGGCTTGTCTAGAAAACCTAGTGGTAGAGTGCTCAGATGTTGGGAGCAGAGTGGGAACGAGGAAAAGAGAAAACACCCCGAGTTTTATGGAAATTCAGTCTGCCTTTGCTCAGAAAATGCAATTGAGTTGCTGCCTGAAAGTGCGTGCATAGGGAAATCTCAATTCATGTAAATCGAAAAGTTTGATATAACAGAAGCACCGTGCATGGTGCAACCACCACATCTGCGGAGACATGGGGGAATGAGGCGGGGAGATGATAGGCAAAGAATCATTGAAATCCAATCGTGAAACATTCTCAGTAATGCACCTTCAATTTCAACCATTTTCGACCTGCACGTTAGAGAACTGCAATAGCAATACATAAGGGGCTTGTCTAGAAAACCTGGAGGTAGAGTGCTCAGATGTTGGGAGCAGAGTGGCAATTAGTGAAAGAGAAAATACCCCGAGTTTCATGAAAAATCAGTCATGCATTTGTTCTGAAAACACAATACAGTTTCTGCCTAACACCGCGTGCATAGGGAAAGCTCAACCCATGGAAATCCAAACAGTTTGTTATAACTGAAAAACCATGCATGCTGCAAACACCAAATGAGCGGAGCAAAGTGGGAATGAGGAGGGGAAATGATAGGTAAAGTGTCATTGAAATCCATTCTTGAAACTTTCTCAGAGAAGCAACTTCAATTTCAACCCTTTTCAACCTGCATGTTAGAGCAGTGCAAAAAAAAATTCAAAAGGGGCTTGTCTAGAAAACCTAGAGTTAGTGTGCTCAGATGTTGGCAGCAGAGTGGGAACGAGGAAGAGAGAAAATAACCCGAGTTTCATGGAAATTCAGTCGTGCATTTACTCAGAAAACGCAAATCACTTGCTCTCTAACCCTGCATGCATAGGGAAACCTCAACTCATGGAAATCGAAACAGTTTGTTTTAACAGAATCATCGTACATGCGGAACCACCACATCTGTGGAGCAATGTGAGAATGAAGAGGGGAGAAGATAGGCAAAGATTCATTGAAATACATTTTTTGAAACTTTCTCAGAAAAGTAACTTCAATTTCAGCCCTTTTCAACATGCTCATTAGAGTACTGCAAAACAAAACAAAGGGGGTTTGTCTACAAAACCTGGAGGTAGAGTGCTCAGAAGTTGGGAGCAGAGTCGGAACGAGGAAAAGAGAAAATACACCGACTTTCAGGGAAATTCAGTCGTGCATTTACTCAGAAAACGCAAATCACTTGCTCTCTAACACTGGATGCATAGGGAAAGCTCAATTCATGGAATTCGAAACAGTTTGTTTTAACAGAAGCACCGTGCATGCGGAACCAACACATCTACACAGCAATGCGGGAATGAGGAGGGGAGATGATAGGCAAAATTTCATTGAAATCCATTTTTTGAACTTTCTCAGAAAAGCAACTTCTATTTCACCCTTTTCAACCTGCACATTAGAGTACTGGAACAGCAATACATAAGGGGCTTGTCTAGAAAACATGGAGGTAGAGTTCTCAGATGTTGGGAGCAGAGTGGGAACAAGGAAAAGAGAAAATACCCCGAATTTCATGGAAATGAAGTCTTGCATTTACTCAGAATACGCAATTCAGTTGCTGCCTAACACTGTGTGCATAGGGAAAGCTCAATTCATGGAAATAGAAAGAGTTTGTTTTAACAGAATCACAGCATCTGCAGAGCAAAGTGAGAATTGGGAGTGGAGATGACACGTAAAGTTTGATTGAAATCCATTTGTAAAACATTCTCAAAAGCAACTTCAATTTCAGCCCTTTTCAACCTTTACCTTAGAGTACTGCAACAGCAATGAATAAGGGGCTTGTTTAAAAAACCTGGAGGTAGAGTTCTCAGAAGTTGGGAGCAGAGTGGGAACAAGGAAAAGAGAAAATACCCTGAGTTTCATGGAAATTCAGTCGTATATTTGCTCAGAATTCTCAATTCAGTTGGTGCCTAACACTGCGTGCATAGAGAAAGCTCAATTCATGGAAATCGAAACAGTTTGTTATAACAGAAGCACTGTGCATGATGGAACCACCACATCTGCGTAGGAAGGGGGGAATGAGGAGGGTAGATGATAGACAAAGTTTCATTGAAATCCGTTAATTCAAACTTTCTCAGAAAAAAACCTCAATTTCAGTCCTTTTCAATCTAAACGTTAGAGTACTGCAAAAGGATTACAAACGGGGCTTGTCTAGAAAACTAGAGGTAGAGTGTTCCAATGTTCAGAGCAGAGTGGGAAAGAGGAAAAGAGGAATTTCCCCGAATTTCATGGAAATTAATTCGTGCATTTGCTGAGAATACGCAATTCAGTTGCTGCCTAACACTGCATGCATAGGAAAAGTTCAACTCATGAAAATCAAACACATTGTTATAACCGAAGAACCTTGAATGGTGAAACCACCACATGGGTGGAGTAAGTGAGAATGAGGAGGGGAGATGATATGCAAAGTGTCTTTGAAATCCAATCGTGAAACATTCTCAGTAGAGCAACTTCAATTTCAGCCCCCTTCAACTTGCACTTTAGAGTACTGCAAAAGCAATACAAAAGGGGCTTGTCTAGAAAACCTAAAGGTAGAGTGCTCCGATGTTGGGAGCAGAGTGAGAATGAGGGAAAGAGAAAACACCCTGAGTCTCATAGAAATTCAGTCGTGCATTTGCTCACAAAACGCAAATCACTTTGCCCCTAACACTGCGTACATAGGGAAATCTCAATTCATGGAAATCAAAACAGTTTGTTGTAACAGAAGCACCGTGCACGGTGGAACCACCATATCTGAGGAGCTAGGGTGGAATGAGAATGGGAGATGATAGGCAAAGTGTCATGGAAATCCATTCGTGAAACTTTCTCAGAAAAGCAACTTCAATTTCAGCCCTTTTAAACCTGCACGTTAGAGTACTGCAAATGCAATACAAAAGGGGTTTGTCTTCAAAACCTGGAGGTAGAGTGCTCAGTTGTTGGGAGCAGAGTGGGAATGAAGAAAAGAAAAAATACCCCGAGTTTCATGGAAATTCCGTCGTGCATTTACTCAGAAAACACAAATCACTTGCTCCCTAACACTGTGTGCATAGCAAAGGCTCAATTCATACAACTTGAAACAATTTGTTTTAACAGAAGCACCATGCACGTGAAACCAACACATCTGCAGAGCAATGTGGGAATGAGGAGGGGAAATGATAGGCAAAGTTTCATTGAAATCCATTTTTTGAAGCTTTCTCAGAAAAGCAACTTCAATTTCAGCCCTTGTCAACATGAACGTTAGAGAACTGCAACAGCAATACATAAGGGACTTGTATAGAAAACCTGGAGGTAGAGTTCTCAGATGTTGGGAGCAGAGTGGGAACAAGGAAAAGAGAAAATACCCCGAATTTCATGGAAATTCAGTCGTGCATTTGCTCGGAATACGAAATTCAGTTGCTCCCTAAAACTGCGTGGATAGGGAAAGTTCAACTCATGGAAATCAAACAATTTGTTATAACCGAAGAACCATGCATTGTGAAACCAAGACATGTATGGAGTAAAGTGCAAATGAGGAGGGGAGATGATAGGCAAAGTTTCATTGAAATCTGTTAATTAAAACTTTCTCAGAAAAGCAACTTCAATTTCAGGATTTTACAACCTGCACGTTAGAGCACTTCCAAAGCAATTCAAAAGGGGCTTGTCTAGAAAACCTGGAGGTAGAGTGTTCACATATTGGGAACAGACTGGGAATGAGGGAAAGAGAAAATACCCCGAGTTTCATTAAAATTCAGTCGTGCATTTGCTCTGAAAACGCAATTCAGTTGCTGCCTAACACCGCATGCATAGGGAAAGCTCAATTCATGGAGATAGAAACAGTTTGTTATAACCGAAAAACAGTGCATGCTGGAACGACCATATGTGCGCAGCAAAGTGGGAATGAGGAGGGAGATGATAGGTAAAGTGTCATTGAAATCCATTCTTGAAACAATCTCAGAAAAACAACTTCAATTTCAGCCCTTTTCAACATGCACGTTGGAGTACTGCAAAAGCAATACAAAAGGGTCTTGTCTAAAAAAACTAGAGGTATTGTGCTCAGATTTTGGGAGCAGAGTGGGAACGAGGAAAAGAGAAAATACCACGAATTTCATGGAAATTGAGTTGTGCATTTACTCAGAAAACGCAAATCCCTTGCTCCCTAACACTGCATGCATAGAGAAAGCTCAACTGATGGAAATCAAAACAGTTTTTATTAACAGAAGCACCGTACATGTGGAACCACCACAACTGCGGAGCAAGGCGAGAATGAGGAGAGGAGATGATAGGCAAACATACATTGAAATTCAATTTTTGAAACTTTCTCAGAAAAGTAATTTCAATTTCAGCCCTTTTAAACCTGCACGTTAGAGTACTGCAACAGCAATACATAAGGGGCTTGTCTAGAAAACCTGGAGGGAGAGTTCTCAGATGTGGGCAACAGAGTGGGAACGAGGAAAAGAGAAAATACCCAGAGTTTCATGAAAATTAAGACGTGCATTTGCTCAGAAATCGCAATTCAATTGCTGACTAATACTGCATGCATAGGGAAAGCTCAACTCATGGAAATCAAAACAGTTTGTTATAATCGAAGAACCGTGCATGCAGGAGACACAACAGGTGCGGAGAAAAGTGGTAAAGAGGAGGGGAGATGATAGGCAAAGTGTCATTGCAATCCTTTCGTGAAACTTTCTCAGAAAGGCAACTTCAATTTCAGCCATTTTCAACTGGCTTGTTAGAGTACTGCAAAAGCAATACAAAAGGGGCTTGTCTACAAAACCTGGAGGTAAAGTGCTCAGATATTGGGAACAGAGTGGGAACGAGGAAAAGAGAAAATACCCCGAATTTCATGGAAATTCAGTCGTGCATTTACTCAGAAAACACAATTCAGTTGCTCCCTAACACTGGATGCATAGGGAAAGCTCAAATCATGGAAATCGAAGCCGTTTCTTTTAACAGAAGCACCGTGCATGGTGGAAACGCCACAACTGTGGAGCCATGGGGGAATGAGGAGGGGAGATGATAGGCAAAGTTTCATTGAAATCCATTTTTTGAAACATTCTCAGTAAAGAACTTCAATTTCAGCCCTTTGCAACCTGCACATTAGAGAACTGCAAAAGGAATACAAAAGGGGCTTGTCTACAAAACCTGGAGGTAGAGTGTTCACATGTTGGGAACAGAGTGGGAATGAGGGAAAGAGAAAATACCCCGAGTTTCATTAAAATTCAGTCGTGCATTTGCCCTGAAAACTCAATTCAGTTGCTGCCTAACACCACATGCATAGGGAAAGCTCAATTCATGGAGATCGTTATAACCCAAAAACCGTGCGTGCTGGAACAACCACATGTGCGGAGCAAAGTGGGAATGAGGAGGGGAGATGATGGGTAGAGTGTCATTGAAATCCATTCTTGAAACATTCTCGGAAAAACAACTACAATTTCAGCCCTTTTCAACATGCACGTTGAAGTACTGCAAAAGCAATATAAAAGAGGCTTGTCTAAAAAACCTAGAGGTAGAGTGCTCAGATGTTGGGAGTAGAGTGGGAACGAGGAAAAGAGAAAATACCACAAATTTCATGGAAATTGAGTCGTGCATTTACTCAGAAAACGCAAATCACTTGCTCCCTAACACTGCATGCATAGGGAAAGCTCAATTTATGGAAATCAACACAGTTTCTATTAACAGAAGCACCATACATGTGGAACCAACACATCTGTGGAGCAAGGTGGAAATGAGGAGAGAAGAAAGGCAAAGATACGTTGATATTCAATTTTTGAAACTTTCTCAGAAAAGCATCTTCAATTTTAGCCCTTGTCAACCTGCACGTTAGAGTACTGCAACAGCAATACATAAGGGGCTTGTCTAGAAAACCTGGAGGTAGAGTTCTCAGATGTTGGGAGCAGAGTGGGAACAAGGAAAGGAGAAGATACCCTGAATTTCATGGAAATTAAGTCTTGCATTTGCTCAGAATACGCAATTCAGTTGCTGTCTAACACTGCGTGCATAGGGAAAGCTCAATTCATGGAAATCCAAACAGTTTATTGTAACAGAAGCACCGTGCATGGTGGAACCACCACATCTGCGGAGCCATGGGGGAATGAGGTGGGGAGATGATAGGCAAAGTTTCATTGAAATCCAATCGTGAAACATTCTCAGTAATGCAACTTCAATTTCAGCCCTTTTCCACCTGCACGTTTGAGTACTGCAAAAGCAATACAATAGGGGCTTGTCTGCAAAACCTGGAGGTAGAGTGCTCAGATGTTGGGGGCAGAGTTGGAATTAGGAAAAGAGAAAGTACCCAGAGTTTCATGGAATCCAGTCGTGCGTTTGCTGATCAAACGCAAATAATTTTCAGCCTAACACTGCATGCATAGGGAAAGCTCAATTCATGGAAATCGAAATAGTTTTTTATAAGACTATCAGCGTGTGTGATGGAACCACCACATCTGCAAAGAAAAGTGGGTATGAGGAGGAGGAGAAATATGCAAAGTTTCTTTGAAATCCATTTGTGAATGTTTCTTAGAAAACCATCTTCAATTTCAGCCCTCTTTAACCTACATGTTAGAGTAGTACAACAGCAATACATAAGAGTCTTGTGTAGAAAACATAGCAGTACAGTGCTCCGTTGTTCGGGGCAGAATGGGAATGAGGAAAAGAGAAAATACCTAGAGTTTCAAGAAAATCCAGTCATGAATTTGCACAGAAAACACAATTCAGTTGCAGCCTAACACTACGTGCATAGGGAAAGCCCAATTCATGGAAATCGAAACAGTTTATTATAACAGAACAACCACCCATGGTGGAAAACCACATCTGCCTAGCAAGGTGGGTATGAGGAGGGGACATGACAGGCAAGGTTCATTGAAATCCATTCGTGAAAGTTTCTCAAACAAGCAACCTCATTTTCAGCTCTTTTCAACCTTCACATTAGACTACTGCAACAGCAATACATAAGGGACTTGCCTAGAAAACGTGGAGGTAGACTGCTCAGATGTTTGGGGCAAAGTGGGAATGAGGACAAGAGAATATACCCAGAGTTACATGGAAATCCAGTCGTGAATTTCCTCAGAAAAACCAATTAAATTGCCACCTAAGAATGCGTGCATGGGGAGAACTTAATTCATGGAAATTGGAACAGTTTGTTGTAACAAAAGCAGCATGCATGGTGGAACTACCACATCTGCGGAGCAACACTTGTGGTACCACCACATCTGCAGAGCAATACGTAAGGAACTATTATTGAAAACCTTGAGAAAGAGTGCTCAGATGGTGGGGGCAGAGTGGGAATGAGAACAAGAGAATATACCCAGAGTTACACGGAAATCAAGTCGTGCATTTGCTCAGAAAAAACAATTAAATTGCAGCCTAACAGTGCGTGCATGGGGAGAACTAAATTCATGGAAATCAGAAAAGTTTGTTATAACAAAAGCAGCATGCAAGTTGGAACCACCACATCTGCGGATCAACACTTGTGGTACCACCACATCTGCAGAGCAATACATAAGGAACTATTATTGAAAACCTGGAGAAAGAGTGCTCAGATGGTGGGGGCAGAGTGGGAATGAAGAAAAGAGAAAACACCCAGAGTCTCATGGAAATGAAGTTGGGCATTTGCTGAGGAAAAGTAATTCAGTGGAGGCTAACACTGTGTGCATAGGGAAAGCTCAATTCATGGAAATTGAAGCAGTTTGTTATAACAGAAGCACCTTACAAGATGGAACCACGATATTTGTGGAGCAAAGTGGATATGAGGAGGGGAGATGATAGGCAAAGATTCATTAAAATCCATTTGTGAAACTTTCTCAGAAAAGCAACCTCCATTTCAGCCCTATTCAACCTGCGGTTTAGGGTATTGAAACAGCAATACATAAGGGGCTTGCCTAGAAAACCAGGAGGTAGAGTGCTCAGATGGTGGGGGAAGAGTGGGAATGAGGAAAAGAGAAAATACGCAGAGTCTCATGGAAATCCAGTCGTGCATTTGCTCAGGAATATTAATTCAGAGGCAGGAGAAAGCTGTGTGCATAGTGAAAGAACAATTCATGGAAATAAAAACAGTTTGTTATAACAGGAGCAGCGTGCATGGTTAAACCACCATATCTGCAGAGGAAAGTGGGTATGAGGAGCAGAGATGATAGGCAATGTTTCATTGCAATCCATTTGTGAACCTTTCTCAGAGGAGCCACTTCAATTTCAGCCTTGTTCAACCTGCACGTTAGAGTACTGCAACGGCAATAAAAAGGGGCTTGTCTAGATTACCTGGAGGTAGAGTGCTCAGATGTTGGGGGCAGAGTGCTAATGAGGAAAAGAGAAAATATCCAGAGTTTCATGAAATCAAAATGGAAATCGAAACAGTTTTTAATCACAGAAGGTGCGTGCAGGGTGGAATCACCACATCTGGGTAGCAAACTGCGTATGAGGATGGGAGATGATAGGTAAATTTCATTGCAATCCATTCTTGAAACTTTCTCAGAAAACCCAATTCAATTTCAGCCCTATTCAACCTGCACATCAACAGAAATTCATAAGATGCTTGTATAGAAAACCTGGAGGTAGAGTGGTCAGATGTTGGTTACAAAGTAGGAATGAGGAAAAGAGAAAATATCCAGAGTTTCTTGGAAATCCAGTCGTGCATTTGCTCAGAACGCAAATCAGTTGCAGCATCAGTGCGTGCATAGGGAAAGCTCTATTCATGAAATCGAAACAGTTTGTTATAAAAGAAGCAGCATGCATGGTGGAACCACCACAATTGCGGAAAAATGTGGGTATGAGGAGGGGAGATGAGAGGCAATGTTTCATTGAAATCCATTTGCGAAGCTTTCTCAGAAAATCCACTTTAATTTCTGTTCTATTCACTTGCACTTTAGAGTACTTCAACAGCAATACATGAGGGGCTTGTATAGGAAACATGGAGGTAGAGTGCTCAGGGGTTCGGAGCATAGTGGGGTTGAGGAAAAGACAAGATATCCTCAGTTTCTAGGAAATCCAGTCGTGCATTTGCTCAGAAATTGAAATTAGTTGCAGCCAAACATTGCGTGCATAGGCAAAGCTCTGTTCAGGGAGATTGAAACACTTTGTTATAACAAGCACCGAGCATGGCGGAACCACGACATCCACAGTGCAAAGTGGGTATGAGGAGGGGAGATATAGGCAATGTACCCACTTCTACGGAGAAAAGTGGGTATGTGGAGGGAAGATGATAGGCAAAGCTTCCTTGAAATCCATTCGTGAAACTTTCTCAGAAATGCAACTTCAATTTCAGTCCTATTTAACCTGCACGTTAGTGTCCTGGAACATCAATACATAAGGGACTTGTCTAGATTACCAGGAGGTAGAGTGCTCAGATGTTGGGGGCATAGTGGGAATGAAGAAAAGAGAATATACCAGAGATTCATGGAAATCCAGTAGTGCATTTGCTTAGGAAAAGCAATCAGTGGCAGCCTAAATCTATGTGCATAGGGAAAGCATAATTCATGGAAATCGGAACAGTTTGTTATAAGAGAAGCTCCACGCTTGGTGGAAACACCACGTCTGCGGAGCAAAGTGGGTATGATGAGGGGAGATGGTAGGCAAGATTCATTGTAATCCACTCATGAAACTTTCTCAGAAAACACACTTCAATATAATCCCTATTCAACCTGCACGTTAGTATACTGCAACATCAATACCTAAGGGGCTTCTATAGAAAACCTAGAGGTAGAGTGCTCAGAAGTTGGTGACAGAGTGGGAATGAGGAAAAAATAAAATACCCAGAGATTCATGCAAATCCAGTCGTGTGATTTGCTCAGAACACCCAAATAATTTGTAGCCTAACACTGCGTGCCTAGGGAAAGATCTGTTTCTGGAGATTGAAACAGTTGGTTATAACAGAAGCACAGTGCATGTTTGAACCATCACGTCTGCGGACCAGGGTGGGAATGAGGAGGGGAGATGATGGCAAAGCTTCATTGAAATCCATTTGTGAAACTTTCTCAGAAAACCCACTTCAATTTCACCCATATTCAACCTGCACGTTAGAGTAATTCAACAGTAATACATACGGGGCTTGTCCAGAAAACCTGGAGGTAGAGGGCTCAGATGTTGTGGTCAGAGGGGAAATGAGGAATAGAGAACATACCCAGAGTTTCATGGAAATCCAGGTAAAGCAATTCAGTGGCAGTCTAACACTGTGTGCATACCGAAAGCTCAATTCATGGAAATCAGAACAGTTTGTTATAACAGAAGCAGCATGCATGGTGTAACCCCCACATTTGCGGAGCAAACTGGGTATGAGGAGGGGAGATGAGAGGTAAAGTTTCATTGAAATCCATTCGTTAAGCTTTCTAAGAAAAGCACTTTAATTTCAGTTCTATTCAACTTGCACATTAGAGTACTTCAACAGCAATACATGAGGGGCTTCTATAGAAAACATAGAGGTAGAGTGCTCAGGTGTTGGGGGCAGAGTGGGAATGAGGAATAGACAACATATCCACAGTATCATGGGAATCCAGTCTTGCATTTGCTCAGAAAATGCAAAAAAGTTGCAGCCTAACGGTGCATGCCTAGGGTAAGTTCAATTTATGGAAATTGAAACAATTGGTTATAACAGAAACAGCGTGCATGGTGAACCACCACATCTGCTGAGCAAAGTGGATATGAGGAAGGGAGATGATAGGCAACGTTTCATTGAAATCCATTTTTGAAATTTTCTCAGAAAAGCAACTTCAATTTCAGCCCTATTTAACCTACACGTTAGAGTACTGCAAAGGAAATACATATGGGGCTTGTCTAGATAACCTGGAGGGAAAGTGCTCAGATTTTGGGGGCAGAGTGGGAATGAGGAAAAGAGAAAATACCCAGAGTTTCATGGAAATCCAGTCGTGCATTTGCTCAGAAAATGCAATTTTGATGTAGCCTATCACTGCATTCATAGTGAAAGCTCAATTCATGGAATTTGAAACAATTTGTTATAACAGAACCACCACGCATGGTGCAACCACCACATCTGCTGAGGAAAGTGTTTGAGGAGAGATGATGATAGGTAAAGTTTCATTGAAGTCCATTCGTGTATCTTTCTCAGAAAAGCAACTTCAATTTCAGCCCTATTCAACCTGCATATTAGAGTATTGCATCAGGAATACATAAGGGGCTTGCCTAGAAAACCTGGAGGTAGAGTGCTCAGATTTTGGGGACAATGTGGGAACAGGGAAAAGAGAAAATACCCAGAGTTTCATGGAAATCCAGTCGTGCATTCGCTCAGAAAACACAATTCAGTTACAGCCTAACAGTGCATGCATAGCGAAAGCTCTATTCATGGAAATGGAAACAGTGTGTTATAACAGAAGCAGCGTGCATGGTGGAACCATCACATCTCCGGAACAAAGTGGGTATGAGGAAGGGAGATGATAGGCAAAGTTTCATTGAAATCCATTCTTGAAACTTTCTCAGAAAAGCCACTTCAATTTCAGGCTTATTCAACCTACACTTTAGAGTACTGCAACAGAAATATATAAGGGACTTGTCAAGAAAATCTGGAGGTAGAGTGCTCATATGTTGGGGGCAGAGTCAAAATATGGAAAAGAGAAAATACCCAGAGGTTCATGGAAATCCAGTCCAACTTTTGCTCAGAAAATGCAATTCAGTTGCAGCATAACAGTGTGTGCATAGGGTAAGCTCAATTCATGGAAATCGAAACAGTTTGATATAAGGGAAGCAGCAGGCATGCGGAACCACCCCATCTGTGATGTAATGTGGGTATGAGGATGGGAGATGATAATCAAAGTTTCATTGAAATCCATTTGTGAAATCCATCTCTAGGGTTATTTTTGAACATCTGTTACATTTTAATGGAGATAAGCATTACAAGACCTTTGCTTTTTGTTAAATATAAGTGCACATAAAAATTAAAATTTTAAAAGTCGATACAAATATTTTTAATTCACATGATTTAAAGAGGTTCAATTTAAATTGGGTGTACTAATATAAGTAAAATGTCTTTTAAATTAACTCACAAGTCTCTAGGTGGTCACACTAATAAAATATTGATGTTTATTAAATGTCTAACATCAATTTTTGTAGGACTTTCCTTCAGCAGGAAAGAGATGGCAAATACTGTTGGTACACTTGTCTGATATGTTTTTTTTTTTTTTTTACCATAAGATAAGTGAATTAGAGTCGACATGATTGGGATTACTCAAATGTGTTTGTTAGAGACATCTAATTAATTTACAAAGTTATTCCATGGATTAACATACTTAAAACATTATTCTTTGTATATTAATGTGTTCATATTTTCCAGGTATACAAGCCTTTAAGGCAGAAAATTTATCAAGCTGCTCTTCTCCAAATTAAACTTGTCTATAATGTTAAACCTATCATTTAATATTCTATTATAGGACCTGTCATTAATAGGGTATATGTAAAATTTGTTAAATGTATTTCTAAAAGTCATTGAGAGCCTGATTTGTTTAAAGGTTAAGTGTCACCCGCGGCAACAATTGGGCAGGTATTTATTGGAGGGGCCTGGAAATAAACTATATTTCCTATATTCACTAATTCATAGAGGAAGAGAGACTTTGAGAGAAATATAGGCTTTGCTTAGAGGAAGAGAAACTTTGCTTAGAGGAAGAGAAACTTTGCTTAGAGGAAGAGAAACTTTGCATAGAGAGAAAATTTTAGAGAAAGAGAGACTTCTACTTCTTCTTAGTTCTGCTGCTTCTGCTTAAAGGTGCGTCCTGCATCCTGTGAACTAATGGTGTGTCTATCTGAGGTGCTTCTTTTCAGAGGTGCTTTCTATCTCTTGCCGTTTCTTCTTCTTCTTTTCTGCTAATGGCTTCTACTCCGCTTCTTTCTGCTAGCTGCTGCTCTTAACATGTTGCCCCCACCCACCGCCTGTTTATATTCCCTCCAGGAGGTTGAGAGTGGGGCCACGCCAGTTGCATTCAGGCAAGGAGCCAACTGCCCCATCATGGCAAGGGTTAAGATGAGCAGGCCCAAGCAGGCATGCTCAGGAACACCTGTGCACGTGTTGTGCGCATGGACTTAACTGAATACGGCCAGTGATAAATCACCTGAGTGTGCTTATGTCAATTAACCTCCTCACTGCCGATGTGATCAGGCACCATTCTGGCTGGCACAGCCCCCAACAGTTAAGTATGAAAGCATTTTACCACTTTGCCACACAAAAGGAAACTTAAAAGCTCTCTCAGCCTTTCTTTAATTCATGTTTTAGATATAATGTTAAAGTGTGTTAACTAATGTTCATATAGACTCAGGAGTCAATATATGTAAACTTCTTAAAATGACATTTAAGAAATAGTGTAATGTGCAGTAGCAAAAATGGGACAGTTAAGTCCACGCGCACAACACGTGCACAGGTGTTCCTGAGCATGCCTGCTTGGGCCTGCTCATCTTAACCCTTGCCATGATGGGGCAGTTGGCTCCTTGCCTGAATGCAACTGGCGTGGCCCCACTCTCAACCTCCTGGAGGGAATATAAACAGTGACTGAGATTGGGGTCTCTGATGACCTCATGGCTGTGGCATGCCTGGTGCCTGCGAGTGCTCCTGTGCAGGGGCACAAGATGCCTAACTGCTGTGGCAGTACGTTGATCTCAGGCACACAGCTCTTGGGCAGGAAGGAATTCTTTTGCTAGATAACCAGTGTTTCATCAGCTCCCTTCTCTGGTTCCTGCCCACCTCACAGTAACATTGGAACCTAACATTTCACATATATAAAGATTGCTGACATAACTCTTTAGATCGCATTTCCATCACAGAACAGAGCTCCATCTTATCTCAGCTTAATCTTCAAAATCTGTGTTTATAACCCTTTATTTTCTAATACCCCATTGCCCCTCATTGAACTTGAGAATTTGGTCATGCTGGTCATGGCAAAAGAGGAAAAATTAGCTTCAGGATTAGAACATTTTACCTAAGATTTGTGAAAAGCCCCACCTTACCTGAGATAAGGCTCTGCCTCACAACCCTGCTGCACGTCAGAATGGCTCCAAAGTAAGTCAGACTTTAACTCATTTAAAGTTGTGTTCAAAAGTTTGATGCTTGTTGTAAAGATTACTGTGATCTCAAATGGGAATTCAGCCAAAATTCAAGATAGTTATTGCACAAACTGAATGTTTTACTGTTGGTGATTCCATTTTGTATTTTCCTTGTAAACTCTAATTGTTGCCTGATCAATATTTTGCATAAGTACTGCTTCAAGAGCGAACACTGTAAATTAACTTGGAATAGTAAGCCATCACCTATAGAACAGAAAATGTAAACCCCAATTAGATAAAAGGAGGTAAATAACCGTAAAGTCATAGACATTGAAGTTAAAGCCCAGTACTCTTGCTTTATGACTGGTGAGAGTGACTTGCTTGATGGTTAAGTTCAAACTTAGAGATTGAGATTAAATACAGAGGTACAGAAAAGTCCATATTTGGGTCTTGCCCTCAAAGTCAGCCTGAACCCAGGGAACAAGAGAACTTCTCTAAGGAGGTTTGCAACTCTGGGTCACACAACCTCCTGAGCAAGGAGATTGATGAGGCCACTAGAGGAAAAGCCACTCAGTGCACCTGCTGCAGAGGAGGGTCAAGGAAAAAGGGAGACATCTCTGGTGCTTTCAAGGTAAGCCACCTCATCGAGGAGACCCTGCCTAACCAATGGCACTAATGGAGCTAAGAAGATGTTCTTAAGTTCTCTATGAGTGACCCCTGTGGGAACTCAGCTGAATCTTTAATGGACAGGAACATGTCACTTTGATCAACTTGATCTTAAACACCTAACAAAACAGTTAAAACCAAAATATAGCCATTCTTGGGCATTTAAAAGAAATAATACTTAAATGTAACTTAAGACATACACTTGTATTAGCCCACTAGAGTAAAGACTAAAAGCTACAAAAGTGATTCTTAGGCAAAGGTGCCTGATAACTATCAAGAGAAACTGCCAGAGTCATAAGTTTTAGTCAGTTTAAAGCCTACAGACATAGGTAGGCTTAATCTAAGTTTGCTAGAAACAGAAGTATAGAGATCTCTAATAAATGTTGTGTTTACATTCCTGAAAACCTGAACAATGTTAAAGTTCCCAAATAAAGGCCTTATCAACTCCAGCCTTTGCTAGGCCTTGTTATGGGAACAACATCTCAGTTCTTCAATCCCCTGGTGAGGAATTATTGACATCTGTCATCTTTATGAAATTCATTGGCATGTTCCAGATTCTGCAACATTTATATTGTACACTCTCATTTCATTACTCAAGTCTTTTTGTTCTTCTCTCATAGAAGCACCCATCCCTAGATTCCTTTACAACCTGCTGTTCCCAACCGGACTTCTACCATGGACCCCTCAATTGACCCGATTTCTAAACAGGGAACTCCAAACTGCTTGCCCCACACTGGCCCTTTCCAGCTTGAACAAGCCAGATTGGCCATCAGCCCCTTTCCCTACAGCAGTGAAGGGGTTCCAAGAATTAAGGGGTAAATGAAGTCAGAATTGGGGACAGGCAGTTAGTGTACAAATAGGGGATCAGTCAAATTGAGGAAATGAAGTCCATGAAAACCATCTGCCTTTGGAAGTCTGGAAGGAGAATGGACTTTTTACATCTATCTGCAAAACCAGCCCCAACACTTTGGCACGAATAAGAGAGAAGGCATTGGAAAGAAATGGAGAGCAAAAGATTTTCTTATAAAAAAGAAATGGGGGAATGTAATGTATAAAGCTGCTCCTCAACCCATTCCATTGCAGTCATTCTCCCCGCCACCCAACCACTTGTCAACCTGTGAATATCCTAGCTAGCTATTGGTTCATCAGTCAGCTTGCAAGTATCCTTCTTCATTATTGGTCCCCTGTTAGACCGGTGGAATACAACCGCCATTTTTCCTCTCTTGCTTCTCTCTCTACACACTTGCTTTTCCTCCTCCTCTCTTTCCACTCTCTCTAGCACACGCCCTTTCTCTTTCCCTCTCATTTTCTCTCTTACCCTGCAGGGAGGCACTCTGTTTGCTTAATAAATTCCCTTATGTGAAAAAATAAAATAAAATAAATAAAGGTGTGTGCATGGTGGAACCACCACCTCTGCGGAGCAAAGTGGGTATGAAGAGAGGAGAGGATAGGCAAAATTTCATTGAAATCCATTCGTGAAACTGTCTCAGAATAACAACTTCAGTTTCAGCCATATTCAACATGCACATTAGAGTACTGCAACAGGAATACATAAGGGGCTTGTCGAGATAACCTGGAGGTAGAGTACTCAGATGTTGGGGGTAGAATAGGAATGAAACAAAGAGAAAATACCCAGAGTTTCATGGAAATCCGGTAGTGCATTTGCTCAGAAAACACAAATCAGGGGCGGGCCAAGATGGCGGACTAGAGGGCGGCTGCATTTCACGTTGCTCCAGGACGCAAGATTCAAAAGAGGAGATAGTGAAAGACTTGGGACCAACTCAAAGCTGCCGGGTGAGTCTCTCCTGTTGGGGAGGCGTCCCGGATGGGGCGGTAGCCCCGGAACGCAGGGAATTTGTGAAGTGGAGTTGCTCGGCGAGATGCCCCTCCCCCCGCTGGAGTGGTAAACACGGACAACTGGGATCATCGTAGAGGAGGCGGCTCAGCACAGCGCTTGGACTCGAGCAGCTGCTGGGGCTCCAGGCGGCTGCCTGAGGAGGAGCTGCGTGGCGAGCTGTTTGGACCCAGAGTGACCGCTTCTGAACACCGGGGGGTTGCCCGGAGGAGGAGGAGAGGCCCGGCGGGTCACTTAGGTCTAGGAGTGACTGCATCAGAGCCACAGGCGGTTGCCAGAGGAGGAGCTGCGTGGTGAGCTGTTTGAACTCAGAGTGGGCGCTCCTGAGCGCCGGGGGACTGCCCGGAGGAAGAGGAGGAGCGCGGCGGGACGCTTAGTCTGGGAGTGACTGCATCAGAACCACAGGCGGTTGCCAGAGGAGGAGCTGCGTGGTGAAATGTTTGAACTCAGAGCAAGCACTCCTGAGTGCCGGGAGGTTGCCCGGAGGAGGAGGAGGAGCGCGGCGTGTTGCTTGACCTGGGATTGACTGCATCAGAGCCGCAGGCGGTTGCCGGAGGAGGAGCTGCATGACGAGCTGTTTGAACTCGGAGCAGCTGCTCCAGAACACTGGTAGCCTGCCTGGAGGAGGAGAGTGGTGGGACGCTTGGTCTGGGAGTGACTGCATCAGAACCACAGGCGGTTGCCAGAGGAGGAGGCAAGTGGTGAGTTGATTGGACTAAAAGCGACCGCTCCTGAACACCGGTGGCCTGCCTGCAGGAGGAGCGTGGTGGGTCACTTGGTCTCGGAGCCACCGCTCCTGAACACCCGGGGAGCTACCCCAAGGAGGAGGAGGAGGAACAGGGCGGGTCACTTGGACTTGGAGTGACGCCTAGGGCTACGGGTGGTTGGCGGGAGAAGGAGACCCGAAGTGAGTTGTTTGGACTCCTAGTGACTGCGTCGGAAACCAGGCGGCTGTCCGGAGGAGGAGATGTGTGGCGGGTCTCTGGGTCTTGGAGCTATTGTACGGGGCTCCAGGTGGTGGCTCAGGGGAGGGGCTGCATAGCCAGGCGATTGGTGCAGAGCAGGGTCCCAGGAGCTAGGTGGCTTCTTGCTGGAAGAGCCGCACAGAGACACGCCTAGGGGCAGAGCGAGGTTTCCAGGGCGGCGGGCAGATTCTCTGGGAGAGGCAGCCTAGGGAGACTCGCCTGCGAAGGGTGAGGCTCCCAGGCCCAGGACGTAGGTCCGGGCCCCTGGGATCGTTGCAGAAGAAGACAGCCCAGCCCAGGTGGTAGTTGTAGATTGAGGGGAACCTCTAGGAGGGCAACTGACCAGCGAGACGTCCCCACTGAGTGAGTCTTCCCGGCCGGGGAAGGTTTTCCCACAGGGACAGTAAAACCAGAGACACAGGCACAAACAGGCCTTGCCTCAGCCCACAGTCTAGTTCCCCATTGGATGACCATTGGTCAACAAGTGGAGGCACCTCCGCCCACTAGCAGGGAATATACGCCACCTGAGGGTTACCACACCTAGAGGCAGCTTCTTCGTGGAGCTCTGCATTATCAACCTCCTCCAAGATTTCAGGCTACTGAAGGATAAGAGGGGATATACTAGCAATCTTCAGGGACATTATAAGTTGATAGAGGAAATCTGCAATATCTTAATGACCCACTGATCCCTGAACAATATGAGAAAACAAGGGAAGAAAATGCCCCAAACAAATCTAGATCTTACATCAATAAAATCCAACGACAGCATGGCAGAAGAAATGCCAGAAAGGGAGTTCAGAATGTACATAATTAAAATGATTAGGGAAGCAAACGATGAGATGAAAGAGCAAATGCAGGCATTGAATGATAGCACCAATCGACAGTTAAAAGAGCAAATTCAGGAAGCAAAAGATCATTTCAATAAAGAGTTAGAGATATTGAAAAAAACCAAACAGAAATCCTTGAAATGAAGGAAACAATAAACTAAATTAAGAACTCCATAGAAAGCATAACCATTAGGATAGAACACCTGGAAGACAGAACTTCAGATATTGAAGACAAAATATTTAACCTCGAAAACAAAGTTGAACAAACAGAGAAGATGGTAAGAAATCATGAACAGAATCTCCAAGAACTATGGGATATCATGAAAAGGCCAAATTTGAGAATTATTGGGATTGAGGAAGGCTTAGAGAAACAAACCAAAGGAATGAACAATCTATTCAATGAAATAATATCAGAAAATTTCCCAAATCTGAAGAATGAAATGGAAAATCAAGTCCAAGAGGCTTATAGGACTCCAAATACACAAAATTACAACAGACCCACACCCAAGGCACATTATAATGAAAATACCTAACATACAAAATAAAGACAGAATTTTAAAGGCTGTGAGAGAAAAGAACCAAATTACATTCAGGGGGAAGCCAATACGGATATCAGCAGATTTTTCAATCCAGACCCTAAAAGCTAGAAGGGCCTGGAACAACATTTTTCAAGCTCTGAAAGAAAATGGATGCCAACCAAGAATCTTATACCCAGCAAAACTTACCTTCAAATTTGACGATGAAATAAGATCATTCCATGATAAACAAAAGCTAAAAGAATTTACAAAAAGAAAGCCAGCATTACAGAACATTCTCAGCAAAATATTTCATGAGGAAGAGATAAAAAACAAAGAAGCAAATCAGCAAAGGGAGGAATTATCCTAAAGGAACTGTCAAATAAAGGAGGAACCAAGATGTGTCAAAATTTTAAATATGAACCAAATGACTGGGAATACAAATCATATCTCAATAATAACCCTGAATGTTAATGGCCTGAATTCATCAATCAAAAGACATAGACTGGCAGATTGGATTAAAAAGAAAGATCCAACAATATGTTGCCTGCAAGAGACTCACCTCATAGAAAGAGATACCCATAGACTAAAGGTGAAAGGATGGGGAAAAACATACCATGCACATGGGCTCAGCAAAAAAAGCTGGAGTATCCATCCTCATTTCAGATAATGTGGACTTCAAGCCAATGTTAGAAGAGATAAAGAAGGACATTTCACACTGCTTAAGGGAAGCAAAAATCAGCAAGATATAACAATCATAAACATCTATGCCCCAAACAGTGGCTCATCCATGTATGTTAAACAAATCCTTCTCAATTTTAGAAACCAAATAGACCATAACACAATAATACTAGGTGATTTTAACACGCCTCTTTCACCACTGGACAGATCTTCCAAACAAAAATTGAACAAAGAAACCATAGATCTCAATAACACAATCAATAATTTAGACTTAACAGACATTTATAGAATATACCATCCAACCAAGAGCGAATACACTTTCTTCTCAGCAGCACATGGATCCTTCTCTAAAATAGACCATATATTATGCCACAAAGCTAATGTCAGCAAATACAAAACGATAGAGACACTACCTTGTATTCTATCAGATCATAATGGATTGAAGTTACAAATTAATGAAAGAGTAAAAACAGAAACTACTCCAACACCTGGAGATTAAACAATATGCTACTATATGATGAATGGATAACAGAAGATATTAGGAAGGAAATTAAAAATTCTTAGAGGTAAACGAGAACAAAGAAACATCATATCAAAATCTCTGGGACACTATGAAAGCAGTACTTAGAGGAAGATTTATTTCATGGAGCGCATTTAATAAAAGAAGTAAAACTCAAAAAATTAACGACCTAACACTACAGCTCAAAGCCCTAGAAAAGGAAGAACAGACCAACACCAAAAGTAGTAGAAGACAGGAAATAGTTAAACTAAGAGCTGAAATCAACAAAATTGAAACAAAAGAAACAATACAAAAAATTGACAAAATAAATAGTTGGTTCTTCGAAAAAAATAAACAAAATTGATAAACCTTTAGCCACACTAACAAAGAGAAGATGAGAGAAAACCCAAATCACTAAAATTCGGAATGAACAAGGAAATATCACAACAGACACAACCGAAATACAAAACATAATTAGAAGCTATTTTGAAAATCTATACTCCAACAAAATAGAAAATTTCGAAGACATCAACAGGTTTCTAGAGACATATGAATTGCCTAAGCTGAACGAGGAGGACATACACAATTTAAATAGACCAATTTCAAGTAATGAAATAGAAGAAGTCATCAAAAACCTACCAACAAAGAAAAGTCCAGGACCAGATGGGTTCTCAGCCAAGTTCTACAAAACTTTTAAAGAAGAGCTCATTCCAATACTTCTCAAAGTATTCCATAAAATAGAAGAGGAGGGAACTCTCCCAAACTCATTCTATGAAGCCAATATTACCCTGATACCTAAACCAGACAGAGACACATCGAGGAAAGAAGATTTCAGACCAATATCCTTAATGAACATCGACGCAAAAATTCTCAACAAAATTTTAGCAAATCGCATACAAAAACATATTAAAAAGATAGTGCACCATGATCAAGTGGGTTTCATCCCAGGGATGCAAGGTTGGTTCAACATCAGAAAATCAATAAATGTCATTCACCATATCAATAGACTTAAAGTCAAGAATCACATGATTATTTCGATAGATGCAGAAAAAGCATTTGACAAAATACAGCACCCCTTCATGCTCAAAACACTAGAAAAAATAGGGATAGTGGGAACATTCCTTAACATTGTAAAGGCCATCTACGCTAAACCCATGGCTAATATCATTCTAAATGGTGAAAAACTGAAAGCATTCCCTCTAAAAACTGGAACAAGGCAGGGATGCCCTCTTTCACCACTTCTATTCAATATCGTCCTTGAAACTCTAGCCAGAGCAATTAGACAGACCAAAGAAATTAAAGGGATATGAATAGGAAAAGAAGAACTCAAATATCCCTATTTGCTGATGATATGATTATATACTTAGAGGAACCAGGAAATTCCACCAGAAAACTTTTAGAACTCATAAGTGAATTTAGTAAAGTAGCAGGATATAAGATCAATGCACATAAATCGAAGGCATTTTTATATATAAGCGATGAATCTTCAGAAAGAGAAATTAGGAAAACTACCCCATTCACAATAGCTTCGAAAAAAATAAAGTATTTGGGAATCAATCTCACAAAAGAGGTGAAAGACCTCTACAATGAGAACTACAGAACACTAAAGAAAGAAATTCAAGAAAACCTTAGAAGATGGAAAGATCTCCCATGTTCTTGGATAGGAAGAATTAATATTGTCAAAATGGCCATACTACCAAAAGTGCTATACAGATTCAATGCAATTCCAATTAAAATCCCAATGATGTACCTTACAGAAATAGAGCAAGCAATTATGAAATTCATCTGGAAGAATAAAAAACCCAGAATAGCTAAAGCAATCCTTGGCAGAAAGAGTGAAGCAGGGGGTATCGCAATACCAGATCTTCAACTCTACTACAAAGCAATAGTAACAAAAACGGCATGGTATTGGTACCAAAATAGAAAGGTGGATCAATGGTACAGAATAGAGGACACGGACACAAACCCAAATAAATACAATTTTCTCATACTAGACAAAGGGGCCAACAATATGCAATGGAGAAAAGATAGCCTCTTCAACAAATGGTGCTGGGAGAATTGGAAATCCATATGCAACAGAATGAAACTAAACCCATATCTCTCACCATGCACGAAACTAAACTCAAAATGGATTAAGGATCTCGGAATCAGACCAGAGACCTTGCATCTTATAGAAGAAAAAGTAGGTCCAGAGCTTCAACATGTCGGCTTAGGACCAGACTTCCTCAACAGGACTCCCATAGCACAAGAAATAAAAGCAAGAATTAATAACTGGGATAGATTCAAACTAAAAAGCTTTCTCTCAGCAAAGGAAACTATCAGCAATGCGAAGAAAGAGCCTACAGAGTGGGAGAAAATCTTTGCCAATCATACTTCAGATAGAGCACTAATCTCCAGAATCTATAAAGAACTCAAAAAACTCTACACCAAGAATGTAAATAATCCAATCGACAAATGGGCTAAGGAAATGAATAGACACTTCACAGAAGAAGATATACAAGCAATCAACAAACATATGGAAAAATGTTCAACATCTCTAGTAATAAGAGAAATGCAAATCAAAACCACCCTAAGATTCCATCTCACCCCAATTAGAATGGCGATTATCAAGAATACAAGCAACAACAGGTGTTGGCGAGGATGTGGGGAGAAAGGTACACTCTTACATTGCTGGTGGGGCTGCAAATTAGTGCAGCCACTCTGGAAAGCAGTGTGGAGATTCCTTAGAAAACTTGGAATGGAACCACCATTTGACCCAGCTATCCCACTCCTTGGCCTATACCCAAAGGACTTAAAATCAGCATATTACAGAGATACAGCCACATCAATGTTCATAGCTGCTCAGTTCACAATAGCCAGATTGTGGAACCAACCTAGATGTCCTTCAATTGATGAATGGATAAAGAAAATGTGGTATATATATACAATGGAATATTACTCAGCCATAAAGAATGATAAAATTATGGCATTTGCAGGCAAATGGATGAAACTGGAGAATATCATGCTAAGTGAGATAAGCCAATCTCAAAAAACCAAAGGAAGAATGATATCGCTAATAAGTGGATGATGACACATAATGGGGGGTGGGAAGGGTTAGTGTTGGGGTTGGAGTTGGGTTTAGGGAGGGGGGCAGGAATGGAGGAAGGAAGGACTGTATAGATGGAGGGGAAGGGTGGGAGGGGAGGGGGAAGGGAAAAAATGGCAGAATGAATCAAACAACATTACCCTATGTAGATTTATGATTACACAAATGGTATGCCTTTACGCCATGTACAGACAGAAAAACAACATGTATCCCATTTGTTTACAATTTTTATAATAAAAAAAAAAAAAAAAAAAAAAAAAAAAAAAAAAGAGAAACTGGAAATATAGTTCAGTGGTAAAGTGCCACTGGATTCAAAGTACAAAAGGAGAGAATGAGAGATGAAGTGTCTTAAGACAAATGAATGATAAGTACAAAGAAACATTCAAAGAAAAAATTTGCTAGTTGTTTTTTAAAAAAAATGAATATGGTGTCTGTTATTAAATTTTCTGATTTCTGGTTTTCCTCTGATTGCTATGAAACAGATCATTATTACATATAACATAACTTAGGATATTCCTTAATTTGTTTCAAAGCATAAATTTATTCCCAATTTGTATATAAAAAGTACCATGTGTTATAACTTCTGGGAGAAAGGCAGACTATAAAATTTGGGGAATCCAATGAGTTTTCTAATTTATATAACCACTCATCACAAGTTTCTACCCTGCATTCAAAGAGCTCCACTCTTCCAAAAACAGAATTGAAAACCCATACTAAGAAAATTGAATTTAAATAGGATATGGTCTAATAATCAAGAATAAGTATTTAGTTCTTATTTTTAAACCATCATTATAGGAAGATACAACTACTTCACAAATGGAGTCTTTAGCCTTTAAACACAGACAACCCTCATCTTGGAAAATAACAATGAAGAAATCAACAGTATATAAAATACTTTTACTTTTATTTAGCTTTAAAAGGAATTTTATTTTGTCCTTAACACAAACAGGTAATTAGAAGTCGGCAGTTAAAAGTGAGACTAAAAAAGCCAGATTTTCTGCCCTCCAAGTCTGAATCACTGAGATGAAACCTCACCACCTCCCTACGATTAAAATTTAGATAATGATTTTCAGATTTTCTAATAGGCTACTTATAGAGAAATTTTAGGATCATGGCAAAACTGAGCAAAAGGTGGTAGTACTGCATATCTCCTTGCCCCCCACATAAGACTAGGTACCTTCACACTTGAGTTTTAAAGTACAGAAAGTGTTTTTAAATTTTATACTCAAAACTGTGAAATAATAGTATTTTAATTCCAATTTGTTAGTAAGGAAAGCAAATTGCAGGCTACTGAGCCTCACTCCCAAACTCTGTTTCTGGATGAAGATCACAGAAACCAACAGGAAAAAAACAGCCCAATGTCCTTCAACTCACCTAAACCACAGGAACATTACTACTACTACTACTCCTGCATCTCCTACAAACCACTCCTACCATGAAGTAAATAAAAAGATGCTAATCGTAAACTTAAATAAGAAAATTACAATTCCAATCACATTCAGATGTCAACCCAAATACTCCTGCCATGTAAAACTTCCACAGGGACAAGCTAAATCTATTGTTTGCACACCTCTGCTCCATTCTCAGCTGTCTGTATTTTGGTCTTTCATCTTATCCATTATAACATAATTTTACATTTTTCCTTCAAAGACAATTTTTCAGTTTTCTTAGTCCATTCTCACTTTTCTAAGCTGTTGAACTTCTTTCACTTCAGTATCCATTACAATTTCACAAACATTTTCCTCTAAAAATGGTGACTTTCCAAATTCTAAATCACAGCCTCACATGTGGTTATACCTCCACAACTATGCAATTCAACTGCTCACAAGTTTAGTTTAAACATAAATCTAATAGAAATTAATTAAAATAAAATATCTATATACACAGTTCCACTTTTAAAGAAAACAACAGACACACTGGCTGTGAACAAAATAGATTTTTGTTCATGTTGAACAAAATAGATTTTGAAACATTCCATCCTCCCATAAGGGGCATGTCTGCTCCACCGCATACTTACAAATAGAATATGCCTCCATATGAACTGACTTTTCTGCATATATCAGTACAAGAACATCTGTTTCTCCTCCTACTCCTTATTGCTCATTCCATTTTCTTTCACGTTGGCATGGTATATAAATTTTTTCCTCACCACTCTGCTTCTAGCATGCCAATATCTTATAACATAGTCTCTTCAAAATCACCATTTGTATGCTAATATCTTTCAAATTCTATCACCAGCATATCTTCTCATCTAAATTCCAGAATATGAATCAACCTATAAATACATTTTCAATTGCTTAATTAAAATATTCAAGTAAAACCCAAAAATTAAAATAAACCCTTTTCAAAACCAAGTTTAATTTCTTCCTTCCACAAACCTTGATTTTTGAGCACAACTGTTCTTTGTAAAATTAAAGTAATTTGACTCCCTTACTCTTTAAGTTTTAGTTGCTTCATTACAATCATGGAATTAATATCCAAGTACACCCTAGAATCTGACCCCAATGTATATTCCCATAATACAGAAAATTTCTAACAGCATGCTCAGGGCATTTATCTCAGAGAGTAAGGGTCTTGATGGAACTAAGAGCATTATACAGAACATGGCCAATGTTTCTAATAAGAAGTCTGGTAGTGAAGTAAAAGCAAATACCCTAACACCATGAGAAATGCCAGTGATAAAGTCAGAGAAACCCAGAGTGCAACTGAGTGATTGCTGGAGGAAAAACATATAATATGAGACTTGAAAAACTTGAAGAGTTAGCTGAGAAGTGCAACTGGCATTTAAACCAAAGGAAAAAATATCAATGCACAGAGTATTTACAAGCAGTTTTTTTTGGTCAGGGATATAAAAGAAGGTATAAAAATCAGCTGTGGGGATGAAGCTGGAGATATACACAGGAACAAAATTATTTTTCATACGTGAAATTTTGTAACATGTTATTTTATAAATTAATTTACTTATATTTTGCAATAAACTAGATATTTTGTCCTTATCAGTTATACATGACAGTAGAATGCATTTATACTTTTTGATAAATTATACATAAGTGAAGTGTAATCTCTCATTTTTCTGATTATACTACTTGTAGGATCACTTTGGTCATGCAGTCATATATGTACATAAGGTAATAATGACTTTCATTCTGATATCATTTATTCCTCCATACTACTTCTCCTCCTTTAATTTCCCTCTACCTAATATATATGAACTCTACTCTTCCCTATTGCCTTCCCCCACTTAATGTGAGATAACATCCACATATCAGGACAAACACTCGGACTTTGAGTTTTTGATTTTGCTTTATTCCCATTAGCATGATATTCTTTAACTCCATTCATTTACCAGCAAATGCCAGAATTTCAATCTTCTTTAAAGTTGAGTAATAGTCCATCACATGTATTTATATATTGTTTTCTTTATCCATTCATCTATTGAAGGTCATCCAAGTTGGTTCCATTGTTTAGCTGTTGTGAATTGAGTTGCTATACACATTGTGCCTGTGTCACTTTAGTACATTTGTTTTAAGTTGTTTATATATAAACTGATGAGTGGGATAACTGGGTCAAATGGTGGTTCCATTCCAAGTTTTCTTAGAAATCCCCATGCTACTTTTAATAATGGTTTCACCAATTTGCATTCCCACCTGCAATGTATGATTGTAATTTTCCCCAACATCCTTGCCAAAATTTATTGTTGCTTGTATTGTTAATAATTACCATTCTGATTGGAGTGAGATAAAGTCTAGGAGTAGTTTTGATTTGCATTTCTCCAATTGCTAGAGATGTTGAAAATTTTTTCATATAATTGTTGATTGATACATACCTTCTTCTGTGAAGTGTCTATTTAGTTCCTTAGCCCATTTTCTTGGTTGGATATTTGTTTTGTTGATGTTAAAGTTTTTGAGTTCATTGCATACCCCAGAGATTAATGATTTATTTGAGGTAAATGTGGTAAAGGTTTTCTCCCAATTTATAGGCTTTCCATTCACATTATTGATTGTTACTTTGGCTGAAAAAAGCTTCATATTTTCAGTCCATCTCATTTATTGATTCTTGATTTAACTACTTGTGCTTGAAGGATGTGTTAAGGAAGTTAGATCCTAGGCCATCAAGGTGAAGATTTGGGCCTACTTTTCTTCTTTTAGACACAGGGTCTCTGTTCTAGTGCTTAAGTCCTTGACCCACTGTGAGTTGAGTTTCATACAGTGTGAGAGATAGGCTTTAATTTAATTTTGTTACATGTGGTTTTCCAGTTTTCCAAGCAGCATTTGTTGAGTCAGCTGTCTTTTCTCCAGTTAATTTTTTGGTGCCTTTGTCTATTATGAGATAATACATTTATGTATGTTTTTTTCTATGTCATTCATTGGTTTACATGTCTTTTTTGGTGCCAATATCATGATGTTTTCATCACTATATCTCTGCACTATAACTTAAGGTCTGATATTATGATGCCTTCTACTTCACTTTTTTTGCTAAGGATTGCTTTTGCTGTTCTTGGTGTCTTATTTTTCCTAATAAATTTCATGATTTGCTTTTTCTAGTACTATGAAAAATGACATTGGAATTTTAACAGAAATGGCATTAAATTTTTATAATGCTTTTGGTAGTATGGCCATTTTTACAATATTAGTCCTTCCCATCCAGATGCATGGGAGGGCTTTCCATCTTTTAAGGTCCTCAATTCCTTTCTTTGGTGTTCTGTAGATTTCACTGCAGAGTTATTTCACCTCTTTTGTTAGTTTGATTCCCAAGTATTTTTTTTGAGGTGATTTTGAATGTGGTAGTGTTCTTTATTTCTTTTTCAGTAGATTCATTACCAATACATAAGAATTGTTTGATTTGGGGGTATGATTTTATATCCTGCTACTTTGCTTAATTTATTAGATCTAGAAGTTTTTGGTGGAATTCTTTGAATTCTTCAAATATATAAGCATATCATTGGCAAATAGTGATAGTTTGAATTATTTTTTACCTTTTTGTCTGTCTTTCTTTTCTTTCTTTTTTCTAATTGCTATGGTTACAGGTTCAAATACAATTTTTAATAAAAGTGGTGAAAGAGGTCATCATTGTCTTGTTCCAGTTTTTAAAGGAAATGCTTTCAATTTTTCTCTGTTTAGACATGTTTACCTTGGGTTTAGCATATATGACTTTTATAATGTTGACATATGTTTCTACTATCCCTCACTTTTTCTAGTGTTTTGAACATAAAGGGGTGCTGTAGTTTTTCAAATGCTTTTTCTGCATCTATTGAGATGATAATATGATTCTTGTTTTTAAGTCTATTGATACAATGAATTATGTTTATTGATTTCCACAAGTTGAAACAAATCTGAATCCTTGAGATTAACCACACTCTATTTGGTGCTCATGTTTTAGACATGTTTTTGTATAAAATTGACAAGAATTTTATGAAGAATTTTTGTATCTGTGTACATGAGGAATATTGGTTCAAAGTTTTGTTTCCTTGATGTGTCTTATCTGGTTTTGGCATCGGGGTAATGTTAGATTTATAGAATGAGTTTGGAAGGGTTTCCTCCTTGTCTATTACATGTAAAAATTTTATAGTTGTTGGTGTTAATTCTTCTTTGGTGATCCTGTGAATTTATCTGAGAAACTGTCTGGTCCTGGGCTTTTTTTAATTGGTAGACTTTTAAGGGTGTTTTCTATTTCATTACATAAAATTTTGTTTAAATCATGTATGAAATTCTGATTCAGTTTAAGAAGGTCATATGTCTCTAGAAATTTGTTAATGTCTTCAATATTTTCTTTTTTTAGTACAAATTTTCAAAATCATTTCTAATTATCTTCTATATTTCATTTGTGTTTATTTTGATATTTCTTTTTCCATCATTTATATTACTAACTTTAATTTTCTTTTCTTTCTTTTTGGTACCGTGGCTAGGGATTTATCAATTTTATTGAGTATTTCAAAGAACTAATTTTTTGTTTTGCCAATTTGCCAATATTTTCTTTTGTTTAAATTTCAAAGATTTCAGCTCTGATTTTAATTATTTCCTGTCTTTTTCTATTTTTGTGTTGATTTGTTTTTCTTTTTCTAGGACTTTTAGCTTTGATGTTAGTCATTTATTTGTTGACTATTTCTTTTAATAAGTTAGCTCTCTGCAATGAAATTTCCTCTTAGTACTGTCTCTGTAGTGTCCAAGAGATTTTGGTATATTGTATTGGTATTCTCATTTACCTCTAAGTATTTATTTATTTCATCCTCGATTTATTCTACTAGCCATTCATCATTCAATAGT
>JAHUXG010004919.1:0-34426 GCA_020740815.1 Sciurus niger | reverse complement strand
TGTAACTATAATTATATGGTTATATAATTATAATCCTAGCAATTACTGTAGCTGATATGTACTATTACTTGGGATGTTCTGTGTTGCTGTGGGATGTCCTAGCTGTTTAGAAAATCTTGCTCAAGTGTGAAGCAGATCCAGAGGCAGCCAGCGCATATGGTTCGAATACACAACAAGTATAGTATTTTAAGATATCAGTGTGTTTTATAAATGACAAACATCTCTTCTTTTGAACTTGGGAGTTAGGGAAAAAAAGAAATGGTCAGTTAGGTTTGTGTTGAAGCTTTGGTATGTTCTTTTTGAGTTACTTATGCATTTCCATCAGAGGTTTCTGTTAGAGGTTTCAGAATAGCTTATTGTGACATGTTTTAGGTCTGAAGTTGGGTCAGATTTCTTAAGTATCTCAACATGCATGTATTAAGAAATGAAAACATACTTTGACCACAGCTCAATTTTGAAAAGTACCGTGCTTGTCTGTTCTGCTTAAGTATTGGTGCATTATTTATAATTTTTTACTTGTCAAGCTTATATTGTGTTCTCTGGATTGTATTAGAGTTTGCTCATTTTTATTTATTTTTGATTTTTTAAATTTTAGTATAGTGATATGTCAGTATGTACTTGACAGGTCAGAAAATGTTCTTGGTACAGTATACATTTTTAAGAAGTTAAAATGTTACCATACCCTTCGGTTTTGTATTCTTGTTTTTCCATTCAATAAAGTATTGGTATCTATATATGTCATTAGAAAGTACATGGTTTACCGTTGAGTTATATACCTCCAGCTCTAAAATCTTTATTATTTTACTGAAATGTTAGTATGTCTGTTCTTAAGGCAAGGTGATAACTTTCTGTTTAAAGCCATACCAAAGTAATGTTGAAGAAATCTGTAGATAAATTATTTGGAAAGGAAACATTGTTATGTTTCTTTATAGGCTTACTGCAGTATATTATATCTAAAGCCAAGAATGCAGATCATCTTACGTGGACAGAAAGTGAAGACACAGCTAGTTTCGAAGAGTCTTGCCTACATCGAACGTGATGTTTATCGACCTAAATTTTTAGTATCCTTTATTTTTAGAAGCTGTTCAGATATGTCAATCAAGCATATACTCCTTTGCCCCCTTTCCTTTGTTTGCTGGTAGGGATTCTAATTCTCCAGCTTCTCCTTTCTCTATGTTCTTTAGAGTTCATTAAAAACGAAATAGCGGGGCTGGGGATATAGCCCAGTTGGTAGAGTGCTTGCCTCGCATGCACAAGGTCCTGGGTTCAATCCCCAGCACCAAAAAAAAAAAAAACCAAAAAAACCAAAAAAAAAACGAAATAGTGTGATTTGAGGAGAGTGAGGTGTGGTGTTTTGTTTTGTTTTGTTTTTGTTTTTTGGGTTTTTTTTTTCTTCCCAGAATTTTCTTTAACATTTTAAGACTAAAACAGTGAGAATTACTTTTGGATTCAACTGTAGAAATAAAGATCATTATGGCATAATGATGTATCACAGAAATAGACTCATCAAAGCTTATGAAAAAGTCGGATGTCAGCTAAGGGTAAGCTTTATATTTTAAAAGAGAATCATCTATTTTTAACAAATTAGGATAATGTTATTGGGGTAAAGGTAAAATGATTTTACAGTGGTTTTGCCCATGATTTTTAGATGTCAGTCTTTTAAAAATAACATTAGTATGACATTTTAACTTTGTATTAATTTCTCATTTGATCGTGAACAGTCCTGTAAGGGGAGTTAGGATACTTATTTAGCTCCTACTTTATAGATCAGGAAATTGAGGATAGTAAATAGGATATGTAATTTGCCAAAGATCTGATAACATGAGTGTGAATCTCAGACACACATACCCATCTTTTGCCTGCATTCAGATATGGGACCAGTGGTTCTTTATCACTGGAATGACACTGGTAGGATTTAAAAACTTCCATCGTTGTAGAATTCTCTTTAAGATGATGAGGTTAGCTCACTTTATCTGTTAGTGCTGTACGTATTTACATAGAGAGGCTCTTTTTAGGATGTGTGTGCATTTTCTAAGAATTCAATAATTTAAGCTTTGCAGAAACTCCATAATTCTAAAAATAAACTTTGTGAAAAGTTCTTAAGGCTAGGTATATTTTGCTGGGGTAGTGCTACATGCCTGTAATCCCAGCAACTCAGGAGGCTGAGGCAGGAGGATCACAAATTCTAGGCCAGCCTCAACAAATTAGTGAAAGTCTGCCACACACACACACACACACACACACACAAAAGGCTACCTATGTTTTTGTTTTTCTAGTTCTCTGGTTTTTATTTTCTATTCATGTTTATTCTAAATTCTTTGTAGAATAGTGTAAGCTCTACACAGTATTCGTGTGGATTTATCTTGAATGCTATTTGAATGGATTGGAACTGTGCTTTGCCTATTTTACATGGCTTGAGCCCAGAATAGTAGCATTTTTGCAGAAGTAAGTGAACTTGTTGGACTTTTCTTTGCAACTGTTAATTTCATTCAGAAAATGAATGCAGAAATCTGGCACTTGTGATATGAGGTATAAATGACATTTACTTAAAATGCTAATTTTCATTTATAATTAAAATACTAGTTGTTGCTAGGAATATCTTATAATGTACTATTTAAGCTAATAAATTTCATTGGTGATTAGAAATGCATTTTTGGTAATAGGCCTTATTTCTCTAGTGCTTTGGGATTCAAAAGAAGCAATCTATCTGCTATCAAATATTAATTCTTTCTCTTTTCTTTTTTTGTCATTTATGAATTTGATTTCATAGGATACAAAGCCCACTTGGCCAACACAATTAAATTTGTATCATGTAATAGTTTCTAATTCAGCTTTATCTTGTAAAAATAAGCTTTTAGAACAAACATTGAATGTTTGTCTTTACCAGATGGTGGAGTGGGCCAAACAGCAGATGCTCAGTATCTATCATGCTAGGTGTTCAACAGAAAAACATTATGAGGTACAGAGCATGCCCTCAGAGCTCAGTTTGGCAAGGATACTGTGGAATAAACATCCCTAGAACATCAAAAAGTCTCTGTGGAGACTGATGATGAGATGTCTCCATTGACTTCACTGCTTTGTAAAGTCTGGGAAGGGTTCTTGAGGCAGAGCAAGGCAAGCTTCTGCAAAGGAAAGGAAAGAAGCTTCTGAGAGGGTAATATCATGAAGGGTAACCATATTGTAATTGGGAAACAAAGTAATCAGAGAGAGACAGAAGATGAGACTGGAGAGGATGACAAGAACTACAAATGAGAGGGGCATTGTTATGACTGTGGCTTATAGGTGGTATGAAATAAAGAACCACTGATGTGTTTCTCTTTGTTTGGATTTTTTGTGGCACTAGGTATTGAACCCAGGGTTTTCTACATGTTAGCCAAGTGTTCTACCACAGAACCCTCTCTCCAAGCTCCCCTCCCCCATCACTTTTTAAAATTTTTATTTTTGAGAAAGTGTCTCCCTAAGATGTCTAGGCTGACCTTCAAAATTGTGATCCTCCTGCCTTAACTCTCAAAGACTGGGATTACAGGCATACAACACCATGTCTGTCCCTACTAATAGTTATTAATGGATAGGTTGATTATACTGGAAATCAAACCCAGGGACCCGTGCATGCTAGGCAAATCACTAAGCCACATCCTCAGCACCCCCACTGATGACTTTTAATTGGATTGTGATTAGATTTGAATGGTTTAGTCAATAGCTGTGTTTATGAAAATTTTTACTTTGTTAATTACACATTTTTTCCACTTTTTCCATTTGCTGAGTAGACTTAGAAGTAAGCTATGATTGAACAAAGTATACTCATTAATAGCATGTAAGTAATCAAAATGTAACACATAATTTGAAGTGATAACTTTAGCTACTACAGTTTTAAAAAATAACTGATGCAGCCAAGCTATGTTTTTATTTCATCATATTGGTAACTAACTGGTTACATGACTTTAATGTTTTCTTTGACATGGCATCTGTTATCCTCCTGTCTCAGCCCCCAAAATGCTGGGGCTATATAGAACTTTACAGAATGTATTATATGCCAGAACTTTAACTAGGCATTGCAGATACTGAGATGAATTACTTGTTTCTACTCTCTAAGAAATTGCATCCTGGTAGAGGTAGTTCTTTTTTCCTTGTATAAATTTGAAGATGATAATAATTGTATAAATGGATACTTGTCAATAGTTGGACTGATTTTAGAGAAAAGCTTTAATACATTTAGTAATTAACTCCCAGAAAAATAAATTATCTACCAGAACATGTTTTTTTTTTTTCAATCTAAATTTCATGAGACTCATGCGAGTAAAATGTAGAATAATGTTTTTTGAAAATAAATTTTAACTCTTCACTTTAAGAGTATTTTGAGTATGATGTGTATGCCTAAAATGCTGATTTCATTTTATTATTTTCAGGCAAACAACATGGGTGTTGGAGTAGTTGGAATTATAGAATGTAATTTCCTTAAGCCAACTCATAATAAGCAAGATTTTGACTACACTAATGAGTACAGGTATGTTATTTATTTAAATTATTGACTGAGATTTTTGGAAAAGAATTGCTGAGAAATCAGGGATCCTCTTCTTCTTTTTTTTTTTTTTTTTTTTTGGCGGTGCTGGGTATTGAACCCAGGGCCTTGTGCTTGTGAGGCAAGTACTCTACCAACTGAGCTATCTCCCCAACCCCCAGGGATCTTCTTTATATCTGTGAATCTCAGTGTATCTCATCAGTAAAGACAGTAGAATATACTTGTAATGGAGTAGATTAGAATTTATAAGCTGGAAGAACATGGTTAAATGCCTTTTCTAAGTAAGCACCTCACCCACCCATTTACCTAAAAGTTCTATAATATAGTGTTAACTTTGTAAAAATCATAATAAAAATATCCACAGTATGGCAAGAAATTTAGCTTAGAAAAAGTTATGAAAGTATTTACAAAATAAGAAGTCAATAATAAAAGGTTCCTTTTATCCACGTGGAAGGCACATAATAGAAGACCTGGCCCTTGCCAGTCTGTAGAAGGCGCCCCATGGTGCTGAAGGGAGCGGGCTGTTGGTGGAAGAAGCGTGACCTGAAGTCACAGCTCAAGCTCCTCTGTGAGCAGTGTTTAAGCCACTAGCCAAAGAACAGTAGGGGACCAGATAATGTTACAATCAAAAAGTCAAATGATTGCTGTTTGATAAAATTAATATGAATCTGTAAGCATCTGGCAAGGAGAGAAATAATGAGAATGTATGAATCACCGGTATGGGATGTGAAAAGGAAGACATTATAGGTCCTCCAGGCATAAAAACATTGAGAGGATATCTTGAACAAGTTTTCACTATTTCAGATAGCATGGACATATTTCGTTGAAATCAAATCAATTTTTTGAAAACTTTCCACATATTAAAGTTCAAACATTTAAGGAAGAAGCAGCAGTGTCAGTCATATACACACTCTTTTAAAGATGTCCTAAAGCCACATATTCTTGACAGTAAGCTCAAGACATTACAAGAGGGGCTGGGGAGATAGCTCAGTCGGTAGAGTGCTTGCCTTGTAAGTACAAGGCCCTGGGTTCGATCCCCAGCACCCCCAAAAAAAAAAGACATTATAAGAAAGGAAATGTGTATCAAACTCTCATCTTAATTAAAATTAGTCAATTATAATTAATTATAAAATCTGAAAGTAATAGCAATACCATCCAGTGACATGTATAAAAGCCAAATGAGCTATATCTGAAGATGGCATGGGTGGTTTTAATATTCAAGAATCGGTATAATTCATCATCTGGATTTTGAAAAGGGGAATCTCTCTTTCTGGGTGAGTGGTACTGCAGATTGAACTCTCAGTCCTCCTGCCTTGGCCTCCTGAGCTACTGGGATTACAGGCAGGCTCCACCACACCCGGCTTTAAGGGAAATCTCTTATAGTCACCTTTATAGATAGAGAAAAAACATTTGATAATTTTCAATACCCATCTGTGATTTTTATCAAAGGAACACTAAAAATCATGAATTTAAGTGTATGTTAAACAAAATTTGCAAAAGACAGCAAGCATCATTTCTAATGGTGAATTGTTATTGACAGCTTTCCTCCAAGAGTGGGAATGAGATGAGGATATCATGCTTCACCATTGTTGTTGTTGTTGTGTTTTTTTTTTTTTTTTTTTTTTTGGCGGTGCTGGGGATTGAACCCAGGGCCTTGTGCTTGCGAGGCAGGCACTCTACCAACTGAGTTATATCCCCAGCCCCACCATTGTTTTTAAAACAGTAGCTAGCACAAGGTAAGAATAAATGAAAACTTAAAAGAATTAGAAAGGTTGAAAAACCATTATCTGGTGTTGATGATATCAAGTATATAAAAAGTTCAAAACATGCAGAAACCTCTAACTTGCAAATTGTAAAACAATATGGAGAGAAATTTAAGAAGTAAAAAAGTAGGTATAACAGTTAAGAATTGGAGGACTGAAAATTACAAAATCAGTTTTTCTCTAAAGTGATTAAATGCATTAAACCATTTAATTTTTATTTTAAAAAATCTTGCCAGATATGTGGTGATGATATTAAAAGTCTTATTATAAATTCTTGGTGAGAATTTAGGAGGACTAAAGCTACCTAAGACAGTCATTTCAAGAATAGCAAAGCAGGTGGACTTACCCATAGTTAAACACTACTAGATATTAACTTATTACAAAGGTATAGTAACTAAGGAAGTATGGTGTCAGCATAAGAATAGTTAGTTTAGTGAGACCAGAGACTCATATTTTCTATGCATCTTGTTACCCGATTTATCTCAAAGATTACATCATTGTATAATGGGAAAATTATCATTTTTTCTAAAAACTGCTGGGTCAGTTGGCTTCCATGTGGATAAAAGGAACCTTAACTCTCAAATGAAAATCTGTTCTAGATGATTTTTCAACCTGAATGAGAAAAACAAAAGAGTTCTGCAGGTTTTTGTTTTTGTTTGGGTTTTGGTTATTTTTAGTTTTGGTGTTCTTTTTAGGCAGGGTGGGCAATGCTAGGGATGGAACTCAGGGCCTCACACATGCTAGACAAGAGCTCTACCACTGAGGAATACCCTAGCCCATTTAGGCAGGTTTTAAAATCAGGACCCCAAAGGTATTGCTCCTCTTGGGCAAAAATAAATACTTGGGCTGGGGATATAGCTCAGTTGGTAGAGTGCGTGCCTCACAAGCACAAGGCCCTGGTTCAAATCCCTAGCACCACAAAAAAAAAAAAAGAAACACTTGTCTAAAATGAAAAGGGCATAACTAATGTTGGCGAAAGATAGAGCAGGAGCTCTTTTAAATCATTGGCACCACCCAGAAGGTGTCACACACCTGTAATCCCAGCACCTCAGCAGGCTGAGGCAGTAGGATTGCAAGTTAAAAGCCAACCTGGGCCACTTAGAGTCTGTCTCAAAATCAAAAGGGCTGGGGTGTTGCTTAGTGGTAGGGCACCTCTGGGTTTAATCCATAACACCACCAAAAGGAAAAAAAAAATAATCAGTCAATCACTGGTGCCTGTAGAAATGGTTGATTGTTTTTGAAAGCTGTTAGACTGTTAATGTGAGTATCAGAAATGAGTCATGTCTCACAGGCTGGGGAATACAGGTAATGAGAACAAAATGAGGCTGGGAGGGGCGGGGCGGGCTTGGGAGGGGTGGTGCAGTCTCTTTCAGGCCTAGGGTGTGATGCCATGGTGAGCTGGGTAGGTTACGAGGTGGTTTCTACCTAATGTTAACCTGCCAAAATGTAAAATATGAAATCCTGATTTTTAAACATTTTTAAAAAATTCAGAATGTTACATTATTTGTATCTTAAGTTCGGTGTACATGGTTCCTCTTAGAGTAGTTGTTTAATGAATAATTACTCAGTTGTGACCTTTGTCTTGGTTTCATGGATTTATTAATGTCTTATTGTGGGAAAAGCGAAAGTCTTAATTGTAAGACATAAGATCTTTTGAAGCATGAAGATCTTTTGCTGGTAGTGAATACTTTCATAAATCAAGTTTTGAGTTCTAATTTGATTTGAAGCTCTAAGTTTATTGGTTGGAATTGAAATGAAGGGATCCTCTAGTATTCTCCCAGTAATTACTCTACATCATACCTTCTCAATAGAGGGCCTACTATACTAGTACTTTGTTTGCTTTTTTTTTTTGCGGTGCTGGGGATTGAACCCAGGGCCTTGTACTTGCAAGGCAAGCACTCTACCAACTGAGCTATCTCCCCAGCCCTGCTTATTATTTTTTATGGTGATGGGGATCCAGCCCAGAACCTCATGCATGCTAGACAACTGTTCAGCTATGGATTGTATTCTGGGCCCTACTACTGTTTTATGTATTATTTCCAACATGATACTCTCTCTCCTGTAGGAACTTACAAAAGATCCTTATAGGAAATTGGCATTACTTTTATTGTTCTTTATTGTCACACATTCTGAACATTTTTTTTATCTTCACAGTGGCCATGTAATGATTTTTAGATGGTTTACATTTTCTCTTGTATTTAAAAAAAATAAATCTTTATTATCCCTTTTCTTGACTTTATAATTTTGCTTTTTTAAGACTTACAATAACAGCACTAGGAGAAAAGCTGAATGATTACTGGAATGAAATGAAAGTGAAGAAAAATTCAGAATATCCTCTAAATTTGCCAGTTGAAGATATACAGTAAGTATGTTCAGGCAAAAATACCAGCTCACTCTGATGTCAAGAGGTGGTATTGGAGAATAGTGATTGTAGTGTTTCGCAAACTGACTAACTCATAGTAAGAAATTCTTCAACATGCGTCATCACACTGCAGAATGAATGGATATATACATGTCTGTATACACATGAAAAATTCATGAAATAGTACTTACCCATCTACATGATACATGCTGATATCTTTTATTTCATTTTAAAATGCAAATCTTTACACATTAAATTGATTTCATAATCCAGGTTTCATAACAAGTTGCATCTCAGTTTGAAAAAACACTGGGCTAGTGTAATCATTATGAGCATGACTCTAAACCCAAACAAGTTCATTTTCTGGTTCTGCTTATATATAAAGTGTGAACAAATAACGTGATGCCTTACAGGCACTTCATAACACATAGCACATATTAACAATCCTGAAAATAAATGAGTAATATCTATATGTCCCAATAAGGAAAGATATCCAAGATACAATGAAAAACAATAAAGATGCAGCTCAATGTATAAATTCCCTCCCCACTTTTTTTTTTTTGAGCATACATATATACATCTTTATTTTTATAAGCAAGGAAGATTTTTGCCATGATTCAAAAAATTAATAGAGGTAATAATCTCTTAAAACAAAAACTTTTTACTTCATAAACTTTTGGATTATTTTGAAGTTTTATGTAAATGTATGAATGAATTTTTATCCTGTTTTTGGTGCTAGGGATTGAATCTAGGATCTTATGTATGCCAAACACACACTGTCCCCTGTTTTTTTTTTTTTTTTTTGGCGCGGTACTGAGGATCAAACTCGGGGTCTTGTGCTTGCAAGGCAAACACTCTACCATCTCCCCAGCCCCTCCCCGGTTTTTTAAAACTAGATTTAAATATTGGCATTAAGGTGATGTCTTTGTTTGTACAATGAGTCTGCATTACTTCTTTATAGGACTTGTAATTTTCTTTTTTTTGTTTTGTTTTGTTTTGTTTTTTGGGTCCTGAGGATCGAACCCAGGGCCTCGTGCTTACAAAGCAAGCATTCTACCAACTGAGCTATCTCCCCAGCCCCAGGACTTGTAATTTTCAATGAGAAAAATATGAAGGCAGTTTATAAACTAGAAGTATAGAAATTTTTATCCCATTAAAAGGAAAGTACAATATTGTATGTCAATTTTTAAAAATTTACTGACATTCAGAAGTAGGCTATTATTATACAAGAAAGCAAAAAACACAATTTAGAATTTATTAAATTATAATAATGCAGTTTCTTTGTTTTCTATACTTGGATGTTGTGGTAATAAATATACTATAGATTCAACATTATAGATGTTAACAATGTAAAATTTCACAAGGCATTTGGAATTTTAAGTTGCTATTATCATCAAACAAATTTAATATTATGTTATTAGACAAGACAGTTAAATTGTTTTGTTCAAATTGACCTGTGACCTTTATTTAACTTTTTGGAGGTAGCCAATATCATTGTTTTTTAAAAAACTGATGTACAATAATACTAGCCATGTCGCAGATTTTTTCAGAAAAAGATTTCAGTGACCAGGCATTTTGTGCTGGAAATGATGTAGAAATCAAATGAAGTCCTTAAGGGTCTATATTTCCACATTTGTTTTGTTTTTGTTTTGTTATAGGAAACGTCCTGATCAAACATGGGTTCAATGTGATTCCTGTCTAAAGTGGCGAAAATTACCAGATGGGATAGATCAACTTCCAGAAAAATGGTATTGCTCCAATAACCCTGACCCACAGTTCAGGTACCATATAGTTGGTAGTACCCTTTTTGAAAAGGCAGAAAGTACTGTTCAAGATATATGAATAGGCACTGGTGACATGTTGTTCCTATGTGATTTTTGTCTAGAAACTGTGAAGTTCCAGAAGAACCTGAGGATGAAGATTTGGTGCATCCCACTTATGAAAAAACCTACAAGAAGAAGTGAGTGCTATGTTCATGGTCTGGTGAGGAAATGATGCATAAATCATAGGCAGCAATGTGTTGGCAGCATTAATTGATGACTCACCCAAGACAAAGCTAGCGTAACTAAAAAAAGATGATGTGGAATGCATGATATTGAGTACTTTTTTTTTTTTTTTAAGTTTGTGCTGTGACTGTCTGCTTCTTAATCACTTGGTGGTATTGTTATTCTCTCTATAAGATACTTTACCTAAGAGTATTTTATCATTTTGAACTGTACACAAATGAACTATAAGTGAATTCACTTCCCTTAGGAACTTACAGTCTTAACAGAGAAGGTGAGGTGTGTGTATTACCAATTAGAAGTCCATGAGTTCTGTAAAAGGTACACTCCAAATATCATAAGGAACCTCTTAAGAGAGATGTCTTCTGCCTGGGCTTGGGGAGCAGGGTAGAAATAGGTCAGGAAACTTCATGAAGAAGATCGTTTTTGTAACAGGCTTTGCAAGTATGGGTAAGAGGAGAGTGTACAGGGAGCGTTCGTTTGTTCAGCCTAACTAGAGTAAATGTGTGAGTGGCAAACAGAAAATGGAGGTGGAACAAATAAACTGGGAAAACTTTTAAGGCTAACATACTGTATATAGAAGCTGATTTCACTATAAACCTCTCAGATGGTTTTGCTATGGTGTGCTATTCTTTAAAGTTAGCAGCTATTGAAACTAAAAACCATTAGAAGCCTATGCGATATTCTGTCTAGTTCAAAGATTTGCAGTTAGATCTGCAAGGATACAAAGCTTCAGGCAAACAGTAGGGCATTAATTGAGTTTAAAAGTTACTTAAAAATGTAGAAATTATTAGCTGGGCATGGTGGCACATGCCTATAATCCCAGCAGCCCTGGAGTCTGAGACAGGATTGTGAGTTCAAAGCTAACCTCAGCAGTGGTAAGATGCTAAGCAACTCCGTGAGACCCTGTCTCTGAATAAAATACAAAATAGGGCTGGGGATGTGGCTCAGTAGTAAAGTGCCCCTGAGTTCAACCCCCAGGACCCCCTCAAAAAAAAAAAAAAGAAAGTAGAAGTATTCCCTTATCTAAGGGCTTGCCACTCATTGTAATAAAATTAAAGCAAAGTTCAGCGTGCATATCTGTGTAACTTGGTAGTGAAAGAGCAGGTATATCATTAAGAAATGGGATGGAGATGTAATAATGAGGTAAATTTAAATGTTTATTTTTCATTTTTCTTTTAAAGCAACAAAGAAAAATTCAGAATCAAACAACCAGAAGTGATCCCACGGGTAATTAAACCTTCCATTTTATAGCTGTGTCTTATTTATGGTAGTACTTAACTTATCTAATAATTTCTTTTTAAATTTTGGATTTATGTAACAGATTGAAGGACTGTTGTTTACTTGTTTCGCATTTTCTCTCTCCCCCACCTTTTTTTTAACCCCTCCATACCCTCTCTTCTGACTCTAACTTTTTAACCAAGCAATTTCATTCAGACTGTTCAGTTGTATTTAGTTGGGCATCATCTGAGGAAGGGCAAAACAAAGTCTTTTAAGAATCTTCTTTTTTTTTCCCCAGAATAGGTTTGGAGCCTTTGTATAGGTAATGAATGGGCTGTGGAAACTACTGCCCAGGCCTACAATCCCAGAGGCCTGAGAGACTGAAGCAGAAAGATTCCAAATTTAAGGCCAGCTGGGTTAACCTTGTGAGACCATGTCTCAATAAAAAGGACTGGGGATATAGCTCAGTGGTAAAATGCCCCTGGGTTTAATCACAGAATTAAAAGAGGAGGGTAGAGGAGAGGGAGCAGGAAAGGAGTGGAAAAGAGTAAGAACCTTACTGTTAACTAGTTGAAGTGACTATATTCACAGCTACTCAGGAGGCTGAGGCAGGAGAATTGCAAGTTTGAAGCTAGCCTCAGCAATTTAGCAAGATCTTATCTCAAAGTTTTAAAAAAGGGCTGGTGATATAGCTCAGGGGTGGAGTGCTCCCCAGTACCTTTAAAATAAAAAAAAATAAAAGGAATCTTACTCTTAGGCAGTTAAGGAAAGAAAGAGTTACAGGAGCACCCATGGAGCCAGATACGGTGTTGACCTTACCCAAAGCTGGTGTTTTTCTTCCCCTTCGTTGACTTCTAAGCCCGTCCTTCACATTTCTTTCTTAGTGCTTATTGGTATTAAGGAACATTTGCTGAGTGTATAAGTAAATAGTTGCATTTCTTATATAAGGAATTTTAATCTGCCGTGACTGTGTATGTTTGCTTATAATTACATTGAAATGTTTTAGTGTAGAGGGTAGAGGGTTTGGGAGTGAAAGATCTTGAGGAAAAAAGAACAATGGACTTACTTCAGTTTATGATTATTCAATTTCTTTTTCTTAATACATTCTTAGCATCTCTCATTAAGTCCTATAGTATAGTGTCACCACTAGTAAATCTTTTTTTGCTTTGTGGGCCACATAGAATCTTTATTGCATATTTTTTTATGTGTTTACATTCTTTAAAAATGTAAAACCATTTTTAGCCCATTTATAGGCTGTATTTGACTCCTTGGTATATTTGTTACTCCCTGGTTAGCACATTTAGGATAGTTCTCAATATCCCCTGAGTTAAGGGAAAAAGAGAAACTTTTATCTTGTGTTTCAGATATGTAACATTCAAATAATTATTTTAACTATCTATTTTTAACCTCCAACAGATTAATACTGAACTGTTTCGGACAATCCCTATTTCAAGTCAGAGCTTTTCTCCTATGAGGGAAAGCATTCCAAGAGGACATCATTCAGAAGTGACAAATTCCTATCCAACAAGACCTATAAATAATCATCGGGTTTCACCCCAGTCTGAACCTGAGAGCAACAGGTTTGTTGTATTTTTCTATTTTTGGAATTTAAATTGAGCCTTTATGTGACATTCCTATGGCAATAATGCAATTCTAGGCAATTATAGTTTATATGACTGTAGGAATCTTAAGGATAAATCACTTTGCTTTTATTGTTTAAACTTTCTCCCATCCTCAGGGATGCACAACACACTGCCCAAAGAGCAAACCTGTACAGATCGCCCTCCAGGTGTGGAAAAAAGTAATCCATTGGTGGTAAATTGACAGAAAACTACATAAAATAAAGAAAATGAGACAGGTTTTAATTCAGGGAAACTGTTCTATTTGAAATGATAGGAAAGACTAGTTTGCTTTGTGTCTTACCTTTGGTCATTGAATGCTGGTAAAAACCATGATGCCCAGGTGAAAACAGAAATGCCATTCCCTAGAGAATAAAAAGGCCAGAACTGGGCAGGACACCTTCTCTTTTGGGAACGTATTCTTTGGAATGCTTGGAAGAGATCAGATGAAGAGATGTTTTACAGTACGCAGATCCAGTACTTGAAAGAGATCTCAATAGTCAATTATTTCCTGATCTATAAAAGAAGAAAATAGTGACATCATTGATTCAATGATGAATTCTGTACAGTGTGTCTTTCTTTCTTTTTCTTTTTTTTAAATGAGCATGGGCTCTTAGAATTTCAAGATAATGCTGGGCATGGTGGCACTACTCAGGAGGCTGGGGCTGGAGGATCACAAGTTCGAAGCCAGCTTAAGCAAGACTTAGTAAAACCCTGTCTTAAAATAAAAACATTGAAATGGCTGGGGATGTAACTCAGTGGTACAGCACCACTGAGTTCAATCCCTAGTACTATCTCCAAAATAATGATAATAACAATTATTATTATTTAAAATTTTTTATAATAGTGCATTTGTTAAAATGATTACTTAATGGTCATCAATTGTGTTAGTATTTGTATTTTAAAATTCTACATTTTATATATAAAATTTTTTCCAGCCTAAAACGGAGACTTTCTACTCGTTCCTCAATTTTGAATGCAAAGAATCGGAGATTAAGTAATCAAGCATTTGAAAACTCAACTCATAAAGATGATGATGATGATGATGAAGATGTGATCATCTTAGAAGAAAACAGTACTCCCAAACCTGCAGTAGATCATGATATTGAAGTTAAACCAGAACAGAGTCACACTGAACAAAGTGGTGTTCACGTTGAGCTTGCGGGCAGTGCTAAATCTTGTGGCCACACTAGTTCAACAAGCACTGCGTCACCCAGGTGTGATCAGGGCACTACTGCAGCCACCCAGACAGAAGCACCAAATGTAGTTGTTAAAAAGGAAGAAATTATCGAAGATGAGATAGATGTAAGAAATGATATAGCAATACTGCCCTCCTGCGTACATGCTGAAGGAAAGATACAGGAAGCCCAGGAAACCTTTGCTAAGGCTGCAGATGATGTTGGCTGCCAGTTACAAGAGCTGAGAAATGAACTACTTTTAGTCACTCAAGAAAAAGACAATTATAAGAGACAGTGTCATATGTTTACTGACCAAATCAAAGTATTACAACAGAGAATATTAGAAATGAATGACAAATACGTGAAGAAGGAAACTTGCCATCAGTCTACTGAAACCGATAATGTATTTTTACTTGAGAGTATTAATGGCACATCTGAAAGTCCAGACCATGTGATATCTCAGTATCGGCAAGCTTTGGAAGAAATAGAAAGGCTGAAAAAACAGTGTACTGCTTTGCAACATGTAAAGGCTGAATGTAGTCAGTGTTCTAATAGTGAGAGTAAAAGTGAAATGGATGAAATGGCTGTGCAGCTTGACAGTGTGTTTAGACAACTGGACAAATGCAGTGTTGAGAGGGACCAGTACAAAAGTGAGGTGAGTAATATCGTCCAACATAGTCTTGAAAGTCTAGGGCTATTTCAAACTTAAGGAACTGCTAGATTGGAGAACTTCCGTTTCATAATAATAGTTTATTGAGTGTTCGTTACTCCCCTGGTTCTTACTTGGGGAGTGGGCCTACTGGGGGCATGTACATAATGTAGGTGCATTTGGTTCTTAAAATGTTTGAGGAGATTGCTGGTAAAGAGTGAAAGTGGAGGGGCTGGGGAGATAGCTCAGTCAGTAGAGTGCTTGCCTTGAAAGCACAAGGTCCTGGATTCAATCCCCAGCACCCCCCACCCCCCAAAAAAAGAGTGGAAGTGGCTAAATAAGGTGAGTGTTGTGTAGTGCACAGAATATAGCTGTAAGATGAATAATTGTCTTGTTCAGATACCAGTACCATCCCCATTTAGATACTAATTTCTCAATATAGTCAAAACTTTGCATCCATTATTAATATGCCTTTCAATAACCATATGAGGTGGATCTTTGTATCCTCATTTTATAGATGAACCCTCTGAGGATTAGGTTTGTTCTCAAATGGCACAATATCCCAAGTTACCAATGATGTAGACTTCATCATTCCTTTGCTTGTATTGTGCAGTCGTGATCTGAGATGGCTCTTCAGGACCAGCCATCATATCTGCTTTCCAAGCTGCAAGAAAGAGAAGGGTTATGGTTTCTTGCAGTTGCTTATAGTCCATCTTTCAAAACTTAAGTCACCTGGCTTGTGGGTGCTGTCAGGAAAATGGAGTCTGTGGAAAGGGTCTTCTACTGAGGAAGGAGAGAAACAGTAGTCACCAGGTGATAAGTGGTAGCCTGTGCATAAGCTCCCACCTCAAATCCAAGAAACTCCTTTTTAATCTATTTTATGGACATTTTGTGTGTGTGTGTGTGTGTGTGTTTGTGGTGTTTGAAAGGGTTTCCTTGCTCCTTCCTGGAATATTGCTGACATAACTGTTCATTCAGACATTCTTCATGATAGGTTAGCTCAGGAGCTAGATGACAAAATATATAACAGTCAATACAGGCTTATTAGAAATAGTGTGCAAGGGGCTGGGGAGATAGCTCAGTTGGTAGAGTGCTCGCCTCGCAAGCACAAGGCCCTGGGTTCAATCCCCAGCACCGCAAAAAAAAAAAAAAAAAAGTGTGCAAGAAATGTAAAACACTGTGACAAACAATATTTAGGCATTAGTGTCTTTGTCAAAGTTTCAATTTTTAGGTACCCCTCAATTTTCATCATGTGGTAATTAACATTTTTTTTACTGTAAAAAGAGTAGAAAGGAAGCTAAACAAATTAAACTTTGTAAAATTATTGGGGTGTATTTAATGGGTTTTTTTTGATAGTTTAGGTAATTTTTATTATTCTAGTTCTGTATTTCTTTAAATTTGCACTATGACAGTATTTTTAAATTTTAAATTAATTTGTATTTTTGTCAGGTTGAATTATTAGAAATGGAAAAATCACAGATTCGTTCTCAGTGTGAAGAACTCAAAACTGAAATTGAACAGTTAAAATCTGCAAGTCCTGTGAGAGGAACAGATGTTTCAACTTCAAGTAATATTGAGGAGTCTGTAAATTACACAGATGGAGAAAGGTAATAATAAATGAGGCACTTTGCAGTTAAAGTAGCATGCTGATTTTTTTCTCTTAACACACATTAAATGTTATTCTATCATATGAAGTCATTGATGTCTGCTGTCATCCCAGTGTTAGGATGTACAGACTCAAAAGAGGTAACATCATCATCCTTTCAAGATGAGAATAAACTTCTATTTAAGTGAAAGAATCTAGAAGGAATAAAATGTGGTTTGTGCTAGGTGTGGTGGCACATGCCTGTAATCTCGGTGACTTGGGAAACTGAGGCAGGAGGATCACAAGTTCAAACCCAGCCTCAGCAATTTAGCGAGGTTGTACAGCAACTTAGCGAGACCCTGTCTCAAAAAAAGAAAAAAAAAAAAAAATATATATATATATATAAAAACATATGTATATACACACTCCACAATTTCTTAATCCATTCATCTATTGATGGGCAGCTAGGTTGATTTCAGGCTTTGTGAGTTGTGCTGCTATAAACATTGATGTTGCCTAGTATTCTGGTTTTAGATTTTTGGGGGGAAAATACCCAGGAGTGGGATAGCTGGGTCATATGGTAGTTCCATCCCTAGTTTTTTTTGTTTATTTGTTTGTTTTTTTTTTGAGGAATTTCCAGACTGCTTTCCAGAGCAGTTGTACTAGTCTGCAGTCCCACCCACAATGGACCATTCTGACTGAAGTGAGATGGGATCTTAATGTAGTTTTGATTTGCATTTCCCTGATTGCTAGAGATTTTGAACACTTTTTCATATATTGCCCTTTTGTGTTTCTTTTATTAAGAAGTTTCTGTTTAGTTCTTTTGCCTATTTATTGATTAGGTGGTTTTTTTGGTGCTAAGTTTTTTGAGTTCTTTGTATATTCTGGATATTAATTGGTCCCTTGTTGGAAGAGTAGCTGGCCAAGATCTTGTCCCATTCTGTATGCTCTCTTCATGCTCTTAATCATTTCCTTAGCTGTGCTGGTCTTATTCTTTTTTATTGTTGTTGTTGATGGGCCTTTATTTATTTACTTATCTATATGTGGTGCTGAGAATCGAACCCAGTGCCTCACACATGCTAGGCAAGTGCTCCACCACTGAGCCACAACCCTAGCTCTTATTCTTAAAGTAATGTTTTTGTTAGCATATCACTATTTTCCAGGTGATAACAATACTTAAAATAAATACTGTATTCCAATTTCTATATTTTGCTATTTCATGTTTTCTTCAGTCTGCAAATTAAAAGTATAAGTAGGGATCAGACCAAGCTAACAATTGTAGAAACACTGTGCTTGGACCTGTGCTAGCATCTGATGGCTAAGGGGGATAAACCCTAATGAATCTAATGTATCAAATGATTTTTTTTTTTTGGTGGTGGTACTAGGGATTGAACCCAGGGCCTTGTGCTTGCAAGGCAAGCACTCTGCCAACTGAGCTATCTCCCCAGCCCCAAATGAATTATTAAATACAGTTCTTCAAGTGAAGTTTTGCTTTTCTTTTGTTTAACTGTTTCATTTTGCAGAGATTTGATTCTAACGTTTTCACTTTAAATTTCTGTGTGGTTGATAATGTGTACTGTAGTACTCATGTAATGAGTTTCCTTGTATTTGCAGCCTCAAACTTCGATCTCTTCGAGTTAATGTGGGACAGCTGCTGGCCATGATTGTACCTGATCTTGATCTTCAGCAAGTGAATTATGATGTTGATGTAGTTGATGAGATTTTAGGGCAAGTTGTTGAACAAATGAGTGAAATCAGTAGTACTTAAAGTATGTATCATGAATTAATAAAATACTTGCTCAGTTCTTTGGATTGTATGGCTTTCAAAATATAAACAGTTTCATTCTATAATTTCGATAGGTAACAGACTGAAGAACCATTATTTTACTGTATTCTATGCATTCAAGTGTGGTCACAGATATTGTGGACACACAGTTCCATCTTTTGAAATACCTGTGAATTATTGGTATTGAGCAGCTGAATAGCTAACTTATGACTTTGTGTTGAATGTAAATATTTGAATGTAAATATTAGGCCCATACATATTTTTTTATTCTCCTAAAATATGTGATTTTCACCAAGAACTTTTCAGGTTGCCCCCAAGCTTTGTGCAATTTTTTCTGGTTGCCAAAAGTGTATTTTTCTTGGAATTGAGGGCTGTACCATGATATAAATGAAAATGCTACTACCTTTGATTTTCTTATAAAGGAGTTTAAATAATTTTTAAATAATGTAAAAGCACTCCTGATTACAATCTGGTTACAAGGGAATGAGTATTAGTGTTTCTTTTCTATAAATTCCTATCTCCTGACACATTATTTATGAAAATGTGATAAGCAAAAACTGACTCCATTTGTCAGGGTTTTTCTTGTGTTGAGATTGCCAATCATGATTAAACACAAGGTGTTTTTATAGAACAAAAAACAACCTTTAGTATAAAGTATTGAAAATATTAAATAACCACCAAGTTTACTTTTGAAGCCCATTTTTAGCTGTTTAGTCAGTATGGAGTGGGCACAATAATTATTTAATATTTCTTTTTGTGAAATTTCCTGTACAGCCTTTTGTAAGATTATTGCAGGTTAATATGAGTTGAGGAAGACAATCTTTCTCGGCAATTCTGCAGACCTTTTATTATATTACAAATCTAAGTATTTTGTATCCTGGAGTTAAGGACAAACTGCCCTAGGATTATAGTATTACATGCCATAAAATATGCTTTATTGGTTCCATGTTTTGTGCAATCTTAAAGAGATGGCTTTTTATTAAGTGTATATCTATGTATATATAATTAAAAATCATATTTTCAACAACTAAGATAGGCATTATTTTTTCCAAAGTTTTATCATTACTATTTATTTTTACTTTTGTTTCTGAAAATTCAATACATGTTCATTTTGTATGTATGCTTAATTACATGTCTCTCATATAATATTGGATTTCTATTGTATTATTTCCTTCTTTTCCTTCTGAAAAGAGCAAATAAATGAAGATTGTTTTTATTTGCTTGATAAAGTAATTGAAAGTGTATTTTTGGTATGAAACTGGTTTTCTGTCTCAATTGTAACTGCCCAAATTTTTAAAATACATTGTAATAAAATATATGATCTCTAACTCTTCAGATACTCATTTAAAAAGATTTAATGTGAACTTCAAATTATTTTAAAACTAAAATTGTATCCTTTAGATTATCAGGTTGAGCTCATTTACTACATTAATTGTTACCATTTTTGGGGTGGGGCACTGGTGCTTCAACTCAGGGGCACTCAACCACTGAGCCACATTCCCAGCCCTATTCTGTATTTTATTTAGAGACAGGATCTCACTGAGTTGCTTAGTACCTTCCCATTGCTGAGGCTGGCTCTGAACTCTCGATCCTCCTGTGATCATCCTGTCTCAGCCTCCTGAGCCGCTGGGATTACAGGTGTACCCCATTGTACCTGACAATTGTTACATTTTGAAGGCTGAGGCTGAGCTCGTTTTTCTTGTGAGAGAGGAGAGAATGTGTGTTTTGTACTCAAGAGGAAAACTTTTTCTTGTAAAAACGCATTTCATCTGGAGAAACCTTGCCTAAATGATGACAACTGTATAAGTCACAGAAGTTTGTGAATATTTGTTGATGTAATAGTTCTTTTTGGAATTTGCCATTTTTTCCTTCTTATTGGTCAGCTTCTATATTCTTGCAAAAATGTACTTTATACCCCTGTTACCTGGCTTAATCTGGAAAAAATAATTGTGTGATTAGTAAGAGAAACTTGCTAATTTTTATTTTTTATTTTTGGCAGTACTAGATGTCAAACCCAGAGATACTCTACCACTGAACTGCACCCCACAACTCTTTTTATTTATTTATTTTTTTGAGACAGTCTGTGTTACCCAGACTGGGTTTGAATTGTAATTCCTCCTGCCTCAGACTCCTGAGTAGCTGGGATTACTGGACTGTGCCACTGTACCTGGCTCTAAAGGGTTCTTTACTAGTACTTACATATTTTTCACACTTTTAAAAAATATTGCCAGGATACAAGGCTGAAAATGTAGCTAACCACAAACTTGAAGACATCATGGGCTTTTGTAATAGATCTGCTATTTAGTAGCAAGACATATCCTTTTTTCTTCTTGTTGAGTTTGTAAAAATCTAGTGTTGGAGGGAAGTGTTACTTTAAAATTTATCCCTTTAAGGCAAATAGTGACAAAAACCAAAGTACGAGGACACTCAAATAGTCACAGTCTGGAAACAGGACCTGCTCTGGTCAACTGAGGCTACAGAGTAGTGAAAACTGAGTGACAGCACAGAGTAATGGCAGTGAGGCATGTCCTGTGTCCCTCCTTTGGGGCCTCAAATTCTAATGTGGCAGGTCCTGCTGGTGACACTGCCCTTGATCTCAGATGCTTGGTCATAATGGTCATTGAGGAATCTTATAAGTGATTTTTAAATTTTTCTTTATTTTTATATTTAGTACTGAGAATTGAACCCAGGGGCATTTTACCACTGAACCACATCCCCATCCACCCCCACCCTTTATTTATTTATATATATAATTTTGAGACAGGGTCTTGGTAAGTTGTTTAGGGTCTAAGTTGCTGAGGCTGGATTTGAACTCAATCCTCCTGCCTCAGCCTTTCTGAGTTGCTGGGATTACAGGTGTGCACCACCACACCTGGCATACTGATGACTCTTGTCACTGCTGCATTGGGGAATTTTTAAAATTTTCAAAGTGAGTCTGCACCCCAATTTTTTTTTTTTTTAGTGTGCTGAGAATCAAACCCAGTGCCTCACACATGCTAGGCAAGCTCTCTACCACTGAGCCACAACCCCAGCCCCTGCACCCCATTCTTATTAAAATTAAGTCAGTTTTGTGGGGATGGACCCAGATAAATTTTCTTTGGATTTTTTTTTTTTTTTTTTGGTGTGTGTGTGTGTATTTTGTATCAGGTATTAAACTTCAGGGTGCTTAACCTCTCTAAACCATATCCTCTCCCTCTCCCACTCCACCTTTTTTTCTTTTGATATTGGAGATTTAACCCAGTGGCACTTAATCACTGCGCCACATCCAAAATATACCTCAGAATATTTTGTGTTTTGTGACAGGATTTCAGTAAGTTGCTGAGACTGGCCTTGAACTTGTGATCCTCCTGCCTTAACTTCCCAAGCCAGTAAGATTGCAAGCGTGCACCACCAAGTCTAGCCTGTTAACAGTATTTTTTAAGGCCTTCCCACCTGCAGTGTGCCATCAGAGCTGAGACCCGTTGTTCTGTGGCTTCTGCTGATGAGTATTTAAATATCAAACTCAGGCAGTTTATGAAACACTGGCTCAGCATGACCATTTTCTCCTTGGGGCAGTTGAGGAAGTGTATACCTGCACGGATACATTCTTAGATATGTATTCAATTTGTATCATTACATGTTTTGGGTTTTTTTTTTTTTTTTGAGTGATGCTGGAGATTGAACCCAGGGCCTTATCTTGGGAGGCAAGCACTCTGCCAACTGAGCTATATCCCCAGCTGTACTACTACTTTTTTTTTTTTTTCCTTTCATTACATGTATTTGTAACTCAAAATTTACACAAAGCTACTACAAGATGCATTTGGTAACACTTCCACATCATTCTTTGAAACAAGCTCAGTAACATTCTCTGATATGAACATGATCCTAATGTTCATTTGTATTTTTTTTTAAATTTTTATTTAGCTTTTAATTTTTTACAGACTGCATTTTGATTCATTGTACACAAATGGGGTACATAATTTCACTTCTATGGTTGTACACAATGCAGATTCACACCATTTCGTGTAATCATACATGTACATAGGGCAATGATGTCTGTCTCATTCCACCATTTTTCATACCCCCTCCCTCTCATTTTCTTCTACATGTTCTAAAGTTCCCCCATTATTCTCTCATTCCCCACCCCCACCCCCATTATATATCATTCTCCACTTATCAGGGAAAACATTCGACCTTTGGTTTTTTGGGCTTGGCTTATTTCACTTAGCATGATATTCTCCAGTTCCATCCATTTATTTGCAAATGCCATAATATTATTATTCTTTATGGCTAACCCTTAGCTTTTTTGATGTGCTCCTAGATATCATATTTCAAAGCACAAAGTACAATGATTCAGGACCACCATTAAATATGGCAACATTGAAGTTTAACATTTCAGTTATAATTAAATGTAACAATTTTCCAATCCAATGGTTTTCAGTTGTCCACCTATTGATTTTTCAATTAGTTGCCTTCCTAAAGGAACCTCCTTGGGGTTCATGAGAGGGTTGGAGAGATATTGGGAAGGTCATACAAAGACCTAGATGAGTTCTGCTGTTAGTTTTCTTTTTTTAATAAAGGATTTTGGAAGTTTATTTTTTATTTTTTTTACTGTAAACAAATGGTATACATGTTTCTCTGTACATGGAGTAAAGTCATACATACCATTTGTGTAATCATAAATTTACATAGGGTAATGTTGTTTGATTCATTCTGTTATTTTTTTCCTTCCCCCCACCCCTCTTTTCCCTTTATACAGTCCTTCCTTCCTCCACTCTTGCCCCCCTCCTTAACCCTAACCCTAAACCTAACCCTTACCGTAACGCTAATCCCTCCCACCCCCCATTATATGTCATCATTCGCTTATCAGCGAGATCATTCATCCTTTGGTTTTTTGAGATTGGCTTATCTCACTTATGATATTCTCCAATTTTTTTTTTTTTTTTTTGCGGTACTAGGGATCGAATTCAGGGCCTTGTGCTTGCGAAGCAAGCACTCTACCAGCTGAGCTATCTCCCCAGCCCTCCAATTTCATCCATTTGTGTTATTTGTTTTTTGATGCTTCAAAAAAATTCTGAGAAAACGAAATACCACAAGCACTTTTGCAAGTATATCCAGAGAAATTTTTTTATAGTAAGTATTGATGAGGTCAGAGTGTATGCTGTGAAGAAAATGGTTGCAGGAATTTTTAGTAATAATGTATGAGTGTTTTGTGCTTAGATTCTCTACCTCAGACTTAATTTTGCTAATCTATGAAAAAATGGTGACATTTTTCCTCCTTAGGTTGAACGTGACTTATTAGTCATTTTAATGTCTTGTGCCCTCTGTCGTATTCTTTGCCTGCTCTTTTCTACCGAGGTTTTTATCTTACTGCTAATGAGACCTGTTTCAGAAAATCCGAAGTACGATAAATGTTATTTTGCCCAGCAGCTTTGGAGGCTGAAGTAGGAGGATTGAGAGTTCAAAGCCAGCCTCAGCAATGACGATGCACTAAGGAACTTGGTGAGACCCTATCTCTAAATAAAATCCAAAATAGGGCTGGGATGCAGCTCCATGGTTGAGTAGCCTGAATTCAATCCTAGGTACCCTCCCCCCAAAAGTTACTTTGTTCAAAAATGAGGACTTCCTGGAATGCAGTGTGTCCCAGTGAATTCAGTCTCTGTGTTTCTTTTGGACATCTGGCCATAGCTCAGAAAAGGAGGGCCATCAATGTCTGGTTGGTATAAAGGACAAAATAAATACATATATTGCTTTTCAGAAGTGAAATTCGCCATCACAAATTAAATTTTCATACATTGACCTGTGGAAGAAAATCAAGACCAAAGTAGACAGACTTGATGAAGTCAAGTAATTTAAACACAAGTGAACTTCGAAGTGTGTGGGGTCAGTAAGGTGGAGTGGGAATTGCAACTTAACTTCCTGCACATATTCTAGTAATAGTTTATTAGCTACAAGTGGAACCTCAAGATTCTGCTTCACTCTGTAAGAGTTAAGAGCCCCCAAAGAATTTCTTGCAAAATAGGACTCAGAATCTTGTTATCAAGATACAGAATAAACATCTCAAAGGGACTTTCACCCCAACCTGGCTAACATTAGGTCATAGTGTTGTCCATATGAAAATACCCAGCATTTGGCTCTCTTTGTAATTAAACATAATGGTGCTTTATAATCACAGTGAAGTCTTCCTACTCTCCCCTGGGGTTCCTGTCCAATGCCATTGCAAGTTGTGGTCTCTGCTTTCTACTGTGGCAGAGCACATGCCTAGCAAGTTCAAGACTAAATTGATTTGGATTTATTCTTCTATTTTCTATACAGGCAGCAGTCCTTGTTCTTGTGACTCCTTTTCCACGCTTTGGTACAGAGTGTCTGAACTGCATTGTTAATGTAGATAGTTGAGATAATGCACATTATTCCCTGTAAGATGAAGCATGTCAGTTCTGTATATAGACTGCTGGGACTTCCAGTAGTGTGAGCTGCCTAAGTAGCTGGCAGCAGAATTTACACAGGCACATAGACTCCCTCTTTGGCAATATTAGAAATATAGAAGTCTTGCCAGGTGCCAGTGGTGTGTGCCTGTAATCCTAGTGACTCTGGAGGCTGAGGTGGGAGGATTCTAAATTCAAAGCCAGCCTCAGCAACTTGGTGAGGCCCTGTCTCTAAATCAAAAGTAAGGGGTGGGGATGTGGTTCAGTGGTTGAGCACCCTTGGGTTCAATCCCTGGTACAAAAATAAATAAATAAATAAATAAAGATAATAGAGTGTTGTACTGTGGTTAAATATATATTTAACATTTAACCATACATTTCAGTGTGCCCATTTTTCTTACACAGATCCCAAAGAGAAGAATTGTTAGGTCAGAGGTTGGCATATCCTCACTAGAACTGCAGAGCGATTTCTTGCTATGTCTCAGGTCCAGCTGTGCCTCCCGAGTCTGTCCTCAAACTCCTGGGCTCCAGTGATCCTTCTGCCTGCACCTTCTGGGAGCTGGGGCTAGAGGCACAGGACGCCTTGCCCACATCTGTGCTGATTTCTGATTGTCCCTTTTCTCCTAGGGTTCTATTTCTGACAAACCTTGCTCCACATTTTTTTTAACCTTGTATTGAACTTTAATTTCTGCTGTCAGACCCATTTTTTTTTTGGTACATTACTCTTTCTCAGTCTTTACTAATGTTTTATTAGCACATATTCTGACTTCAGATTTTGAGTCCAGAATATCCACACTCAGCAAAGGAAATTAAAATGGGTTCAGAGAAGTCTGTTGTTTTTGAAGAAAGTGAAGATGTATTTTAAGAATTTACATTCTTGGGGCTGGGGAGATAGCTCAGTTGGTAGAGTGTTTGCCTTGCAAGCACAAGGTCCTGGGTTCGATCCCCAGCACCCCAAAAAAAAAAAAAGAATTTACATTCTTAAAAAATTCTCAGGAACCAGACAATTTTTTAAAATGGGGTACAACTGTTGTTTCTCTGGTTGTACATGAAGTAGAGTCGCACCATGTGTGTAATCATACATGTACACAGGGTAATGATGTTTATCTCATTCTGTTATTTTTCCTTTCGCCCACCCCCTCCCACCCCTCTTTTTCCTTCATACAACCCATCCTTACTCCATTCTTGCCTGCCTCCCACCCCCCAGGAACCAGATAATTTTGCACCCTTAAACTGAAGGAATACTGCTTAAAACTGATGTTTGGGGGCTGGGGGTGTAGTTCAGTGGCAGGGCATTTGCCTAGCAAGTTCAAGGCCCTGGGTGCCATTTCTAGGACCATCAAATACTACTACTACTACTACTAATAATAATAAATAAATAAAAATAAAACATTCTTGGGGCCCAAACTGAAACTGCAGTGATTAAGCCATCTCCTTAGAATCAGTTCCCACAGGGCTTCTTTAGTTCAACATTTGTGGTGCAAACCTGGGTTTCAACTAAAAAAATTTTTTTTTTTTTTTTTTACAAAATAGTTGACAGGGGCTGGGGAGATAGCTCAGTCAGTAGAGTGCTTGCCTTGTAAGCACAAGGCCCTGGGTTCGATCCCCAGCACTCAAAAAAAAAAAAAAAAAAAAAGAAATAGTTGACAGCCCAAGGCCACACTCTGCACTGCCTTCCTGCCTCTTGTGGTGGCCCATCAGATGAGTGTTGAAATTAGGTTCCTAAAATGCTTACCAGGAAAACAAACTCCTTCACATACTTTTAGTATCAAAAGTGTGTGAGTCCAGAGTCCTGCAAGTTAGGGCAGGGGAAGAGGATTTATTTGTGAGTCAATAGAATTTATCCGAATTTTTTGGAGAATCTGATGTTTAAGAGAGATACTGCACTTTCCAAACCATAGCAATTATCAGACTCATTCTGCACCCCTCTGCTGAATATTCTGAATAGTGGGCTCAGGTAGGGCCGGGAATCTATGCTTCTAAAATAGCCAGATTACCCAAATCATACAGTCATTCCCAAGTGAAGGTCTATAAATCCTAGTCCCCAAGAGAATTTCTGAGTCACACATTCAGATTATATTATCCTAGCTTCCCACTGAAAACAGTCTCCAAGGAGCACCTGACATCCTCGTCAATATGACACATTTGTTTGTGGGCAATGTCTATATTTTTCATAAAACTCACTGTCCATGTTTTGTAATGGTGCTAGGGATTGAACCCAGGGCCTTGTACATGCTAGGCAAGGCTCTACCTCATAGTTACACCCATAAACCTCCATAGCCATTCTTTTTATTATTTATTTATCTATTTATTTTTGTGGCATTAGGGATTGAACCAAGAAGTACTCTACCGCTGAGTTACATTTACAGACCTTTTCAATTTAATTTTATTTTAAGACAGCCTACTAAGTTGCTCTGGGGATGGCCTGGAACTTGCCATCCTCCTGCCTCAGCCTCTCAAGAAGCTGGGATTACAGGAGTGTGTCACACCTGGTGAGCCATTCTGATTTCAAAAAATGCCAGTGAAAGTTGTCTCCTCAGATGAACCTGTGCATTCCTTTTATCAAGCAAAAGCAAGGCATCCCATGGCCTTTGTTTCCTGATCTTCTATGAAGCTCAGGGATGGGTTCAGCTTCATTTGGAAACTTATCCAACTTAAAAAGGCTTGCTGTATCTGTCTCTGCCTACTTACTGGTTTACAACTTCAAAATGTTAAATTGTTCTTTTGTGTGTGTGTAGCATTGCTGATTGAACCCAGGGATACTCTACCACTGAGTTATAGCCCCAGTACTTTTTTTTTTTCTTTTGGTTCCAAGGATTGAACCCAGGGCTGTTCACCACTGAGCAACATTCCCAGTCCTTTTTTATTTTTTATTTAGAGACAGGGTCTGGCTGAATTGCATAGGACCTTGCTAAATTGCTGAGGTTGGCTTTGAACTCACCATCCTCCTGCCTCAGCCTCCAGGACCCCTGGGATTACAAGCGTGTGCCGCTGCGCCCGGCCTCACTTTACCTTTTAATTGTTACTGTTTGTGTACATTGCTCCTGGAAGAGGAGTCTCTATTTTACTGATTTTTGAAACTCCAGTGACCAGGATGGCTCCTTTAGGGGTGGCCACCCTCACCTACTCGTGAACACATTTTGATGTCTTGGGCAGGTCTCCAGAATTGTTTCCCCACCTGACTGACTTATCTTTTATGAGACTGTAAATACCCCAAGGTTAAGTTTGAGCTTTGCTCACCACCGAGGATCCAGTGCCAGCACAGGGTCTAGCATACAGCAGATGCTTAGTACATGTTTGCTTGCAAGAGGGAACCAAGGGAGTAAGTGACTGAAGGAAGGAATCAGTGGCCTCATCCAGCCTTTCATGCCCACGAGCGCCTGCAGAAATTCATGTCTGCAGGAGGCGCCCTCCTTCGGACCCGCGGGTCCTCGCTGGCCCAGTCTCGGCGCCCGGGGCGGGGCACGCTGGAGCCCCGCCCACCACAAGGTGAGGCAGCCTCGGGGCCACACCCACCGGGAGGCGGAGCCTGCGGCGCGCGGGAAGCGGCGCGCTCGGCGGCGGGAGCTGGTGGTGCGGCGGACCGGCCGCGTCCCTGCAGGTACGGCTTCCGGGGCTCGGACGCGTGTCCCTGCGGGCCTTCGGGTCCCGCCGCGCCGGGCAGAGCGGGCCTCGCCGAGGACCGGCGGGCGGGCAGACTGCTGGAACCAGGATGGCCCCGGGGCGGCGCTCGTACGGGCGGCCGGCCCCGCCCCGGCTCGGCCCCGCGCGGCCTCCTCCCGCCAGGCCCGGGCGGGCTCAGTTGCCCAGCGCCCCGAGCCTGGGGAGGGGGCTTCCGGACCCCGCAGCCGTTCCCCTCGCCCGTAGGCGCTGCCCAGTGAGCGCCCTCCCTCCCGAGGCGGCCCCACGGTAGGCCCTGCCCTGGGCCCTGGGCACGGCGCGCCCTCCACCGAGCGGGCAGAGCCCCCGGGTCGCCCTACCTGTCGTGCTGTTCCGGATGTACCCGAGCTTTTGGAGGCTACTGCTCAGGGAAGCAGTTTAGGTGGAGCTTGCAGGTATCCACGTCGGATGGTAACGTGAACATCCTTTCCCAGTACAGCGCGCATTTAATTTATTTTTAACTTATTTTTATTTGTTCAAATTAGTTATTATACATGACAGCAGAATGCATTTCGATTCCTTGTACACGAATGGAGCACAACTCTTCCTTTCTCTGGTTGTCCATGACGTAGTCTCACCATTCGTGCGATCATACAGATACTTAGGGTAATGATGTCAGTCTCAGTCCACCATCTTTCCCACTGGCCTAACCCCTTCTCACCCCTCCGCCTTGGCCCAATCAAAAGTTCCTCTCCATTCATCCCCCTCCCCCATCAAGGATCAGCATCCACATAGCAGAGAAAACATTTGCCTTTGGTTTTTTGGGATTGACTTATTTTGCTTAGCATGATAGTCTCCAACTCCATCCCTTTACCTGCAAATGCCACAATTTTATTCTTTAAGACTGAGTGATATTCCATTGTGTATATATGCCAGTTTCTTGATCCATTCATCTATTGAAGGGCATCTAGGTTGGTTCCATAGCTTAACTATTGTGAATTGAACTGCTATAAACATTGATGTGGCTGCATCACTGTAGTATGTTTTTCTAAGGAATCTCCCTACTGTTTTTTTTTTTTTTAACGGACCTTTACTTTATTCATTTATTTATAAGATGCTGAGGATTGAACCCAGTGCCTCACACATGCTAGGCAAGTGCTTTACCACTGAGCCACAACCTCAACCTCTCCATATTGTTTTCCAGAGTGGTTGTAATAATTTGCAGTCTCACCAGCAATGTATGAGTGTACCTTTTTCCCCACATCCTCACCAACACTTACTGTTAACTTGTATTCTTGATCATTACCATTCTGACTGGTGGGAGATGTTATCTTAGAGTTTTTTTTTTTTTTTTTTTGCGGTACTGGGGATCGAACTCAGGGCCTTGTGCTTGCGAGGCAAGCACTCTACCAGCTGAGCTATCTCCCCAGCCCACCTTAGAGTAGTTTTGATTTGCATTTCTCTAATTACTAGAGATGTTGAACATATTTTCATGTATTTGTTGATCGATTGTATACCTTCTGTGAAATGTCTGCTCAGTTCCTTAGCCCATTTATTGACTGGGTTATTTGTTTTTTGGTGTTAAGTTTTTGAGTTCTTTACATATCCTGGAGATTAGTGGTCTCTCTGATGTACAGTGTGCATTTTAAATGGTTAGCAGGATTCCTGGCCTCACACTGTTATTTAATTCATACCAGTGTTTTTCAGCTTTCCTCTGCCTTTGGAAAAAGAACACAGCCCGAGGAACCTTTTGCTCCATCAGTACTCAGGAGGATGAAAGTCATCACGTGTGAAATAGCCTGGCACAACAAGGAGCCTGTGTACAGCTTGGACTTCCAACATGCCACGACTGGGCGGGTCCACAGACTGGCGTCTGCGGGGGTGGACACCGCAGTCAGGGTAAGGGGGGCAGAGACGGGAAGACACCATGTGGAGGCCCCTCTTGGAGCCACAGTTTTTATTCTTTTACTTAAAACTTATGGCAACTACCTCAGATTGCTCTGTCACCTAGCCTAGAATGCTAAATTCGTAGAACCTGGAATGAACAATGAAAGTAAAAGAGAGTAGTTTTTGTTTTTGTTTTTCTTTTTATCTGACTTGGAATGAAACCCAGGGCATCCTGTGTACTAGGCAAGCACTGTATCACTGAATTACATTCCCAGCCCTTTTCTTACTTTTATTTTGTGGCAAGGTTTTGCTAAGTTCCCCAGGCTGACCTTGAACTCACAACCCTCCTTCCTCAGCCTCTTGAGTAGCCAACTACAGGTGCACCCGGGGAGAGTAGCTCTCTTATTTGAGTAATAGTGTCTACATTGTTGCAACTGCATGCCCATTATGTTAGAATCCTGAGTTAGGTTCCTTTGGGGTGACAGTTTGGTCTAGAAAGCTGTGGGAGAGATAGCAGACATGGGACTGTTCGTGGTTTGATAGGAGAGATTCCTTCATTTTATGTTTCAGAAGGAAAATCACATATTCTTGCTGAAAATAAGCATAGAAATGTTTTAGTACAAGCAAGGTAGTGAATGCTCACTCTTTGTTTTAAGTGAATGTTTTGGTATCAACAGATCTGGAAGGTAGAAAAAGGACCAGATGGAAAAGCCATTGTGGAATTTTTGTCCAATCTTGCTCGTCACACCAAAGCAGTCAATGTTGTACGTTTTTCTCCAACTGGGGAAATTTTAGCATCAGGAGGAGATGGTAAGTATTGTATTTCAAAAATCCTTAGAGATCAACATAGCAACTTGTCTCATGTTGTGAGATTTAATCTAAATATCCTTTTTATTTCAGGTATCACTGACATTTAGATAGTTCAGTAAAATACTGTTTGGGTGAGTGAATCAGAGTGAGGGGATGGAGGATAACAACATTAAACTTAAAAGACCTGCTTGAAAGCAGCTCCTTTTCCACTTGCTTCCTTGAGACTGGTTGGAGTCAAGTAGGAAAGGTGCTTGTCTTTTGTCAGAGTTGCAAGGGAACAGTTCTGGCCCTGTTTGGTTGTTAGTTTAGTATCCATGGTATTAGTTCCATGGCTCTGTATAATTAATAGGCTTCAGGAGTTACTTTAATGAATGACCTTGTAATTTGTCATTGTTTGGTAAGAGCAGATGGATTCAGATTTTCTGTCTGTATTTAAAACTATACAGAAAAGTATACCTTTTTATAATACTTTCAAGTCTAATAAAACAAATCTGTGTTTTTATTTGGAAAAAGAGGAAAGGGAAATGATTGAGTTCAGTGCTATGAGACCCAGAGTGTGGCATATATGTTGTGTGTGTGGTGTGTGTGTTTTTACAGCGAAAGGTAGGGGGTGGGAAATCACTAGGGAGGCCCAAAGGCTGTCTCCTATGGGGTTGTACAGGACAGCTTTGGTTTTTCTGGCCTTAAAGACCCAGAAACCTACTATTCTTCAGTACATGTAGAGTATCCATCTGTCAGAACCAGTCTCCTCTCAGACACTCCCAGACTAATGCATGAAACCAGGGTTCCAGTTAAGTTTGAGTGGGACACATTTGAGTGTACATTTTGCCCGTTCATTTACTTTTCTCCTGTGAACATTTCTAAACAGGAAGCCAAGTCATTGTCAGAGGTTATGTATTAAGTGTAGAGTCAAAATGTGAGGAGTGATCAGACACAAGACCTAGCTGGCATCAGGCTAAGGTACTTGGTAAAACCATAATGAATTGATTGTTGACACTTAAATGGAGCATACCATGTGCCAGGCTTCATGTTGTGCTTTATGCATATTAACTCATTTAACACTCACCAAGCCCAGTGAGCTATACTATTATTATCCTCATTTTATATTGAGGGAACTGAGGCATCAAGATGTTCAGTGACTTGCTAAAGTTACAAAGGAACAATTTGTAAACCTTTGCATTGATGGGTCTTTGCCTTTTTTTTTTTTTCCCTATTCAGCATGTAGTTTATGCCTTAATTTGTTAAGGCAGTGGAATTTTGCTGATCATGGGGAACCTTCTTTAAGGTGATTTTGTATAGCTCTGTTCCAAGGTTGATTTTCTGGAATGTTAGTTTAGAAGACAAATCTATTCTTCCTGTCCAGATTCCTAACAAAAGTAAACATCATGACCACAGTGTCTACTGAACAGAACAGATGTTGTTTAATGCCCTAAACACCCAGAATGAAGGAGTGTGCAGTGAAGCATGGCTTATCTTAAATTGAATCACTCCACAGATGCTGTCATTCTGTTGTGGAAGGTGAATGATAACAAGGAGCCAGAACAGATTGCTTTTCAGGATGAGGACGAGGCTCAGCTGAATAAGGAGAACTGGACTGTTGTAAAAACCCTGAGGTGACCTGAGGAGGGATTGTGGGAGTGATTTATCTTTATCACCTGAGTGCATTAAATAGAATATGCCTTTTGGCCTTTATATTTAACTTAAAACTTACTTAAATGAGACAGTCATAAGATAATAAAAGATAAAAACTTGATTAAAAAGGATTTTCTTCTATAAAGTTTTTCTTAGTAGAAAGTAATCAATATTAAATATACAAATACTTCAAAAACAGTTGTTTATAGCTAGGGCTAATATAGTTCTTGTGAAAATTTCTAGAATCTCATGCTAATGCATGGCTCCAGAGTTGGTGTTTAAAATTTTAATGACCTTTTCCTTTTTGTCCTGTTTGGAGTCTAGGGGCCACTTAGAAGATGTATATGATATTTGCTGGGCAACTGATGGAAATTTAATGGCTTCTGCCTCTGTGGATAACACAGCCATCATATGGGATGTCAGTAAAGGTAAGAGATATTTTTGTTATTAGTAGGGGATAGAATATTCTAAGTATTTAAAAAAGCCTAGTCTGCTTTATCTTTAAAAGCCTTAAGTAAAGTTTCTTAAATGAACTAAATTCATTGGTTACCCCACAGAAGACAGATTGGTCCCATCTACTATGGGTCCAGCTCAAGTTTTAGGGCCCCAGTCAGAGCATAGGAGGCTTAGCAGTGGTGTTGTGAGTGACTGGTACCCGTGGGAGGCAAATCCCACGTGCCTGGGAGGCAGACATGAGGGGGACAGGCACCCGCTTAGGACTTAGGAAGATTAAAAGCCTTTTGTAATTAGTGTGGCATTGCATGCTGGTCGATGGGGTGGGTGCAATCGGGTTTCTGTCTTGGGAAAGCTGAGGGCATCCCACTGCCCCTAAGGACTTTTTCTCTGTGCTGGGAGCCAAGAGCCGTGGAGAAGGTGCAGTGGTGTGTAAGTAGCAGTGAGTTCCAGAGCCAGTAGTGGAATTCCCAGCCGCCTGCATCCCTGCAGTCCTTTGTTCTCAATGCTTTCTTCTCACCCAGTCCCTTCCTGTACTCTTATGCAGGCAGCTCACTGTCCCACACCCCAGTGCCTGGCTGGGGAGTCAGGCAGCAGACGTGGCGTTTGCCATTGCTGTGTACTACATCAGTTTAGTTTTCATCTATTCTAAGAATCTTCCATCTATCTGTCTGGCCATCTTTCCTGCCTAATCTCTTTCATCCTCTCACTAATCAATACCCAGTATTCTGGCACAATGAAGGACCGGTGTCACTGCCTCTACCCTCTCCACATCTGGTCATTGTCCTCAATGATTTCAGTTCTGTGAGGCCAGAGCATCTAGTACCCCCTAAGCCAGTTATAGTGACCTTGAACTCTGTGAGTGTGCTGGCCACTGCTGTAGTTGCTGGTAGCAATGGGTCTGAAATGGCTACACTGTAGTGGGGGCGGCAGACAAATATGCAGAATAGTGTAA
>JAHUXG010004917.1:0-24171 GCA_020740815.1 Sciurus niger | reverse complement strand
GGCCAGGGAGGGTGAGAGAAATACAATGGGGCAATTGAGCCCAATGCAAACAGGCAAGAACCTACAGCAGAACCGTTCATCTATACCCATACTAGATTAATCCAACTGTAGTCAACATATAGCACATAAAAATGGAAATAAAGTTTTTTTGTAAGCAAGTGAAATTCTGAGGTTGTTTGTTATGCAGCATTAATTTGGCAATAGGTGGATAATTCAGTATTTATTTGGCAGTTTAAAGTCTTATCATTATTTTGCCAATGATATCTCAGAGAAGCATCTGGAACAAACCCTGATTAGAGTAAAGAAAAAATGGGAGGGAAATGGATAGAGAATGCATAAAAATGATACGAATGGGATTTCTTTCCTGTGTTCCAAAAATGCATAATCATGGACTATATTTCACAATTTAACTTTAAACAGTATTTTTGGTTACCAGGCAAGTATATATCTGTAGGTGGTACAAGGAAAATAAAAGTGTCTTATTGTTCTGATCTACAACAGCTAAAATTGAGTCCTGAAAATGGGAAAAATTCCCAGGACTTAGAACTGCATTGTACCAGTGGCATGATAATCTGTGTAATCTTTCCTGATTTCTTCCACTTAGTTAACTGGAATGCCACTAGGGAAGAAAAAATTATTGCCAACTCCCTCTTTATATCAGTCCTGGGAATATCTTAAATTTAGATCAAGTACTCTTGCCTCCAAAGTATGCTTAGCAGTTTAATTAACAGAACATTATATTTCACATACATATTAAGTATGAAATACATGCACAGGATATAAGCTTAGAAAACTCAGGTAATCTTGCTTTGTAAAACCCATTTACTAAGACATACAAAAATGGCAGTGTTTATCTTTCTTGAGCAGATCAGCAATTTATGTGGAAATTGCAGATGTTGATTCTCAGAAGTAATGAGAAATCCTGTTTCCTCTGCACAACACACAAAAAGAATAATGGCAAACAACAACAACAAAACTCCATCTGCAATTTAGCAACTCTCTCTGCCCCCTTGATTGTGTGGAGACCTGTTCTCCAAATATCCTGCCCTTAGATAGGGTATAGAGACAAAATGTATGAGTGGATTTTGGAAGAATGTCAGAGGTCTATAGACTCCCCAGAATGCTGAGACAGTTTGGACTTGAGAGGAGGAATGTGAGGAGCTTCCACCAAAACCACTGGAATCACCTTCGCAGGAGTTAGTTGTTGTTTGTGAGGAGACAATTCATATGTTTGTCTTGAAGTTGTTCAATTATTTCCTTCACTCACTGCTATTTGTTTTTAAGAAGAGGGTCTTTCCATTTTTCATATGTCATCCTGATATGGGAATATGTGGGCTATTCAAATGGTGATAATATAAGGTAAACATCTCACAAAGTCATTTTGAAAACTGGAAAATTAAATGGAAGCAAACCAGTTACCATGTACTATGTGCATGTATTTTTTTTTAACCATATACTCTCAGGTAATAGAATTGAAGTTAATCGATATATCCTTGTCCCACAGGATATTGGCATGACTTCATGTGTTTCAAAAATATTTACCAAGCACATTGTTTGACTAGCAAATTGATTAATGATCCCTTCATTCAAAGAGTTTTAATTTCAGGGGCAGACAGAATATTATACAAATGAGCAAATAAAATAATTGCAGATTGTAACAGAAGCAAAAAATTAAACAGGGTGCTATAATTAGATGCTATTTTGAGTAGTTGGTCAAATAAAAAGTTTTTCAGAAGAGATGGCAACTGAACTGAGAACTGGATCATGAAAGGGTGTCAACCATGCAAACTCTGTAGGAAAGGCATTCAAAGTAAAAACAATGATAGGTGGAAATAACTGAGAAATCAATGACGTTGGCATGTTTCAGTTTAGAACTTTTAGACTACCTAGAACATGGTGAAAATAGAAAGAGTATTAGTTTTAAAAAATAGACAGGGATTAGATCCTGTACAGAGTTTTGTTTTTCTTTGAAAAAAAAATGTATCATTTCCGTTAGTAGTACTGGTAATGTTTAAAATAACAAATTAACCCACTGAAAAGCCTAGTAATGATTTGTGATAAGATGGGAGTATTAGGAGAGTGAATTCACATGAATTTATATGAATGTCTCAAGATGACCCTTTAGCTATCCCAACTAGCTGACAGCCCCAGTAGCTTCCATTCCAGATTTCAGAGTGGCAGCCAGCCTACAAATCAGTTTTCTATAGAGTACAAGAAGACTCATTGATTTTAGTCTCCTTCAATTTTTTACATTGTGAAGACAGTCATGGCCACCTCTAAATTATTTCCATGTTGGAGCTGAAACTGGAAATTATTTTCCTTTAAATAAGTTAACATCTTCTTACATTTTCCCTCTCACCCTACTCCTCTGGTTCTGAGGTACTTCCATTGAATTTTTCATTATTTTTTTTTAAATGTTTTTAGCATAATGGGTACTTTCTCAAGGAATATTGATGAATTATTTCTATGTATTATATTTAATTTTTGTCTTTATTTTGTTTACAGTTTTTCCTTTGTTCATAATAAGAGAGTAATACATTATTAAATGGATGAATAATTAATTGATCAATAGAAAATAAATGCATAAAATGTGAATAAGGAATTCACCTGATAAATAAATGCCATGTCATAACTTAAACTTTAAAATTAGCTTTATACTTAGGTTCTTCATGATCTAAAGCAAGGAAAATAGTAATTTTAAACACTTATCACCCTTGCTAAACAAGAGTTTAGCTAAAACTCTTGGAGATGTGGTTACCAAGGTGATATCTTTTGCACCAACAGCAAATTTATGAAAGTCAGTCTGGGAACTAAATGAGTGACATAGAGAATAGCAATTTTTGATTGACATGGACCCTTATCATTTAGAAGCATTCTCTGAGCTTAATAATAAACCTCATGATGAAATTTTAATACAAAACAAAAACATTATCTAATTCTAATTGGAGATACAGAAAGAAGGTGTCTCCCCAAATTCAACTTTATGTGATATATAACATGTCATTCATTTTCATTTTCCCTCCAATGTAATTATAGATTATTCTTTTCCCTTAATGTATAGCTAGAGCAAAAGAATTAATTCTAAATTATAATATTGTGATCCAGACTCCACATTCATATTCTGTTATTTGGAGGAGTTATGTTATGACAAAGTTCTGCACATGAAATAAAAGTACATATTTTAATATCTGAGGCCTTCAGACTCAATTCAACCTTCATTGATCTTCTAATTAAATCAGGTTTCTCCAAAAATACTCATGTTTTCTTAAAATCAATTTGTGAGAGAAAGGTTCAAGATCTCTGCACATACCTAACAAGGAATAAATTCCCTATAAAACTACCAAAGTAAGTAAAATATTTTATTTATGAGGATTCAGTTTCTCATAGTCTCTAGGCAATTTAAAGAGACAAGTTCGAAGGAGGAATTAACTCTTTCAGACTGTTCAAGCTGCAAATACACTGAAGAAGCACTCATTTGACTTGGGAATAGGAGGTGATATAATGCAGAGACCTAGACTGGGTTCTAATCTGGTTCTGGCATTAATTTACTGATATAGTTTCTAAGTCTTAGTACACACAGAGACACACATTTGAATCACATGAATGCTAAAATATTTGCTTTTGTTCATCCCTTAGATTCAGTTCTTTTTAAAAACCTCTTTCTCAGTAATTAGTCTCATCTAATAAGATGTTATTTGAAAGGCAACAGTATATTAGTGGTTCTCATAATAATACTAACTTAGATCATCTCTTGATCCTAATAATTATGTTATGAAAACCATAGATAAGCTTTGACTTCAGTTAACAACTCCATCTAGCAAGTTACTATTTGGCATTCTTTTTCCTTTGGTTTAAATAAGTTGTTACTAAAGAAAAAGAAATGATTTTGATAATTCAGTTGAATTTTTGAAGATCCCCTCTTTAACTCTCTGCCTGTTTTCATGATGCTTCTTTCTGGGAAATATCTCTCATCCTTTTCATCTCTTACACATTTACCTTTGGTATAATTACTTCCTCAAGGGAAGTAATCCTTACATCCATGGATTCATGCTCTCTGCAGAACACAGTTAAGGTGTTACAGTATTACTATTCTCAGGTGTCCTGTCATGTCTTGTCTTGTCTTTTCTTTTCCTTTTCCCCCCAGGATAGTTGAAAACTGGACCTGATCGAGCCCAATTTCAAGAAAAAAGCTTCTCTAGGTTAAAGCAAAGATCTGATGTTTTAGACATTTTTTTTCATTACTGTAACCAAAAGATCTGACAAGAACAATTAGAGAGCAGAGGAGGTTCATTTGGGGCTCATGGTTTCAGAGGTCACAAGAAATAGGTGGCCAACTCCACTGCTCTGGGTCTAAGGTAAGACAGAACATAACAGGGGAAGGTGTGGAGGAGGAAAGCAGTTCTGGATATGACAGCCTGGAAGTACACAGAGAGATCTGTTCACCAGGGATAAAAGGCACCCTGCCAGTGACTCTCCTCCTCCAGCCACAACCGGTCTGCCTACAGCTACCACCCAGTTAATCCATAGCAGTGGATTAATCCACCCATGTGGTTATGACACCCTTAATCTAATCATTTCACCTCTGAATGTTCTTACACTGGCCCCTACATGAGCTCTTGGGGGACATCTCATGTCTAAACCATAACACTTGCCTTCTTGGAATTGCATCTATAGACTCATCTGTTTCTGTTTCCTTACAAGTACCCCAATGTTAGAGAGACAGTATGTCCCACTGACTGAGATCAAAATTTAAAAAAAAACTGTTATCTTTGTAAATACTTGCTGATGCAGGTCTCAAGCTCCAAATTTAAGTAAAGAAATAGGAGTGTACATAAAGATGGCTTCTTCCTACAAATCCAAGTCAACTTTTTAATGGAAAAGACTGCTAAGTGTTTTGATCCTCAACATTACTTTCATATCTGGTATCTTCTTTTTAATTCCCAACATAGAAAAATAAAATATCATGAATTTAGAAGCATATATTTCCATTCTAAATTCTTTGAATGAGAGTACCTTGGTTAAAAAATTAGAAAAAATAATTATTTTTATGTAAACATTTTTAATTCATTTTTTAGAGACACATGACAGTAAAGTATATTTTGACCTATTATACATAATTCTACTCACATATTAATCATTTACATAGTGGTGTTTGATATTACTTACAGAAACATTAACTTTTAGTAAAATAATAACTTGATCTGAATGGTTTATTTGGTTTCATGTATTATTTTTTATTTAAAAGAACCCATCTTTTATATGTATGCTATAGGAAATTACAAATAATTCAAGTAGAATGTGATATAAATAAATGTCTCCAATAATTCCTAACCAAAATCATTTCGTTTGTAGACACCATGACTCAAATACCATACCATTAATTATTTTTCTATTTATGCTTAAACAAAAGCACTTGTTTATAGTTTATAATTTTTAAAAATGGTTGAATATAAAAAATGTGCATCGAATTTCTTCTTTTAATAAAAGACTCCTTTAACTAATACTGGTGGGAAATTCAGTGGAGCTAGATAATTTGAGATAGATATAATACTAGAACAATTCCCCTTTACGGAGACTTGGTGAGACTCATTATAGAACCAATTACGATGTGCAGGTGAATTGTTAGACTGTGGAAATGCTGCATGGTATACAGGGATCTTCACTAAGCCTCAGGCTATTGCTAAACTATCTTAGCCAAATTGTTAGGACACACTTGACGATCTAACTTGAGCTTTTCATAGCTACATAGACTACAAGCAAGTTGAATCCATTGCTCTCCCTTGATTACTAGTCACCTAGTCTCTGTTCCACTTTCACATCTGCCTTATCATTTTTCCTTATAAACCCATTTACTTTGCTTTCTGATGAATTCAAATGATAAGTTCCCTCTTCCCCACCAGTTCCAAAGTTTTTGCTTAGAACTAATTTTGAATTGTTGGGAGAGAGACTGAAATTGTCACAGCTAACTTGGCTATTCACTTTGAACTGTTATACTGGGATGAAAGATGGGAAGAAAATAGTTCAAATAACACACATACAACTGCCACATTTATAGCAAATTATCTGAAGATATTATAGGTATGGTTTTCTTTGAGTTTATTCTATTTGGTATTCCCTGGGTTTTTGAATCTTTAGATTAATTTGGTCACCAATTTGGAAATTATTCCATTATTTTTTGTCATCTGTTGTCCCAGTTATGTCCCAGTCGTCCACTTGGGACTCCAGTTACACACAAGTGGTATCTTCTTCCTTATCCCACAGAGGCCTGCCTCTACAACTGACTTAGATAGCTCTTTGACAGCTTATGAAATGTGTTTACATTGGAGTGATGGAATTGCTATTATAAATCTTTCTTTTGCATATGTTGGTAATTTTCTGTAAAGGATTATTTCATGTAATTATAGCAATTGTACCATTTCATTTCATTTCACTCTATTTGATTATTGATTTTAAAAGGACTTTGCTATTTACATTTTGTAACAATTTGGATTTTCCAGTAACCAACAGAGTTCAACATTTTCCTCATGTTGATAGTAGGTGTGATTCTTCATTAATTAATTCTGGGTTTATATCTACTATGTGTTACCCTTCAAAATTCAGGTTTGCCAATACGGTCACATTGCCGTAGAGCCTCTCTGAGATGAGGAGTGTTCCTTCTCCACGAATGGGATTAGGTGTCTTGAAAAGGGCCTGAAAGAGTGAGTTCATCTCATTTTGCCCTTCTACCTTCTGCCATATGAGGGCATAGCAGCCCTTTTCCCTGGGGGATGCAGCCCTCAGTGGACACCCAATGCTGCACCTTGATTTGTTTACTTGCAGTCCCCAGCACTATGGGTAATAGATTTCCGTTCTTCATAAATTATCTATTTTTTGATATTCCATGATTGCAGCACAAAGGACCAAGACAGGACAGTATCCTTTGTTCAGGTTAATGTGTAAATGAGAATCCAAGTAACATTGAAATTTAGAAAGTGTCAGGAATATATGATCATTTTAAGTTTCTATATAAGTTAACCACAGGCAAATCTATTATTTCAAATGTTTAAAATTATTCTTTGGGTTTTATATTTGGGGTAAGAAGATGAACTAAAATTTGTAAAAGAAACAGATTTTTACAGCATGAACTCTTACACTGAGATTTGTGGCATCACATGACTAAACATATTTCATGAATTTGAAAGAATATAAGTTTACATTTTTAGTTGTAAAATTTAAAGTCATAAGAAATCGCCTTATAGTTTTACAGCAAGTATGAAGAAATATTACAGAGAAAATCTAGAGTTCATGTTGGAGCAAATAATAAGTTTCTATTTGTTCTAAGAATTTTATTTTCCTTTTATAATGTGAACACACCTTATTTATGTATGTATTTATGTATTAATTTTATTTAAAAGCTATGCACCACCGTATTAAAATATGTAGAACTGATTTTATTTAAGAGCTTGTTTAACTACATCAGTTAAAATACATGTAAGATTTTTGTTTGATATCTACCCTCTGAATACCCTGATATTTCTTAGTAGTAAAAAGAAATGCTTCAGAAGGTTGTGGTAGAATGAATACTGATATATTTTTAGGTCCAAGAGATTTTTTTGCACTTTTCCTTTAATGTAATTCCCTTATAAAGGAAAGAATCGGATTTATCATCTTTTTTGATTTCTTTTTAAAAGAAACCATATTATATTTCCATTTAAATATCAGGATCATAATAACTTAGGGATATGAATAAATTTATTATATGACAAATATAAATACATAGATACTTGCCACTTGCTTTTACTTCTTTCTTGATACTCAAAAATTAATGTCTCAAATACAGTATTTTTTCTTTTAGTCTCATATGTTCTGAAAAAGATATCAAAGTTCATGGATCTGGTTAGATGTGGGTTAAAGTGGTTGGCATAGACACGGTTCATTCTCCAACTGTATCTAATAGACAAGAATAAAATGAACTGCATGCACATACAAGTTTTGCAGTGAATCCAAGCAAATTTAACAGCTTTTGTTAAGTAAAAGTGTCATCTGCCATAACAACGCCCACAACTGTAACACACAAACTGCAGATAAAACTTTCATGCTTCAATGTGTATGTTTATGCCTCAGGATCTGCTAGCACTTCTCAAGTGGAAAACATTTGCTGTTGAAACAAATAGTTCCTTTATAATTCCCCAACTGGGCTGTGAAGACACTAGTAATTATGTTGATTTTATAAACTATCATCACTCATGTCTCATCCAAGCAAAAATATGAAATTTTTCCATAGAGAATTATGTTATGTAAACATCAAATTTAAGAAATAGCATATCATTTTATATAGCTATTATAGTTCACACATTAATTCATTTATTCTTCTTCTATTACACACTTAGTTTTTGTCTACTTTGCACAAGGTATCAGGGATCTAAAATGAGTAAGAAAGGAAGGTAAAAAGTTCACATGAAATATGCCCAAATCAAGAGTCTGAATATCCTCAAATCGAGTCTGAATATAAATAAGATGAACATATGTATACTTAGCATACATAATATATTCTTATATTTATGTATGAAAAGATTGATATTAAACTGCATCAACTACATGGTAAATGGCTCATATGGACAATTATACTAAGAATTTGGAAGAGACTTGACAATCAGAAATGTAGTATTTAGACAGAAGTATTGAGAGGCTAGGATGTAGCTCATTGGTTGAGCATTATCTACTATGCTTAAGGTCCTAAATTCAATCCCTAGAACTGCAAGTAAAAAAAAAAATTTAGACAAGAATATTGAGACTTTGGTTTTCAAAAAGAAAGTTGGAATTAGATAGAAGAAGGACTACCTTACAGGCAGAAAACTGCAAGAGAGAAAAAACACAGAATAAACAGGATATATTAAAGGAAAGTTCAGAAAGGTTTGGATAAAGTGAATTCTTCATGTGAGAAGCAATGCTGCATGTATCACTAGACACCACATGAAGACTGTTTGTAATGTTGGAAGACTTTCATGAAGAATTTCTGAGACAGAAGATGTCAGCAAAGAGACTGAAGTGGGCAACTGTCATGGATTTGTTTGGAATGAACTAGATAAGAAAGAGAAGAGAGGTTGGCATAGCAACTAAGACACTACTGGAGTGTTCTAACTACAACATCATATTAGTTTTTCTAAGGATGCTCTCTTTTTATTTGTTTGAGAGAATAGCATTTATATAATAGTTAATTATTTTTTGAAAATGGAAAGAACTGTAGAAACAGTAGAAGAGGTACTTCATGTTATGCCACTATAAAACAAATACCAGTTCATTCTTTGTGGAAAATGTTTAAATGAAGTAATCTGAATAGAGATATTATGGATCAAAAATTACATGATCTCCTTATTAATGTTACTAGAGATATATATTTCAGCATTCCTGAAATTGACTTTATTTTTAAGACTACCTTTTCTAAAACTTGGTGATCACTGTGAAGATCCTTGAACCTGGCTTCATGCTCACTGAATCAGAATTCCTGAAAGTGCACCTCAGGAATAAATGCTTTTTTGCTTTTTGTTTGGTTTTTAGTTAAAAGGATAAGCACCTCTTGATCACAGCAGAGTGTTATGAAACACAGTTTTGACTAAGCTTTTTTCATTCTCTTTTCCTCTGTGGATAGTTTAAGACATTCCTGTGCTTTATATTACTGCTGCTCCTTGAGGAGTTATAGGTGTGCTGCACGTGCATGATTTAAGCAGTTTATTTAAGCATTTAAAAATTAAGAACAGACACCCTTAAAACTTTTGGAAAAAATGTACACCTAATACTTCTGGTTATAAAAAAAGAAAAAAACATTAAAAAAAACAACAACTTGTCTTGGGTGTGTGTGATTTCTCCTCCGAATCACACTTTTAACATCCTATGCCTGATGTTATGTATGACTAAATGAGCTTTATGTTGGAGAAGTATGAAAACTAATCCACTTGATTGCTTTGACCACACTCCATATCTCAAATGAAGAGCCGTTGTCATCCTGGCGAGAAGATAATCTGTGGCAGAAAAAGAAAATGTTAGGGTAATATTAATCCAGAAAAAAGGACATGCATTTCTCTGGAGATTGAATTTTAAATATGGAAACAATTCTAGAAACCTGTTGTTTAGAGTTCTGCTGTGTCTTACCCCAGAATTAGTTCTGAGAGTTATCCAGAGAAGAGGTTGAAAAGAACCTCAGAGGAGGTATGAAGCATCATCCCCAGAGGAAGAGAATTTCTTCCTTCAAAGGCATCATCATCTTGAAGATTAGTGTCTGTATCAGAAGCAGAAGCATTAGTCTGACTGCAGAATAAAATGATTCAATGGAAGAATATGAGACAAATTTCTGACAATATATTAAGCAACATTATGGAAATCACTGAGTACAGAGATCTGTTGAATGATTAGCCCTTGCTGGGTCACCCACTTTAGAATTTGCTTTTAAATTTTTGACTATATTTTTAATAAGATCTATAGCATTTGGTCAGACTCTATTGCCCTAGATTAAGTTAAAACATAATATGAAGCTGATTCTCAATAATTTAAAATAGTTTCTTCCTTCTATGTCCCATTCCATCAAACACAGTTCAAACTAATTAGGAGGAAAACAATAGGTTTGGAAGAACTTTCCCTCATATCTTCTCAGGAAAGTTTTTAGGAGGAGGGTTCCATGACACAAGATTATATACAAATATGCATAGCACGTGACATTTTTCAAGTGATGTTAAACCACATTCATAAATCTCTCATTGCTTCATCATCTATTATCATAGGGGCAACAGAGTCCCTTGTATGGTTTCCCAAGTATACTTCTCCAAGTATGTTAGGAAAGACAATTGGTAAAAATTTTCCCCCTTGGTTTCTGGAGATCAGGTAAATTTAGAGAAGAGTGCATACCTGGACTTTGGCAATACATTTGCTTTGACCATAAATATAGTAGATGTTCTGAGAAGGCCTATAGTAAAGATTATATAACCTTGATAATTATAATCCAATCTGATTGGAATATGGAAACACACATTCATGTTCAATTTATTAACATATTGATAACTCACTACAGGTAATTCTATTAAAATGGAAAAAATATAGCCTTATCATACACACATGTATATCCAAATCTCAGCACAATCATTTATTACCAATGTCCTGTCATTTGTTAAATCTCTACAAATAAAGATAGGTACTTCCCAGAGAGTTTTTTAAAAATGTGTTCAGATATTATACAGAGAGAATATAGGAAATATGTTATATAGAGATAATATAGAGAACATACTTGAGTTCAAATTTTTCATATGTTAAGCATATATATATATATATACCTCCAACACACTTCATAAATTGGTACTTTGGCCTTAGTTCACAATCAAATGGGCAGAGTCTAAGGAAATGAAATAAAAATACTTATAGGAACAAAGTACAACATTTATAGAATAGCACAAAATACAGAAAAAAAAGCCCACCAAAATATTAGTGTGTTAACCATTCTTAAAGAAATTTGCTTACTTCCTAGCTTTTTAAAAAGAAATGAGAACTAATACATTAAATGTTACTCCACTTAGAAATACATCTACCTTATCACTTTATTCAACTCAGAAGAGAAAAAAATTGCGTGTGGAGAAGCAAATCTAAGGAAGGACAAGTTACTACCCTTCTAAAACTATGCAGTTTATTCATTTAACTTCAAAAGGTCTAGATGCAAAGGACTGTTCAGCAGTAGCCAATGAAAACCCAAATTAAAATTTGCAATCTATTGATTTTACTTCTGTTTTGGTGACCTCTCATGTGTGTCTCACTCATAAATAACATGACACAGAAAAAGAATCATTGATTTTTGCATGATCTTTTACTTGCATTTTTTTCTCCCTGAACAAACAAAATGATATGACGATTTTCCAATAAGGGTCTTAAGATAGGCAAGGTTGGACTGTATTTGACAATTATCAGAAATAGAGTAATAAAATGAACACAATTTGCTTCATTGCTGTGATCTTCAAATGCTTTTTTTCTCATTTCTAAATACCTGACAATGACAAGATTAAATTTGGGTTAAGTCCTTGCTTATTGTGCAATGCACAAAGGTTATTTTGATAGCACTGCTCCTTTTTCTTTTAAATAATGTGTTGTGGGAAGAACCTTTCTAGTATTCTCTTTCCTATAATGTATGGGTGACTTCAGCCAGAAACTCTGTTGGAATTCTGATCCTCTCCTATAGACCTCTGGTCAAGTTTCTTCTACCTCTAGGAACAAAATTCCTTCTTCTCAAATCTGAATTTGCTTGTACCAACAAAAATGGGAAAGAATGTGAAAAGAGCCCTGAATGTTAGTGATCTAATCCTTGGATTATCCTGACTCCCTTCTTACTTTTTTGAAAACAATGAACCTCTCCAAACCTCAAACTCTACATTTTTAATGTGGTCTTCAGGTATATCTAGAATTCTTCCCAAGTATTAAATTTTGTATGTGAAGTCCCAGTCTCTTCTTTACAATAAATGAAAGAAAATTTAGTAATAATTAGCACAGTTGACTGCACCAGTGTACAGCAACGTGCTGAAGATTGAAAGCCACCTTCCACTTGCAATTGCATACAGTGCTCACTCTACAACAAGGTAAATACCACAACCCAAGAAATAGGAATAGAAGAAGCCTTCAAAACTCAAAGGACCGTCTTCATGTGAGGCCCAAAGGACCCAGGACTATCCAGTGGTGAATATATCAAAGATAGCAAATGATCATACATGACTAGAGTAGTATTAAGGAGTCTATAAGAAAGGCTAATACCTACCTCTGTACCTACAGAAATCATGTAAGAAAAAAAAATAACTAAAAATGCAAAATCAGACAAGAGCTTTGATCAGAGACTGGGGAGAAGGAAACAGTTGTACATTCATACACAGTTTGCAAATCCCTGAAGTTTTTCCCTTCTTGGATTCCTCTCATAGTTACTCCTAGTAAATACTCTATATACCATTCTCAAACTTTACCCTCCCCACTTTTTTTTTTCTTTGAACCTATGAATGATTTCTTAATTCATGCCATTCTTATCCTTTTAGTATACAGTGATATAAGATTTTAGAATTTTGCCACAAATAAAAGAAGACTAAAAGGGGAGAAAACCAAAAATGCATATGCTCTCCAGTTTAACTGAACTAATGATATCTCCCTACTTTCTGGAAATTTCTTCTGAGTAAAAAACAGCACATCCTCCTTTGTATCACCAATACATGTAGATATATCAGTGTTAAAAAAAGGAATGAATTGAATATGAGATAAACATTTTAATTCACTAGATGCAATATTCAGTAGAACTGAATGAATATCCTTATAAACAAACAGTTTCAATCAGACATTTTTTTCCTTGGAAATAATGGGACAACAAAGAAAGATTTTATACTTGGATTATACAAAGGATGTTATGATGACTTCAGAGACAGAAAAACTGAGCCTCACAACATGGTTCAGCCTGCCTTCCCAGGTGGCAATGCCGATGACCTTCACTCAGTTGCAGCTTGACTTCTTTCCAAACACTAGGTTTTCCCTCTTGTGACCAGCAAGACTCTGAACCAACCGGAAGAGAGGGAGGATATTGCAAATAACCAATATAAACAACAGTAACCATAGTAACATGTAAATTAACTATAGACAAGGCTGTTCATAGGCAAATCCTCCATTCATTAAACAACTACTTCTTGTGGGCCCCAGAAATATCTTAATTTCTGAAACTTTTCCTTCACTTCTGGTAGCTAGTCATCCAGCATACTAATAGTTCACCCTGTCCTACATGCTCATATGAGTTGGGTTTCTGTTACTTTTGTACTTGCACTTGAAATAATTCTATTTCACATTTTAATATGTAGTTAATTAAAGAATTTATTGAGATGTGTGAAAATGTTTTAAAACCATAATTTAAAATGCCACTTATCTCATAATTATCCTTAATATTTTAAAAGCTAATGATATTAAGGCTATGAACTCTATAGTATATTTGCAATCATAAATTGTTATCAGTGCTTACCTGTGAAACTTCAGTAGGGTGAAGAACTAGGGAATAATGAAAGAGGTGAACATATCCCCACAAAGAACAGTAGAATCATCAAACAAGTATTTACTCAGATTTCAATAGCTTGAGACTAGATGTATTTAAGAGATAACATTGAAGAATATTCTTCAAATTAAACTCAACTTGCTGAAATCTTCCAATTAATCATTCACTTGAAGAATGAAATGGAAAGAGGTAAACAACAAGCATTGATGTAATAGGATCTAAACATTAGTCTTCAGAACCACAAGATATCTGTGAAAAATGTTAAACTAAACATACCATCTAGTCTACACAGTAAGTTCCTAAAATTTAAGCTATCAATTTAGTATAGAAAAAGTAATGAATTTCTCTCATACTAAATCCTACAAAATATGTGCATAATAACATAGGATACGCACCTAATCAGCCTTCAATATACTAATTGCAGAAAACACTGGTAACATAAAGTATCGCGTCCCACCGCATCCCTTTCTGGCCGCAGAAAGACACGACATACGTCTGAAGCTTCAGAAGTTTATTGTGCATGGTCTTCCTTCCTTTCCTTCCTTTCTGTCCCTCTCTCTTTTACTCTCTCTCTCTCACTTTCCCCCTCCTGCGCTCTCCTCTCTCCCTCTCACTTAGCCGTTCCTCTCCTTCTCTCACTCTGCTCTCGCCTGCTTTGGCCGCTTCTGCACTCTCCTGCTTTCATCCGCTTCAGCGACCGCCTTCCACCCCTCTCTTGCACACTCTTCTGCATAACCCCCTCCCCCAGGAAGACGCCAAGCTTATATACACTTCAACCAATCAGGGGAGAGTACACGAGGTAAACGCGCGGACAGCTGCAGGCATAGAACAATTAAACGAGGGAGGCATGCTCTAATCAATTAGCCACTCATCAGAATTTGCTGGTTGTTTACTGTATAGCTAGCCGCTTTTGGCCCAGCGCCAGGTGCCAACTTGACTATGCCCGAGGCTAAAGGCTCCGGAAACCCCGACAGATCCCCCTTCTTTATTATTAAACTAAGGCTCGGGACCTTAGTTAGGTTGAGTGGTCAGCATATGTCCTTACCCGTCATCAGAGTCTGCAGAGCATGCTGCAGCTCCTGTCTTAGGTCGGTACATAGCCACCTTCTTCATTACCCATCTCTGACTACCGATCCAGCATCAAGAGCCACACTAATGGGGGGCTGTCGGCCTTTAGGGCGGTCATGGCCTGATGGAAGATAATCTGATCTTTCTATCGGCTAGCTCGTAGATACATGCCAAAACAAATGGAGAGAAGGAGGCCAAGGCAGAGGAATACTATCCTAGCTCCTAAGCCTGCCCACTGTTTGACAAATCTATAAACATTAACAAAATAGACCGACAATTTTTCTAGGTAACCCAGCCGCGGTGCTGAAATACAATACGGAAAACACAAACAGCTCTTAAAAAGTAAATACATCCCAGTCCCAAAAGTTCTTGCAAGGTATCCACTTGTTGTTGTAGCAAGTCCATTCTCCAATTTGCAAGAAGTAAACCTGCTGTTAGATGTTGGTTCAGAGTCTCTATGGTCTGTAAGGCTGCAGCTGTACTTTCAGCCAAATGATCGTTGTTACTGTATGGTTGTGTCCTTGCTGCTACTGCAGAGACTGCAATGGCAGTGATCACGGCTGCTGCAATGCCAAAGCCTCTTCTGTTTCTTGATAATAGCACTGGCAATTCTGTATCTGCAACAGAAACTGGGACTGGAAGGAAAGTAGGAATGCGCATCAGAATCCAGCACTGTGAGAGATATTAGTAGTGTTAGTTAGCAGAAACATGAAGAGAAGAAATACACAAGCTGGCATGGGAGGAAAGGTAATATTTCTGGTATAGTTAAGGTCAGCAGAACAAGTTGTCCTACTCTGGGTCTGATCAGCATGATTCCAATAGTAAAGTGCAAAGGTTCCTCCTGTTAAAGCAAAAAAAAAGGCTAGAGATCGGTGTATTCTTGTCTAGGAATCACGAGTTGGGCTGGCAGACCTGTAGAGGGATTGGTGAAAATTAAGAGAAGGAAGGATCATCATTGCAAGGAGGAGCAGCATCACTTGCATGTTGTAAAACTCTGGTCAGCCTTTCTGGAATCCAGACTGGAGTCTGTTGATCCTGTGGGAAGATACAAACAGACCCTCGGACCCAACGAAGGACTGAATCCGGTCCTTTCCAACAACCTGTCAAGATGTCTTTCCATTTTGCCCATACTTGAGGAGCATCATGGGGATTATAGTGTCGATCAGCTGCAGAGTGGCCATCCCTATCCAAAGTTAAGAAATTTAGAATGAAGAGAACTAAATTAAGCTTATCTTTAGGAGACTTGTAGGAGGCTCCTATTCCCCCCTTTTGCTTATTTAAACAATTTTTTAAGGTAAGATGTGTTCTTTCTATAATGCCTTGTCCCTGAGGATTATAGGGGATGCCAGTGATTAATTGAATGTTGAATGTTTGTAGAAACAACTGAAAGCTTTTAGAGGTATAAGCAGGACCATTATCTGTTTTAATTATTTTAGGTATGCCCCAGCTAGCAAATGTTTGCAGGCAATGTTGAATGACATCCCTTACCTTTTCTCCAGAGTGAGTGGAAGCCATAATGACTCCTGAAGCAGTGTCTACTGACACATGTACATACTTAACATTACAAATTCAGGAATATGGGTTACATCCATTTGCCAAATGTGATTAGGCAACAATCCCCTGGGGTTAACTCCAAAGGATTGTACTGGAATTAAAGGAGCACAGTGTTGACAATTTTTTACTATTTGTCGAGCCATACATTTGGAGATAGAAAATTTTCTACTTAAGGTAGTGGAATTTACATGGAATTTCTCATGAAAGAGTTTTGCTTGTTCCTCTATGGAAAAAACAAAATTGATTTGGTGGCCATATCTACTAAGTCATTAGCATTGGCCAAAGGTCCTGGTAAGTTAGAATGAGCTCTAATATGTCCTACATAAAATGGATGTTCGCGCTGTAAAATAAGGTTTTGTAGTGTGGTAAAATAAGAAGCTACAGTGGACATGGAAGAAATATGGGGTACCGTTTCAAGAACTTTTAAAGCGTTGACAACATATAAGCTATCAGATAGGAGATTGAATGGCTGATTATCTGCTAATTTAAAGACTAATACTACAGCTGCAAGTTCAGTAACTTGTGCAGAGTTGGGTGGAACTATTATGGTGTGAAGTTGTTTATTGATAAGTACTGCGCCCACTCCATTTTTGGAGCCATCAGTAAAAACGGTTACACAGTCTTTAAGAGGCTGGGGACTAGTCACTTTTGGAAAAATTATGGGAGTATTTTTACAGAATTGAATCCAAGGATGTTGGGGATAATGGTTATCAAACTGAGCTGAGGTGGAACAATATAATACTGACCAATCATCATCATTATTAATTAGCCATTTAATTTGCTGAGTGGAATAAGGAGTTACAATAGTAGACGGATGAATTCCAAAAACAGCAATGCAAGATTCTATTCCCTTGAATATTACCTGAGCAATAGCTTGGGGATATGATTGCAATGTTTTAGCCGGAGAACTAGGGAGATTTATACTTTGCAAAGGTCCTCCTTGCCAAACTATGGCAAAAGGGGTATGCTTCTCTGGGATTATGATTAAACTTAATGGTTGAGTAGAATCACAACGATCAACGTAACACTGCTGAAGTCTATTCTCTACTAGCTGTAAGGATATCCGTGCTTCGGGAGTAAGTTTCCTAGAAGAATTCAAATCAGGATCACCTTTTAATATATCGAATAAAGGTTTCAATTCCCCTGTGGATAATTTTAAATAGGATTAATCCAGTTAATATCACCTAAGAGTTTCTGAAAATCATTCAAGGTATTTAATTGGTCTGTCCTGATGGTTAGTTTTAATGGTCTGACTGTAGTAGCAGTGAGTTTTGTACCCAGATATTCTTGGATTTCCTCTAATTGCAATTTTTCAGGGGCTATCGTTAGTCCTCTTTTTTCTAATGCTTGAGTTATAGATTGTAATGCTTCTAGCAATACTTTTTTTTTCTGGATGGCAAATAAGTATGTCATCCATATAGTGATAAATCAATAATCTCTTAAACATTTGTCTAATAGTTGTTAATGCTTTATCTACATATATTTGACATATAGTAGGACTGTTAGCCATACCTTGAGGCAACACGGTCCATTCAAATCTCTGATCAGGTTGAGAGTGATTAAGAGAGGGCAAAGTAAAGGCAAATCTCCAACAATCATTTTTGTGTAAGGGTATAGAAAAAAAGCAATCTTTTAAATCCAGAATAATAGTAGGCCAATTTTTTGGTAGTGCAGTAACAAGAGGGAGTCCACATTGGATGGGTCCCATAGGGTACATTTGTTTGTTTATAGCTCTTAAATCATGTAATAACCTCCATTTTCCTGATTTTTTCTTTGTTAAGAATATTGGAGTATTCCAAGGAGAAGTAGAATGTTGTAAATGACCTGCTTGTACTTGTTCTTGTACTAACTTATGAGCTGCCTCTAGTTTCTCTCTTGTTAGGGGCCACTGTGGAATCCAGCGAGGCTTATTATCTTTCCATACTATAGGAATTGATGGTTTTTCAGTGGCCCCTAGGAAAAACCCAGTCCATGAACATTGTTTTTTGGTGGAGGTAAAGGCAATGGTTGGGTAGATCCTTGACTATGTTTTCCTAATCGTTTTTTATCATCATAGTTCATATTTTGTAACATATTTCTTACAGGAGTCCCTTGGTAAGTCTGATCAGTGGTGAGTTTCATATCCATTTGCTGCAGGACATCTCGTCCCCATAGACTAATAGGAACATTACAGACATATGGTTGGAATATTCCTGTATGTCCCTCTGTATCCTTCCATGATAGTGAGGAAGCACTTTGGTTGGGGCTTTCCGCTACTCCTAAGCCTCTCAAGCTCTGAGCTGCTGTGATCAATGGCCAGTGTTTTGGCCAGACTGCTGCACTAATAATACTTTTGTCTGCTCCTGTATCTAATAAACCTGTAAATTCCACATTTCCTACTTTTAATTTTAGGAGGGGTCTCTGTCCCATATCCATAGTAAGGTTTATTAAGGTAGTTCCTGTTGATCCAAAACCCTTTTGTCCTCTATTTGCATTTTCACTGGGCCATAGAAAGTGTTGACTGGGTAGTATTAGCATTTGTGCAATACGATCCCCTGGAGAGATGACTGTAATTCCTTTGGGTGAAGAGACCAAGGCTTTTATTTGTCCAGTGAAATCAGGATCAATAACCCCTGGGTGTACTATAAGTCCTTTTAGTGTTGAGGAACCTCTACCTAGTAATAGTCCTACACTGTTCTGTGGGATTTTTTCACGCCAGTCGGTATCAATCATCTGCACCCCCATATCTGGGGTCAATATAAGTCTGGAGGTGGCACAGATGTCCAATCCTGCGCTCCCTGAGGTGGCTCTACGCTCCCCTTCTCTGTGGGAGGATACCACTGCCGGGGAACTTGTTGAATTGCCCCGTATATTTGTTGCGGCCCCCGGGGTGGGGTCCTCACCCCGTTTTTTGTCAGCTTAGGATTGGGTGGCAAGGGGTTACCTTGTCTATCTCTTGCTGATCGGCATTCATTAGCCCAATGAGGCCCCTTTTGGCATCTAGGACATGTCCCAGGTGCTTGTCCTTGCCCCATTTGAGGGGGTTTCAGAGGACATGTAGCCTTTAAGTGACCCATTTGTCCACAAATAAAACATGATCTTGGGGGTCCTTTCTTTTGCCCATTTCCCCTCTGCCCTCCCATGGCTAGGGCAGCGGTTATTGCACTTGTTTGTCTTTCCATGGCAGCCATCTGTGCACTAGTTTGTCTATCTAGGGCGGCTACAAAGGCTGCACTCTGTCCTGTTGTTTCATTTATGTCCTTGCAAACTCTCAAATAATTACTTAAATCTTTGTTTCTCCACGGCCTAATTGCCTCTTTACACCACTTATTGGCTTGTTCGTAGGCAAGCTGCTTTATTAACGGCATGGCACTATCAGCGTCTCCAAAAATCCTTGAAGCTGTTTGAATCAATCTGTCTACGAAATCTGCATAAGGCTCATTACTTCCCTGAGTCACTTTAGATAACTGACCATGCAGATCTCCAGCACCTTGTAAAGTTTTCCAAGCCCTAGTAGCCGCAGCAGCCGCCTGGGCATAAACTCCTGGATGATAATTAAGTTGAGCTTGGACTCCTTCATATGGTCCTATCCCCATCAACATATCTATTGTTATTTGAGGATTACCGGACGCTGCATTGCGCCTGGCTGTTTCAAAGGACAGCTCTTGCCAGGTAGTTTTCCACATAAGATATTGACCTCCTGACAGGGTAGCCTTTGCTAAATTAGCCCAGTCTATGGGTAAGAGATTTTGTTGTCCTATTGTTTCTACTAAGGAGACAGTAAATGCTGACTGAGGCCCATAAGTGCTAACTGCTTCCTTTAACTGTTTTACAGTTTTAAAATCTAGGGGCTGATGATAACACTGCTGTTGTCCATCCTCAAAAACCGGATAAATGGTAGGACCTTGTAACGAACTCCATCCTTGATGCCTACCCCTTTGTCTTGAAGGTTTTGACATTAATTCCATTGGTGGTGCACTCGGTGTCAATGGCACCAGAGGGCACTCTTCTTTTAAACCTAATTTTTTGACCTTCTCCTCTAACTCCTCCCCAGATAGTTCCTCTTCTGATTCTAGTTCCTCTTCTGAGTCAGACTTCTCTTCTGACTGGTGGGAACGTTCCTCTTTGAGCTCCTCCAAAACCTGACTTCCCTCTTCTAAAGGCCCTTTAAAACTACGCCTTTCTTTTTGTTGGAGACATGATTTTACTAATGACCAAATTGCTAAGGTTCCCACCGGTAACGCTTGTTGCCCATTTGCGATCCGGAGATCTTCGCCTAATTGTTCCCACTGAGGGATGTTGAGCAGTCCCTCGTCTAGAAACCAAGGAGAAACCTGTTCAATTGTATCAAGGAACGCACAAGCTGTTTTTGTTTTTAAAGGCGTTCCACAGTTTTTTAATAGTTCCCTAAACGGTTGTTGCATTCTATTTTTAGACATTTCTGTTCCCATGATTAAAACTTACTGAGCTTAGAGCCAACACAATCACAGACAAACCACACGAACAAAACAGAAAGTACACACACTTCACACGCAACTTGATAACACTTCATTAATTGTCAGATAGTTAATTTACCGGGCTATGAACCTGCCTATCATATAACTGTTACCGGACTCTCAGCCTATATCTTTTGATCCTATTACCGGGCTTAAAGCCTATTAATCTACCTGTTACTGGGCTTAAAGCCTATTAATCTTTTATACTTACTTAATACTTACCTTGGATGTACCCGGGGTCCCGGGTTTTCGGCACCAGCTATCGCGTCCCACCGCGTCCCTTTCTGGCCGCAGAAAGACACGACATACGTCTGAAGCTTCAGAAGTTTATTGTGCACGGTCTTCCTTCCTTTCCTTCCTTTCTGTCCCTCTCTCTTTTACTCTCTCTCTCTCACTTTCCCCCTCCTGCACTCTCCTCTCTCCCTCTCACTTAGCCGTTCCTCTCCTTCTCTCACTCTGCTCTCACCTGCTTCGGCCGCTTCTGCACTCTCCTGCTTTCATCCGCTTCTGCGACCGCCTTCCACCCCTCTCTTGCACACTCTTCTGCATAACCCCCTCCCCCAGGAAGACGCCAAGCTTATATACACTTCAACCAATCAGGGGAGAGTACACGAGGTAAACGCACGGACAGCTGCAGGCATAGAACAGTTACACGAGGGAGGCATGCTCTAATCAATTAGCCACTCATCAGAATTTGCTGGTTGTTTACTGTATAGCTAGCCGCTTTTGGCCCAGCGCCAGGCGCCATCTTGACTATGCCCGAGGCTAAAGGCTCCGGAAACCCCGACAATAAAGTCTATATTTTGTAGGAGAAAATCTAAAATATGCTCTATCAGGTTTTTCCTCTTTGTCTATTTCTCATAAAATCATAATGAAAGCTCTTTTGGTGCAAAGTTTCATTACTGATACAAATGCTGTAGTATATTTACTCAAGTAGTTTTCTTTTTTTTAAATTTATTTATTTTGATTCATTGTACACAAATGGGGTACAACTGTTGTTTCTCTGGTTGTACACAAAGTAGTCGGACCATTTGTGTAATCATACGTGTACATAGGGTAAAGATGTTTGATTCATTATGTTATTTTTTCTTCCCCCCAACCCCTACTCACCCATCTTTTTCCTCTATACATTTGTACATACATACATACATCTATTCTCTATACATCCTTCCTCCATTCTTACCTCCCTCTGACCCCATTATATATCATCATCCGCTTATCAGCAAGATCATTAGATCTTTGGTTTTTTGGGATTGGCTTACCTCACGTAGCACGATATTCTCCAACTCCAACCATTTACCTGCAAATGCCATAATTTTATTCTTTTTTTATGGCTGAGTAATATTCCATTGTGTATATATACCACAGTTTCTTTATCCATTCATCAATTGAAGGGCATCTAGTTTGGTTCCACAATCTGGCTATGTGAATTGAGCAGCTATGAACATTGATGTAACTGTATCACTGTAGATGCTGATTTTAAGTCCCTTGGGTACAGGCCAAGGAGTGGATGGCTAGGTCAAATGTTGGTTCCAGTACAAGTTTTCTAAGGAATCTCCACACTGCTTTCCAGAGTGGCTGCACTAATTTGCAACCCCACCAGCAATGTATGAGTGTACCTTTTCCCCACATCCTCACCAACAGCTGTTGTTGCTTGTATTCTTGATATTAGCCATTCTAATAGAGGTGAGATGGAATCTTAGGGTAGTTTTGATTTGCATTTCTCTTGTTACTGGAGGTGTTGAACAGTTTTTCATATATCTGTTGATTGCATGTAGATCTTCTGTGAAGTGTTTACTCATTTCCTTAGCCAATTTATTGATTGGGTCATTTGTATACTTGGTGTAAAGTTTTTTGAGTTCTTTATATATTCTGAGATTAGTGCTCTATCTGAAGTGTGTGTGGCAAAGATTTTCTCCCGCTCTATAGGTTCTCTCTTCACACTGTTGATAGTTTCCCTTGTTGAGAAAAAGCCTTTTAGTTTGAATCTATCCTAATTATTGATAAAAGCATAGGGCACCATGATCAAGTGGGTTTCATCCCAGGTATGCAAGGTTGGTTCAACATCCAGAAATCAATAAATGTAATTCACCACACAGACTTAAAAATTCAGAATCACATGGTTATTTCAATAGACGCAGAAAAAACATTAGATAAAATAGACTACCCTTCATGCTCAAAACACTAAAAAATAATAGGGATAGTAGGAACATTCCTTAACATTGTAAAGGCTATCTATGCTAAGCCCATGACCAACATCAATCTAAATGCAGAAAGACTGAAATCATTCCCCCTAAAAACTGGAACAAGGCAGGGATGCCCTCTTTCACCACTTCTATTCAACATCATCCTTGAAACTCTAGCCAGAGCAATTATACAGACCAAAGAAATTAAAGGGATATGAATAGGAAAAGAAGAACTCAAAATATGACTATTTTCCAATGACATGATTCTATATTTAGAGGAGCTGAAAAATTCCACCAGAAAACTTCTAGAACTTATAAATGAATTCAGTAAAGTAGCAGCATATAAAAATCAATGCTCATAAATCTAATGCATTTTTATTCATAAGTGATGAATCCTCTGAAAGAGAAATTAGAAAAACTATCCCATTCACAATAGCCTCAAAAAATAAAGTACTTGGGAATCAATCTAACAAAAGGGGTGAAAGACCTCTACAATGAGAACTACAGAACACTAAAGAAAAAAACTAAAGAAAACCTTAGAAGACAGCAAGATCTCCCATGTTCATGGATAGGAGAATTAATATTGTCAGAATGGCGTACTACCAAAAGTACTATAGAAATCAGTGCAATTCCAATTAAAATCCCAATGTTGTACCTCATAGAAATAGAGCAAGCAATCATGAAATTCATTTAGAAGAATAAGAGACCCAGAAGAGCTAAAACAATCCTTAGCAGGAAGAGTAAAACAGGAGATATCCCAATACCAGAACTTCAACTATACTGCAGAACAATAATAACATAAACAACATGATATTGGCACCAAAGCAGACAGGTAGATCAATGGTAAAGAGTAGAGGACACAGAG